>JAHHUM010001155.1:1282426-1433363 GCA_036173005.1 Crenichthys baileyi | reverse complement strand
GTGCGTAGCTTTAATAAAACCCCTATCCCGGGCTCCCTATCTACCCCAGTCCCCACTTCAGGCCCATTTATGACAACCCTTGGGCCTTTTGTCCTTGTACTGTATGTCTATGAGCATTTTTTCCCTATTGTAAAAAAAGGGAAACATTAGAATTTAAATTTTTTTATTTACTTATTTAAAAATGGAAAAATCGGGTATGACCTATTAATAAAGGTTATTCCTAACATGTATTTTTTAAATGCTCCAGTAAAAATCTTAATCCCGGAGTCGGATAATGTTAATTTAACCAGATGTGTTTTAGCTGCTGAACCGTAAACATACAACCAAAGTCTATGTTAATTTTTATCTTTCCTGTGAAAAATCTGTTTAGTGATTTCCTATCTGCTCCCCGTCCTGCCAGCCAAGCATCTAAATATTTAAAAATTTTTACATTTATCAAAAATTTTTTGAATTGTATATTTCCATTTTAATTTTCATCAAACCCATAATCCTAAAAAATTTATACACCTTTTACTTGCTCAAATTTCTTGGTTAAAAAATTTTAATTTTATTTCCTTGTTATTTTTTTGATTAAATATCATTACTTTTTTTTTTCAACTGAAACCTAAACCCCTTTGAAACGCCCATTTTCTTTTTTAATAACCTCTTGAATTTCTTACAAGAAATCTAATTTTTTTCCTTTTTTCCAAACACTCCCATCATTCCTGCAAAAAATTTGAACATCCCATTATTTTTTCCAATATCTTTAAAGACGTCATTTTTTAAAAATTGAAAACAATAACGGACTTAAAAATTTTCCCCTGGGGAGTTCCATTTTCTATTATAATTTCCGAGATCACCCCCCAATTTCTAACTTGTTTTTTCCTATTTTTTAAAAAAAAGTTTTAACCTTTTAAAATTTTTTCCCTTTAATGCCAGCATGTGAAATTTAAATTTAAAAATCCCCCCACCCACATCTTTCTATGCTTTTTCTACAAAAAAAATACGCCACACATTTCTTTATTTACCTGACTTTCTAATTTATGCTCTAAACATGCTTTTGGATCATTAGTATCCCCCCTTTTCAAAAAACCACTTTGATATTTTGACATATATACTTTTTTTTTAAAATAATATATAGTTACTATTAATCTTTTTTTTCCCATTATTTTTAGTTTTGATTTTAAGGCTATTGGTCTAAAATTTTCCCTGGATTTGAGTTTCTTTTCCTTTTTAGCTATGGTACTAAAATTGGTTTCCCCTTCTAGTTCAGTGGTAAAATTTTCCCCCTCCCAAATTTTATTGTATAAATTGGAATATTATATCTTTTGATTTTCACTGAGTTCCCTTATCATTTTTACCAAATTTTATCTTTACCTGGGCCGTATTTTTTATCTTCCTAATTGCATAATTTAATTCGGCTTTTTTAAAATCAAATTTAAAAAATTTGTTTTTCAACACTCTGTAAAAACATCTTTAAAAATAAATTTTGTATTTTTTTTTCCTTTTCTTCCTCTTCACTAATATTATTTGAACTATTTAAATTTTACTAAACTTCGCCCAAATTTCAACTTTTTTCTTATCTTTTATTTTTCATTTATATTATTTTTTTAATATAGGATATTCAAACTCTCCTTTTTCCCTTCATTCTTTTAATTTATTTTCCCAAATTTTTTTTATTTTTTTTTTTCTTTCCCATGGGGTACAGAAAAACTCCCAATGTTTTCTTTTTTCCTTCTTAAAAGTTCTCCTTTCATTCTTCCTTTTTTTATAATCAATTAAATTTTTATAAATTTGGGTTTTCCTTTTTGTCCCTTTGCTTTTATTCTTAACTTTTTGCTTCTTTAATTCATTTGTCCCCAGGTACCATTTTACTTTTACACCCTGCTTTCTTTATGAATTATCTGCTGCTTCCCTGATTTTTACAAATTTTTAATTTACATCATTTTTATCCATTCTCATATCTACTTTTCCCAAGTTTATTGGGCTCAAGTTTTAAATTTAGTCCTCCCCATTAAAAAAATTTAGTTTTTTATTGACATTTACAGGGGTTAGACAATGAAACTGAAAACCCCCTGTCCTTTTTTTTTGGGGGGAGGTTTTAGGCTAAAATTTGGGCCAGTCTGGGACTGCTTTTATTGTTTTACATTTCCCAGTAAACAGAGTTTTGGAAGTTCAATTAGCAGGGTAAGAGCCAGTTTGCTCAAAATATTTAAAAACACACAAATTATGGGGGCATACCGGGGCAAAGAGGACAAATTGTTGGTGCAGTCTTTTGGGGGGCGCATCTGGACCAAGAAGCAAATCTTTGTGATGACAAGAGCCACGGTATCCCGGGTAAAGTCGCATACCACCAAAAAGGACAACCACATAAAAGGTTTAATTTTGGGGGGCAAGAGGAAGCTGCGAAAGGGTGTTGGGTGCTAAACCCGATTTTTTCCAAAAAAAAAAACCACGGTGCCCCCAAAACACCCCCCCCGGGAGAAAATTAAATGTGCCCCCAAAATCTCCCCGTTTCACCAGAAAGTCCGTCGGGAGCTCCAAAAGGGTCAATAACACGGCCGGGGTGCTATAGTCAAACTTCGGCACTCATGCCAATCCAAAAGTCGCTTTCAATGGTGGAAAAAGGAGCGCAAATATTGGGGCTGTGGCAATGTGAAAAAAGTATTTTTCTTGATAGTCCACCTTTTACCGTTTTCCCCACAACCGGGAGAGTTACGGTGGGAAGAAGCCCAAAGAACGTCCCCCCCAGACTGTTGATGCCCAGAGTGAAGCATGGGGGGGGGATCGTGGGTTTGGGCAGCCATATCATGGCATTCCCTTGGCCCAATACTTGGGCGGCCTTTTTTGGGGGTATGCCAAGGATACCGAACCCTTCTTTTAGGACCAGTGCCCATGGTTCAAAATTGATCCTAAAAGGGGGTGCCCGGGATCAGGATGACAATGCACAATACCACAGCAAAGACTGGTGAAAGATTGGGGTTTGATGAAAAATGAAAGTGAAGTTGAAAATTTCCCAGGCCTCACAGTCACCAGATTGAATATTTTTGGCCCTTTGGGGTGTTTTTGGGGGAGGAGTCAGCAAACATTTTCCTCCACCCGTAACGTAGTGACCCGGCCCCTACCTGCAAGAACAAAGGCTTTAAAATCCCTCGACCACTGTGCAGGGCCCGTCTATGTCTTCCCCCGACGAATTTTGCTGTTTGGCCCCAAAAGGAGGCCCCCCCATACTAATAAATTATTGTGGTCA
The DNA here is from genome assembly GCA_036173005.1 of Crenichthys baileyi. Taxonomy (NCBI): domain Eukaryota; kingdom Metazoa; phylum Chordata; class Actinopteri; order Cyprinodontiformes; family Goodeidae; genus Crenichthys; species Crenichthys baileyi. Next base: position 1,430,134 of record JAHHUM010001155.1, on the reverse strand, counting down.
AAAACCAGGTGGGTTTCAGTTTTTATTGTCCCCAAACCCCCGTATATTTTTATTTTTTTAAAAATTAATCCAAATTTTTTGTAATGGGATAAAGATCATACCCATTGTGAATTTTTATAATGAACCACTCACCCTACCAGCTAAACCATTTTGAAACCATTGTTAAAACAATAACTGATTTCCCTCCCTGTTCTTTTTATTTTTCTGGTTCCCCCCCATCATAAAAATACTAGATTTTTATTTCCATAATTTTTTCTATAATTGTCCTTTTTATCTTTACATTTCCCCAAAAAAGTACTTTTGCATTAAAATCCCCCCCACCAATTTTTTTACCTTCCAAATACCCATTTAACCCAATTTCAATTACAAAGGTTTTACGGATTATAAAAATGTATTATTTTAAATTTCCCTTCTTTTTCCCCATATCTCAATTACTATAATTCAAGTTATTTCCCTTTGCCTAATACCTGATATGTGTTCCTTTGCTTAATAAAATTCCACATTCCCCACTTCCCTCCAGTCGATCTCTTTGACCCCACAATCCTTTTATCAAAAAAACCAAGGGGTTTTAAACCATGTTCCAGAACACAATTTTTCTGGTTTTTCTTAAAAGATTACAATAAAACCCTTTTAATTTTTGCCCCGTTAGAAATTTAAATTCTTGCATTCCTTGAATTTTAAACTGTACTATTTTAAACCAGATGTTTTGTCTCCCATCTCCCTCCAACTTTTTATTTAGTTCCCCATGTTCCCCCCTTAAACCCCAAAAAACCTTTCACCCCTTCATTTTATTTATCTTCTCAGTTTTAGCTTGGTTTGGTCATCCCGTTAAAAACATATGCTACAAATAATATTAGTTTTTCTACTGAATTGTACATTTTCTTTTTGAGTACTTTTCTTTTCTGTGGAGTTTGACTCGCTATTTGTTCAATCTTTCTTGTTTTCTGTTCCTTCACATTTTTAACTGCTTCTGCATAGCTGATGTTTTTAGTCATTTTAATCTGTATGATTTCTTTTGCCTTCTTCCTTACTTCACATCCTCCAGACGTAACTATGTTGCCATTCACAGTTACATTTTTTTTGTACTTCTTTACATTCTTCTAACTTGTGATCTTCACCACATTTTGGACATCTCTGCTTCCCTTTACAAACTGCTGCTATGTGTCCATACCTTTGACATTTGAAACAACGAAGTGGTGGAGGGATATAAGGTCTGACCTGAAAGCTGAGATAACCTATTTGATTTTTTGTGGCAACTCTTATTCATCAAATTCGATGAGGATTGACAGACTTCCTACTTTTCCTCCATTTAGTTTTTGACAATCTCTTCAAGTTATTTACTATTGCACCTACAATACTTCTCTTAATTTTATCAAGATCTTCATTTAGAGGGATCCCATAAATCACTCCTCTAATTTTTTTATTTTCTCCCATGATTTTTTTTTCCAACACAGTTTTTTTTGCAGATTATCCACCTTTAAAGCCTTATTCTTTTGTTCTTCATTTTTACACACTACCAATAAGTTTCCATCTCTCAAAATCTTTACCATTTCAACATCTCCAATTTTCTTTTTAATCTCTCTTGACACCACAATGGGGCTGATGTTGTCCTTTTCTTCCTCGTTCTTAAGTTTTAATATCATTTTAAATTCCTCCCTCAAAACTTTCCTCCTAACAATCCTTTCTTCTTCTGAACTGCTTCCTTCCAATTCTTGTTTACTACCTTGAATATCACCAGTTCCCTTTCCTTCATCTATTTTATTTCTTCCACGTTCTTTCCCTCTTCCTCTCCCTGCTGGGGTCCACCCTTCTAAATCCATGTCTTCATCATTTCCTGTCTCCATTTCCAACCGAACCATTCACATACCAGTTTATGCCCAAATCCACCTTTTCCAAATCCGATATATTTCTTTGTTTTGTTTTTCCCGCGCCGCACCAAAACCGTTTTTCTTCGACTTCCTCTCACCCCAGGCAGGCCAAAGATCCACACGGAACCCGAGAAGGTTGGTGGCTTTTCTGACTCAAAAGTTACTCAGAGTATTACCAAGCCTCTAACTCACTTTTCTGTTCCTAGTGGTTCCTGGATTCTGATTGGTGGTTATCGGTGTTCCTGTTTCCAAGACCAAAATAAATCTTAACTTTTTACCCTGTGTCTGGCTGAAATTTTGGGTCCTCAGTCCTGGTCGTAATACTATTAGAAGAAAATCATACAGCTTCTTACATTTTTAGGGTTCAGCTGTTTTCCTTTTTTTTTATTTTTTTTATTTTTTTTTAGAACACAAGTTGGGTCTATGCTCTGCAACAAGAATGACTTTAGACTTTATACTTAGACAAACGTATAAATGGATGCCCCCCAAATCTATGAAATTAAAATGAAAACAGTTTAATAAAAGACAAACTGTGTTGCATGGATCATCTTTGATTTGTCAGTGTGTTAAAAAAAAAAAAAAAAACTGGCTGTAAAAGATTTGAAATCTTTTAGATGACCTGCATAAACATCATGTGCTGGCGGGCCAAATTTGTACCATTCTTGAATTGCAGTCGGGGTGAGAACAAAATTCTTCAAAGAGCTTCAAATGGCCCTCGGGCCACACTTTGCACACCCTAGAAATATATTTTAAAAATGGGAAGTACACAGAAACTAGGATGAGTTTTAAATTAATAAGCAGAATGTTTAATACAGAATGTAAATTAAAGAATGTAAAGTTAAACTGCATTTTGGAAACTCTGAAAGGAATTCCCAAAACCTGACAAGAACAGCCTACTTTAATTAGGACGTTGATTAAAGAGGGGAAAACGTATAAAGATGTGCAGGAAAAAGCTGCTCAGCTAAAACCATCTCTAGTGCTTTTAAATGGAAAGGAGAAACAAAGAGACATGGAAGAAAAATAAAAGGTTTTATTATAAATTTGTAAACGGGTACATTTTCTTTTTTCTTTCCTAACTTTGAAGAAAAAGGGTTGCTATGTTGAAGCAGAAAATGTCTTCAGTAAATCATTTGTGTCTTATTTACTTTAAATATGTTTTTGTATATTTGCCAACCTTTCAGTTTAACGTCTCTCCAGAAAACTACAGGATTGTGATATACATACTAATAAGCGGTGGCGTTGGGATGGTTATTGGTGGTCTAATATCGATTACCTGTACCTGGATATACATAAGTAAGTTACAATTAATGAGCAGTCTCTAAAATGTTTTGCTGATAAAACTTCAAAGTTTTGCTACTATTAATTTAAAACTTCTTATTTATTTTTAAAAAGCAGCGGTTTTAGCTTTTTAACATGATGAAATGTTGATCTGTGTTATGTCATTTTTTCTACATTACAGGTCAAAAACTGAAGCAGCCAAGGCCCCAAGATGGTGGTGGCAGTGGTGAGGGTGAAGATGGAGCTTTTGAGGACGGAGGGGATGAGCGAGATCCGTTTCTTGACACCAGGAATCAAGCAGGTGGGGAAAATGGACGTCTCAATGGCCAACCTGCTGAAACTGAGATGGAAAATGAGAGAACCAATAAGTCAGTGGAGATAAGAGAAATAGACATTTTTTAATTAAAAGATTATTTTTTTAAATCAACAGCTGTTATGTTTCAAGAGGAATTTGGATGAGGAATGAAATCCATCACTTGTCTATATGAGTGAAAACATTATGTCCAAATTGGACTCTTTAATCTGTGTGCTTGAATTGTTGCTCAGGTATTTTTGTAAATGAGTACAATTTAATCAGAAAATAACATCTGCAAAAGATTTCCAACTGATTTTATTGGATTGTTGGCTATTTTGTATTTAATTTTGCTGTGTTTCTGTGATGATATAATCTGAATATTGTTTTCAACAACAGGTGAGAATTTAAATCCGCAGAGGAACACAGAACTACAAAACAAAGAGAAACACCTGAAAGGAGGGAAGAGGGACCTGGAAAACCAAAAAGGTAAACTTGACAACTTAAAGAAATTAAGACTGAAAATTCAAATGAGTGAAAAGAATCATCAAATGTAAAAGATTCATTAAAAAAAGGAATGCCTGATACATTTCCGGTGAAGTTTAGATAAATAAAGAAATCCATCACTTGTTTATTTGTGTCCCAAATTGCTCATTTATTTCTGTTACCAAATACAGTTAAATCCAGAAATAATTTCTACAAGGTATTACAGACAGCTTTATTTGCTTATTTGGTATTTTGCTTCACATTTCATTTTTTTTCAACAACAGAACAGATCTCAAAGCTGAAGAGGAACTTAGAACAACACCAAGACGTCAACAAGGTGTTACTTGACACACAGAATGACGTTAAAAATCTACTGGAGAAGGAGAAAGATCATCTGGCTGAACAACTTCAAGATGTTGAGACTAAAAGGGAGAAGAACAAAGAGGAACTTAAGTCGGTGGAGAAAACAATAACTGAGAGAGAAGACGAGGAGCTGCTGTTAGGGCTGAAAGAAGAACTCCTACAGTCCCAGTGGAAACTGGACGAGGAAAAGAAAAATTATGAAAGACACCTACTGAACATAGAGAAGCTGTTGGAACCTATAGAGATACAGTTGACAAGAATAATGAAGAGAAAAGGGGATGTATAGAAAAGAACATAAAGAAGCATGTTTAAAACAAAACAGAGTACCAAATAAAACAATCAGCTTCACTAGAAATAAACTAGGATTTAATGAGTTGTGCTAATTTTTTGGTGTTTCAGCAACATTTTTGAATCTGTTCTCTGAATCCATCTTACTGCCATGAAAATGCCTTTTTGTTCACACTAAAAAATGTATATCTTCCTGATTAAACCTAATTCTGATTAAAGAAAACAGCAATAACTGCTCTATTTACATATTACATAGGGGACCCAACCCTAGTCTAGATGAAATGAACTGATGGTTGTTGAAAACAATATAGAGAATACAAGTGAAGCATGCAGCAGAAACCAACAATGTGTTTATAAACAAATGGCATGGTTCAATGTAAAAGTACAAAAACCATTTATTAAATGTAGTTATGTTTAGCAGCTGACTGCAAAGGTTGCATAAAGATCATAAAAAGTGATTTGTGTGAATTCAACATCTAATTATTATTAAGCCGTTTGATTTATTTGAGTCAAATAAAAGTTTTAGTTCAATAACTATGATGACTCTGAACCGTTTTTAATGTTTCTGCTGTTCTCTCCTCTTCCTTCTTTTGTATACATTTCCTACTTTGTGGGTTTAAGTTGGATTCTCTATAAAAATGTTGGGCCTATATTAATAAGTGAACAAATATAACTTTTTTATAATGGTTAATAAAATGTTATGTCTAAAAACGTTATGAATTCAGGAAAGGTGTGCATATCATCAAACTGATAATAGAGACACAGACCTTTTGGTCTCCGCTGTTAATCTCTTAGACGTTCCTGCTGCAAGACGTTTGTTCCTTCACTCAGCTGCTTATCTTACTCTCACCTCCAACACCATCCGCTCCACTACAGACCTCCTCCTCAATAAAAAACAGAAAAACAAACTATGAAATATCAAAGCACCAAACATCACCATCTGCTGACCTCAGCCTGAATAGCTTACCTAGCAGGTCCTTGCTCTTCACCAACAGTAAGCTCACCTCTCCATCTTATTGCTTCATCATCATCATCCTCCTTTCATACAATAACCACTTACCTCTTCTCCTCAGGGCCCAATCAGCAACTGCCAGAAAACCATCAGACCAACGACTTCACAAATCACTTATCAATAAACCTGTTAAATCATTACTCTGTGTCAGTAATTGTTGCCTGCACTAGAGTCACTCTATCAACAAACAAAATATTTTGTATTGTAATATATTTTATTTCTTTGTTTGAACCCCTGAATGATCTCTGCTGCTGATTAGTGGATAAATGTGTAAATGCAACAGAGACACATACTGAAAGGTCACAGATTAACCTGTGACGTGATGGCAAACTTGAAGAAAATCCCCAAAATGTTGTTTGAATGGCCGTCAGTTGGGAACTTTGAGGGACGTGCATGCTATGTGTACAGGCAACCAATGTTCGATGAGAAATACTAAACCCTTACCTTAATAAAACGAATGCAATGAGATTTTCCAAAAGGCACAAAATACTGTAAACTAAATTTAAAAATGGCTTAAAGGACTCATCTTAGTCCTGGGGTCACCTGAGCAATAAATCAGGTAAAAACCCATGTGCCCCTTTTAGAGGGTAAAAAGGGGAAAGGTGGGTTTTTTTCTTCCTGTCCCCCCCCCCGCTCCCAAAAGAAAAATGTTTTCCCATCCCAATCCCGGGCCCCAGCTTTAAAAAAAAAAAATTTCCTGATGATGTATTAAAATAAATTGTACATTTAATGGTACATTCAATTTTTTTCTATTTCACAACGTATTTGTTTAATATCTTCCACTGATGAAGCCTTCCTACGGAGCCCCCGAGGGGACATGGGGGAATTTTTTTTCTTTTGCGTTCCCACGCAATACTTTTTGCGTTATCAAAACCAGATACACCAGATAACTGCAAAAATGTATCAAACACTACACCCGTTTTTGAGATTTATTGAGTTTTATTTTGAAATCGGCCTTAAATAAAATGATCTTCAAGCAGACTTAAAGACAGTTATTATCCACATGCTGTCAAACTACTGAACTCTGGACAATAATACTGCACGAAATCACATCTGTGACACTTTATTTGCTTATTGCTGCTGCAGCATGTGTACTTTTTTTTTGCACGCCATTAGTGCTTTTGTTTTTAGTGATTTGAACGGTTCTTCTTATCCTAAGCATTTAATGGCCTTGTGAACTGCATGTTAACCTGCATATGATAAATAAACCATATTAATGCCATGTTCCAGTGATGTTTGTTTTGTAAGCAGTTTGTAAAATGTGGTGCTGCTTGTTCCAAATGATGTACATTGTTTCAAGGCGATTAACAACTTTTGCGAGCAAACGCAAAAGTATTGCGTGGGGACGCGAAAGAAAAATAAATTCCCCCATGTCCCCTCGAGGCCTCCGTACCTTTCCCCTCTACTGTTGCAAAGGCTCTTAAATCTTTAGTGCACATGCGAGCAATTTTGTTGGTCAGATGAGACTTGACACGTGATGGTACTTTTCGTTTGACAAATGAAGAGATGCAGCTGATTCAATCCAGAATTTTCCTTACAAGTGTGCCTTAATCACTGGTGTACTTGATTACGACTAAACACGTTTTACAAGCAGCATACTGCGTGTTAACACCGATACATTAAACTATCCTGAAGTTCGGTAATATTTGCGACTTTCCTGTCAGCTCTATGAGTTTCATAGATAAGTCCTTACTTCTGACTTTACGTTGCAAATCCAATTTAACCACGTCCAGTTCTCCACCTGCGTTTGCTCCCTCCATTCTGAACGCAGGTGGAAAACATCGATCAGAAGCACTGTTGGCTTGTGGGTCGTGTAGTTCGTTTGACTCGCATTATAGTATAGGCTTCTTGGAAAAAAAACTACACAATGGTGGCATCGATCCAAGTTTTTTTTTTCTTAAAATTTATAACAAAGTCTCAGTTTTACATTTCCAAAGACAATTGATCCTAGTTTATTTTCCCTCCTATTGGTTAGCTCCCGCTCCCGTCTGTTCCCGTTCATTTTTTATCCTGTACCGTCCCAATCACGTGATCTTTACTAATGCTGTCTCCCATCCCGCGGGATTCCCGAAAAAATGTCAGCCTCTAGTGACCATATCATATGAGCATGTGTCATGATGACCACTGAACCAGGAGACTGGTGGTTGAGAGAGAGTGGTTACTATCAGGCCGAGGAGTTTAAATATGGAGATGAACGAACTCAGGCTTACTTTGTGGGCAAAGGTGGTGGTTCCGGGGAGAGATGAGCAAGGCTGAGGTTGGCTGGCAAGTGTTCCTCCAGACGGTGAGGATGAGGGTTCAATGCATACAAATCTCGACAGCTGCTGAACACGCATACCCATGAACAAAATAGCTGAATACACAATACACCTTCTTTGCACATGTTTTCATAACTATCTGCACCCTACTTGTGTGTTTCTAAGAACTGTTGTATCAAGGTAATTTCAATTGTGAGAACAATAAAGTCAATCTTATAATTTAAGAAAACAAAACTATACAAATACAAACAATTTAATATGTCTCATCAACAAGCTGAGGACTATGCATAAAAGTTGTTAAAGGTACACGGAGAGAATTACAATCAGCTCAGAAAAAAATCTGATTAGGTCACTTCCACACAACTTTCACAGTGACTCAAAGAATACAATCACTACTTTCACAAAAAAAGGTAAATGTCTGGATATTCATTAGGACCCTTTGGAGACCAGGTGAAGATCCAAAATATCTCAAGTTTCAAAAGTCAGGTGTGGATGTTTCAACCTCACCTAAAAAAATTAACATATTCCATACCATTAAGGAGAGAGTTGTCACTGCATGATTCACAGCCTGAACATGTCCGGCTACAGGGTTTCTCTGAACATTATTTCTGTTGGTACCTCTGTGCTGTGAAGTCCTTTATTTAAGAGGCACAAGAGATTCTCTCAGCCACCCGTTGTTTAGAAATACTTTGGACACAATCCAGATGTCCTTCAGAGATGTGAGGTGATATTATTATCCATTTAACCCTGACTTCCTGTCAGTGGGCTTCCTATAAATACTGGACTGGCATTACAACTCTCTGTATTATTAGAGATCCAAAAGTCCAAAATGTTAATCGTCAAGTGATAGTATGACAAAGACTTGAAATAAAAAAAAAATTAAGTTACTAAGGTTTCTTTCTGTGGATGAGGAACATATTTGTTATACCCTGTATACGGTGGTACCATATAAAACAGTATTATAATAAAACAATGACAAACTGTCGTAGACACACCTTAGTTTATTACAGAAGACAGAAACTAAAGTACAAATCATGGCGTTTTGATCCAGTGGCTCATGTTACTGTTTACTCAGGAATCTACCTTTGCAGGTATGAATTTCTTTTAATTTGTTGTGCAATTGTTGTATATTTTATGTTCATTATATAATTTGCTTGACATCGTTAGAAACTGAACATTGTTCAATATTTGTTGTTGTAGGAAGAATAATTGCTTTAAAAATTCAGACATATATTAATAATCTACCTCTAAAATTTTGTCAAAAATCCAAAATAATTACCAGTTTTTTTAAACATTTCAGAAAGTCAAAAATACTTTTGCAACAGATTTTACAGGTTCCAGTTCCTTTGATCGTCATGAGCTATAACATTGTTTCTGCTCTTGCATCTATCATGGCTTTGACCACATGGACATTTAAATTACTGTATGCTACCTTTGAAAATATATTTAATTTTAATTATTTATGGATTGAATTTGATTTTTACTTCTCTGGGCTTTACAAGTATGTGTTTTTTGTCACAAACCCGAAGTAGGTCAATGTTCTCTCACTCATAGAAAGACCGTCACAGAGACACGAAGAAGATGAGACAAAGAAGTTGAGAAAAACAGCTAAAGGTTACTGTAGAGGTGAAACCAGAACCTAAATACAAAAAAAAAGCAGTTACGTCCTTCAGTGGATCCTTTATGTTCTCTCTCTTTTCTCTTCCTAGAAGCTACACCTGGCCTGACTGTGTCTATCTGTGACACCTTTGTGGAGGGGGGGGGGCATCGGCCAAGCTTCTGCTGCCAACAAATGGTACATAGGTACTGACTGAGCTTTTACTGTAACTAATTATATGTGCTCTCTTTGAGACTCTAACCTTAAAAAACTGGCTCAGAGTTTATCTGTTCTTTCTTTCTAGATGAAACAACAAAAGGAGCTACATCCATTAACATTTACTTTTCCTTCCCATAGAAAGTACCTCTGGATCAGTACTTCTTTGTTCTTTTTGTGTCTCTGCTCTGTTCTCTCAAACCCCCAGTCGGTCGTGGCAGATGGCCGCTCACACTGAGCCTGGTTCTGCTGGAGGTTTCTTCCTGTTAAAAGGGAGTTTTTCCTCTCCACTGTCGCTACATGCATGCTCAGTATGAGGGATTGCTGCAAAGTCAATGCCAGTGACTGTCCACTGTCTCTACATGCTCATCTAGGAGGAGTGAATGCTGCAAGTCACTGACTGGATGCAATCTGCTGGGTTTCCTTAGACAGAAAAACTTTTTATCCAATTTGTATAAATAACTCGCCCATAGACTGCTGGAGATAGGCGCCAGCTTCCCCACGACCCACTATGGAATAAGCGGTAGAAAATGACTGACTGACTAACTGACTGACTGAACTTAAACTTTGATCAGACAGGGTATGTTGTTATTAATTAAACTACAAATAATTTTATCTGGAAGTTGCTGATATTAACTAAAGTTGTTCTTATTTCAGCTGATTTAGTGGCAGCTCTCTCTGCGGCGACTCTCCATATGTTCTCCATTGGGGGCATCATTGAGTTGATGTTTGGGTCGATAACTATTTATTCAATAGATAAGTTGAAGCGTAAGTCCCTATTTTTTATTTTTATTGTAACAGTATTTTCTTCATGAAAAATTACCTAACATAATAAGTAGTTTGTTAATACAAGGTTATATGACTTAAATGCTTTTAAGGCTATTATGTAGAACTTAAACCTTACCCTAAACACACCACGCTATGGTGAAGCATGGTGGTGGCAGTAACATGCAATGGAGATGCTTTCCATCTTCAAGAGTAGGTTAACTAGTCAGGGTTAATGGGAAAATGGATGGAGCTAAATACAGGGCAAAGCCTTTTGGAGGCAGCAGAGAACTTCAGACTCTGGAGGGGGTTCACCTTCCAGCAGCACAATGACTATAAACATACATCCAGACATACGATGGAATGGCTTAGATCAGAACATATTCTTGTGTCAGAATGGCCGGGTCAAAGTTCAGACACAAAATAGGCGTTCACAGATGCTCTCCATAGAATCTATCTGGAGCTATTTTGTAAAGATGAATTGGTAAACTTTTCTAACTCTAGATATGTAGAACCAAAAACACTTCTTGTTGGAATAGCAGCAAGAAGTTATTCTACAAATTAGATGTATGCATGTCACACTTTTCTGATTTGTGTGTGCAAAAGCAATTGAAGAGCACATATAGTTTCCCTTCTACATCACAATGATGAACCTTGGTTTCTAAAATAAAATTACTGTAGAATAGAACACGACATTTGTGGTTGTAGTGTGACAAAATGTGAAAAAAGTTCAGTGGCTATGAATCCATTTACAGGCTGTCAAAATGAGGTGAGATCGTTCCATGTAATTCATGCAACAGTTATGAAATACACACAATTAAATCAATAAAAAGTAAAATGAGTATATTTTCACATCCTGGGACTGAAAGACTGAAGAGGCCTGTATGGAGTCTTATATTAACTGTCTTATCTTTTGCAGAAGTAAAAAACTACAAGTGTAACCAAAGAAATGATGTATGATTTTCTACAAGTAATAAATGTAATGAGTAATCTTTGACTATCAAGTTAAAACACATATAAATAGTAATATGATTAAAGTATGATTGTGAACTAAAGATGATTAAAAAGCATTAAGGTTTAAAGTTTATTAATCAATGATATACATGAAAGAGATAAAATGATAATCAGTCGTGCTATATGAATAAAAATAATGAAGTGATGGTTTTAACTGTTAAAGCAAAAAGCTGAGGGGAAAGTGTGAATACTGTGTAAAGTCTAAGGTTGAACAGACAGGGAGAGAGCTGTATGTTGACAGGAAGTGGCAAGAGTCAGCTGCGTGCTGACAGCGAGTCTTTTTAAGACCAACAAACAACACAAGGAAGGGAGGAAGAGATGAGAGCCAGCTGTGTGCTGACGGCGAGTATCTTAAAGGCCGACAAACAGCACAGTAAAGTCACTCTGACCACAAGACTAAGTGTTGGGCAATAAAAAGCATTAGGCACTAATGAAAAAGCCTGACAACGGGATGGTATTGAGAATTAAAATCATTTAGTTTCATACTATGTGTCAAGTTTGCATGTGTGAGTATAAAACTGAGATATAACATGTGGGACCGCAGGGAGACAGAGGTCACAGCAGGCTTCAGGCTGGAGGAAGGCTCAATCTCAGCTCAGGATGTTTGCCAGCAGCTGTAAGCAGTAAAATGCCGGCTGTTAGTCATGATGTGGGCAATAAAGTACTCCCATAGGGGTTAACTAATTTATAGTGGGGACACAGGAATGTAGAAAATTCCATTAGGGACCTGTGGCTTCGTAACTAATTCCTTAAAAGGAAGTTTCAGCAGTCAGCTTTGAAGTTCGTTAAGGGTATAAAAAGCTTTAATACTGATTGTGAGAGAGACCACTCGGTGAATACGGCCTCGCTTTGCTGACCGAGCTCTCCCAAAGGCCTTTGGCAATTTTTCTTCCTTGTATCATTCTTTTTGTATAAAATTTTGCATTGGAAATCATAGGACTTATTATTTACCAAATTAAACTTGTGTTAATCTTAATTTCCTGCTCTTCATCTGTTCTTTTTCACATCATCCGGACTGGGGTGAGGTTGAGGCCGCAAGGATATCAGTGATATAATTATTTAACCTCAACAATGGCCAGTGAGGCTATCTGCACGGTTATTTCCTTGCAGAAGACCAGGGAACAAGATCGGACGGAGAAAGACGCTACAGATGAAGCAGAGGACCAGAGACACAGCCCAGCTGATCGACTGCAATAAAAAGAGGATCAACCCGTGTGCCCTGAAAGGACTGTGACTCGAGATTGAGAATCTGATTTCAACTATTGCATTTTTACCAAGTCAACTGAAGTGAACTTAGTCAGTGAACAAGTAATTGCTCTTAGTTTCAGGCTTCTGGAAGTCCTGAACCAACCCCAGTTATACCTAAAGGGTTTCCTTCAACTCTTCAATCTGTGGAAGTCAGTAACCATTGAGACATAAGACAACGACGTTTCCAACGTTGCTTGACTCAAGACATCAGTGACAAACTATTGAAACCTGGAGCATCAGTGCCTGTTTGCTTAGAGGAAGAAAACTGAAGATTTTAGTTGCCTTCAGCCAAGGAATATCCAGCTAATCCACTCGTTGCCTCTTAAAGAAAACATCGCAGTCGGGTGCGTGGATGAGCTTCTGTCTTCAAAGCCTCTCCAAACTCACTAGTTTCAGCTTCAGGGAAAAATAGGTTAATTGATTCATTTATATTATTCAATTATTATGTACTGCAAAAGCATTACTAATTAAAGAAGATTTATTGTGGATAGTCAAGTATTTGTCACCTTATTTTTGGTTTTCCGTTGATGGTAAAAAGTCTTGTTGCCTGGTAAATTATTTTTGGAGGTTTTTATAGATTGTCTTAAGACGAACTTGTTAAAACAACGCCCTTGGGGCTCGTGCCAAGTCACTAAAATGAACCTAACCCATATAACAAGAGTATATTGTAAAATTAGGTAATGAGCAGCCATGAACAGAAGTGACGGATAACTGCTGGGACCACTCAGTTGTCCAAGCCACCAGTTGAAGAAGGGTGAGACTTCTGGATGTAGGCTGTTAGAGGTTAGGCGTGTCATTTCCCGACACCAGCTTAAACAGAACTTTCAGTAAACCTGCTTAGTGAGATCTTTCAGGTTAAGGGAAGTCCGGAATCGTTGGATAAAGAGCTGAAGTGAGCAATCCTCTCAGGAAGGGGAAGTAGGAGGGAGGGGTTAGTTCATCGGACAACGAAAAAGGCCACGTTACCAGTATTCACAACTATGGACATTAGGTATAAGTTGATTTATTCTGGAATACATTTTAGATATATTAATTAGATAGAATTTCAACAGGTATTTTAGGCTAAATGTAGTTTTTCAGACCAGATTAAAATTGTCTTTTATTGTGTTCTCTATAGTTTAGAATAAAGCATGGCTTTTTCCAGCCATCAGTAAACTGATTCTGGTGTATTATTACCTTTTTTTGACGGAACTGTCGAAGTCACTCACCCTAACTGGTTTTCAGGCATGCACCCAGATTTTAGGATTAGTGGATGAGAGAAAATTACCAGTAAATTCAGATCTTTGTACTGAATTCTTGATTTTAAAAAACTCAAGTCAATTGAAACTGGACCAGACTAAGAAAGATACAAAAAGACAAATTCTGAACATTGAGAAACTGATGAAATCTCTAGAAATTAGGCTTCTAAATGACAGAAACATGTTGAGTGAAATATTCGTCATAGAGGAAAAAGTCCAAAAGTTAAAGTTTCATATTGTTTTTATTCAGTTTTAAAATAGCAACTACTTCATCCATCGAATGGGTGCCATTTGCTTGTTGTAAATCTCCCAAATTAAATTATTTTTTAATATATTTTTCAAAATTGATTCTAGTAACACTCTTATGCAACTATTCACAAGGTGTTTTTTACAAGGTTTTTAAGCCAGAGACAGTTGCATTTTTTTCAGTTCTGTTTCAGAAACTTTGGTGAGATCAAAAAAGGCACGTTCGAAAGCAAACCAACTAATTCATTTGCATTTCCCTTGAGGAAAGTGTTTATTTAGATGAAACAGTTGTTAAATGCTGAAATAATGAACAATTCTGACCATAAAAACCGTCTATAGACGCAGATTTTTTTTTTTTCTAAAAGATCCAAAGTCATGTTATCAATTCAAGAAAACCCAAAGCTCAGGTTCTTCCAATATATTATCATTTAATGTAATAAACGGTAGGATAATTGGTGGACCAAACATACGTCAAGAAAGTAGTTGATCTTTTATATTTTTAGAAAAAAAAAAAGACTAAGGAACAGTACTGAATAACCGGTAACAGGAACTGGTGTCAACTGAATCCACATATTCAGATTTTAAACCTTTATTAGACTTGTCTTTCTTTCACAATAAAACTCTCCTGGTATAAAAAATGCTTCTACAGTTTTTTGTGCTTCTGTTCATTTTTTTGTGTTCTCTATCAGTGAGTGGAGAGATTGAATATTATTTTTCCTAAAAGGTTGGTTTAATAAAAATGTTTTTCACAGTTTATTGTACAGATGAGATCTGAGGTCTACACTCTGTTGTATGTGATTAAATATTCACCAGGAGTCGTTATAACCTGCCTGCACATATCTCTAGAAAAAAATATAAGGCTTGCCGGGGTTTTATTCATGTTTCCCTTATTTTGCAGGTTTAAAACCAGTTTAAAATATAAGGTGGCCAGAAGTTTTTCTGCAATGTACAGTATATAAACCTGTTAGAAATATCACGAATAAGGCTACAAATGTAACTGTGTTAAGTTCTGTGTATTTCTTGAACAATAAGAGGTTTTATTAATAATACGTTTAAATGTGTGATTTTATTTTTCATTTTAGAGAGAATAGTTTGCTCTGTTGAGCTAGAAAATATCTTCATTACATTAGTTACTTAAAAATACATGTATTTGTATTTTTGTTAACCTTTCAGATTAACTTCACACACAAAATTAAAGTGGAAAAACACACTACAGGCTGATCCAACTTTGACGTAATCTCCTTAAAACAAGTCAAAATGAAGCTCAATATTGTGTGTGGTCTAAACATGCCTGTATGACCTCTCTACAACACCTGGGCATGCTCCTGATGAGACAGCAGATGGTCTCCTGAGGGACCTCCTCCCAGACATGGACTAAAGCATCCGCCAACTCCGGACAGTCTGTGGTGCAACGTGACATTGGTGGATGGAGCGAGACATGATGTCCCAGATGTTCTCAATTGGATTCAGGTCTGGGGAACAGGCGGGCCAGTCCATAGCTTCAATGTTTTCATGTCATACCATCCTCATGGCTTCGGTTTCTAAATGTGCAGACACATGCACATTTGTGGCCTGCTGGAGGTCATTTTGCAGGGCTCTGGCAGTGCTCCCCTGTTCCTCCTTGCACAAAGGTGGAGGTAGTCCTGCTGCTGGGTTGTTGCCCTCCTACAGGATCCTCCGAGTCTCCTAGGGGTGCTGGCCTGTCTCCTGGTTGCGCCTCCAGGCTCTGGACACTACGCTGACAGACACAGCAAACGTTCTTGCCACAGCTCGCATTGATGTGCCAACCTGGATGACCTCCACTACCTGAGCCACTTGTGTGGGTTGTAGAGTCCGTCTCATGCTACCACGAGCGTGAAAGCACCACCAACATTCAAAAGTTATCAAAACATCAGCTAGAAAGCATAGGTACTGAGAAGTGGTCTGTGGTCCCCACCTGCAGGACCACTCCTTTTTTGAGTGTGTCTTGCTAATCGCCAAAGATTCCCCCTGTTGTCAATTCCTTTGCACAAAAGCATGTGAAATTGATTGTCAATCAGTGTTGCTTCTAAGTGGAAGTTTTTATTTCACAGAAGTTTGATACACTTGGAGTTATATTGCGGTTTTAAGTGTTCCCCTTTTTTTTTTTGAGCAGTGTATAATATATAAATATATAAATATTATATATTAAATATAATATATATATATATATATATATATATTAAAAAATAAATACAGTACAGACCAAAAAATTTTGGACACACCTTCTCATTCAAAAAGGTTTTCTTTATTTTCATGACTATGAATATTGTAGCTTCACACTGAAGTATCAAAACTAGAAATTTAACACGTGGATTATATATAAAAAAAAAAGTGGAAACAACTGAAAATATGTCTTATATTCTAGGTTCTTCAAAGTAGCCCCTTTTGCTTTGATTGCTGGGCCCCCCACGCTCTGGCATTCTGTTGATGAGCTTCAAGAGGTAGTCACCTGAAATGGTTTCCAAAGTCTTGAAGGAGTTCCCAGAGTTGCTTAGCACTTGTTGGCCGGGACTGTGGAGGCCGGTCATCTGGCGCAGCACCCATCCCTCCTTTTTGGTCAAAAAGCCCTTACACAGCCTGGAGGGTGTTTTGGGTTTTTGCCTGTAGAAAAATAAATGATGGTCCAACTAAAAGAAACCAGATGGGAAAAGCATGCCGCTGCAAGATGCTGTGGTAGCCATGCTGTTTAGTATGCCAAAATTTTAAAAAATTCCCAAAAGTGTCACCAGCAAAGCCCCCCACACCATCGCACCTCCTCCTCCATGCTTCACGGTGGGAATAGGCATGTAGAGTCCCTCGTTCACCCTTTTTCCCCCGCACAAAGACACGGGTTGGAAAAAAGTCCAAACTTAGACTCATCAGACCAAAGCACAGATTTCCACTGGTCTAATGTCCATTCCTTGTGTTCTTTAGCCCAAACAAGTCTCTTCTGCTTGTTGCCTGTCCTCAGCAGTGGTTTCCTAGCAGCTATTTTACCATGAAAGCCTGATTCACACAGTCTCCTCTTAACAGTTGTTCTAGAGAAATGTCTGCTGCTAGAACTCTGTGTGGCATTGACCTGTTCTCTAATCTGAGCTGCTGATAACCTGCGATTTCTGAGGCTGGTGACTCGGGTTAACTTATCGTCCGCAGCAGAGGTGACTCTTGGTCTTCCTTTCATGGGGCGGTCCTCATGTGACCCAGTTTCTTTGTAGCGCTTGATGGATTTTGCGACTGCACTTGGGAACACTTTCAAAGTTTTCCCGATTGACTGACCTTCATTTCTTAAAGTAATGATGGCCACTCGTTTTTCTTTACTTATCTGCTTTTTTCATGCCATAATACAACTTCTAACAGTCTATTCAGTAGGACTATCAGCTGTGTACTGTATCCACCTCCTCCACAACACAACTGATGGTCCCAACCCCATTTATAAGGCTTGAAATCCCACTTATTAAACATGACAGTGCACACCTGTGAAGTGAAAACAATTTCAGGTGACTACCTCTTGAAGCTCATCAACAGAATGCCAAGAGTGTGGGGAGCAGTAATCAAAGTAAAAGCTGGCTACTTTGAAGAACCTAGAATACAAGACATATTTTCAGTTGTTTCACAGTTTTTTGTTCAGTATATGATTCCACATTTGTTAATTCATAGTTTTGGTGGATAAGATCCGCCCAGAGTACCTCAAGTCTCTGGATGTTGTGGGGCTGTCATGGTTGACACGCCTCTTCAACATTGTATGGCGGTCGGGGACAGTGCCTCTGGACTGGTAGACTGGGGTGGTGGTCCCCGTTCATAAGAAGGGTGACTGAAGGGTGTGTTCCAACTACAGGGGGATCACACTCCTCAGCCTCCCTGGTAAGGCCAAGCCAGGGTATTGGAGAGGAAAGTCCAGTCGATACTCGAACCTCGGCTTCAGGAGAAGCAGTGTGGTTTTCGTGCCGGCCGTGGAACACTAGACCAGCTCTACACCCTCTACAGGGTACTCGAGGGCTCATGGGAGTTTGGCCAACCAGTCCACATGTGTTTTGTGGACCTGGAGAAAACATTCAGGTTGGAGGGGAGTTCCTGCCTCAAATGGAGGAGTTTAAGTATCTCTGATGGCCGGCCACTCCCTTAGAGATAGGGTGAGGAGCTCGGCCATCCAGGAGGGGCTCGGAGTAGAGCCGCTGCTCCTCAACATCGAGAGGAGCCAGTTGAGGTGGCTCGGGCATCTATACCGGATGCCTCCTGGACGCCTTCCTCCGAAGGTGTTCCAGGCACGTCCCACCTGGAGGAGGCCCAGGGGACGACCCAGGATACGCTGGAGGGACTATTCTCTTGGCTGGCCTGGGAACGCCTTGGGCTCCCCCCGGAGGAGCTGGAGGAGGTGTCTGGGGAGAGGGACGTCTGGGTGTCTCTGCTGAGTCTGCTGCCCTCGCAACCTGGTCCCAGATAAAGCGGAAGACGACGAGACGAGCTGACTAAAGGTGGGAAACACATACACACCATGGGTCTCCAAGATTAAAGCTTTTCACAATTTTCAAATATTCAGATACAATAAATTTGGGGTTTTCATTATATGTAAGCCATAATTGTCAAAATTACAATATATAAAGACTTAAATATTATAAATATTGAAGTGTTCCATGTTACTTTTTGTTACTTTGAACCTTGTTTAGTTGTAAATGTATCTCTGCAGAGCGGGTATGTACTGAAAGCTTTTAAACTTTCTATTTCTCACAATTTGTCCTAAAATAAAGTTCTTAAACTTGTCTGAAATGTTTTCTAATTGTTCATATCATTGCTTAAAAGTAATTTTGAATAAAAATGATTGTTAAAGAATAAACCAATACAGATAATCTGAGTCTTTTTTAATTGATCAAAAGTCTAAAAACAACAATATTTTTTTTTTAAATCACTACAGTAAATCCTAATGTTTGCCTTTCGACTTTGAATCAGATTTCATTGTTCAGGTTCAGATGAATGTGGATTGTAAATCTCCACCTACTGCGGCTTTGTTTAAATTGAAATATAGATATATGTAAAATTAAACTGCGTTTTATTGTTTCTGTTTTCAACTTATATTATACTACCTTTTATTGTGTTTTTAGCCCAAACATAAATTTTTTGTTGGTTTTATAACATCGTTGAGCAATTCTGGTGCCTGTTTTACGTGTCCATCCGGTCCAAATAAGCCAGCCAACCAGAGCCGTCCCAGGACAAACCAGTACCAACCCCCAATTAATTCCAATTTCAACCCCATGAACCTCCCACCCCCCATACACCCCAACATGGATTTCTCCACAGGGTCACCCCCAACCAGGACACAGATATCGAACACAAATGCCAATGATCCCCTCCTCACAAGGGCACACTCTCACAAGACAGCTCCACCCCTGAAAAGTTGATGAAGACATATCTACACAGCACAGCCTCTGACAATGGCCCTGCGCAATGCCATCCCAGCTACCAGACACGAGCACAACAGAGCAGACACCTCCCAGCCTTTCTTTTCCGTTGAGCCTTTCTAAAGTTTGCATTTTTTATTGTAACTGGAGAAGAAGGCCCAGCAGAGACTGTATCCTTGCTGAAGACAAATGCAGGATAATTTCCTCACATTCATAGTAAACACAGTGCTGTGAAAAAGTAATTCCCCTCTTACACATTTGTCAGTTTGGCTTTCCTTGTAAAATAATCAAACAAATTTTAATATCAGACAAACATAGGCGGAGAAAATATAAAAACAAAGAGTATTAACCCCCTTGTTAAATCATGAATTAACTGAACTTAACTACAAAAACCATGTTCACTTTCTCTAACCATACCTGGTTACTGTCAGATCTGTAGAATCCAGAAATCACTTAAATACAACCTGTGTGACAACATGAAGAAGGCTAAAAATCTTGACTACTCAAAACGCCCCAATGTACAGGAATTTAAGATTAAAAGCAGACCAGTAGCTCCACCTCTCAATAGGTCCAAATAAAAAACAAAAAAGGTTTTTAAGTGGCCTAGTCAAAGTATTAATTTAAATCTGATTTAATTTCTCTAGCATGACCTTGGACATACGAATCAGACTGGAAAATCCTCCAATGGGTCTGAATAAACAATTCTGCAAACGATAGCCGAAATGACTCCATAGCGATGTAAGTAAAAAAGTATTGTGTTATACAAAACATTTCATAAGGTTTAGGGGGCAATAACTTTTTAAATGGATGCCCAAGTTTTTGTGGATTAAATTTTTGTCTTAACAAATGAAATCGTGGTTTGAAAATGGACATTTTGGAGTCCCTCAGGTTATCTCTGTCTGATGTTAACATTTGATTGATGATCTGAAACATTAAGTAGGACAGAAAAGCAAAAATACCAGAAATCTTTAAGGGGGAAACGTCTTGGTACTCTACTGTGATTTATTTAAGATTTATTGCTAGAATAGTTCAGTGAACAGTCTGATGGTGTTTCAAAAAGAAAACTAAATGTGTAGGTAGGCCATACTTTACAGCAGTGGTGACTTCAGGGCTCCAGCATAAACTCTGTAAATAATCAGTCTGCCAAGGTTGCTGATTAAACAGTCTGTCACTACAACAGTAATCCAGTGCTGAATGATTTTATCAGTGTCTTGTTTTATCTTGTAGAGAATCACTCCAATCACTGCAGACAACAAGGCCAATAATGCAGCTCTAACTGCGGACTCTAGAGCAATGGTTTCATACTGCTGACAGTGCACAAGGGGGACCTCTTCCTTTAGTGTTGAAAAGTATATTTCAGATTTTAACCAATGACACGACACCAACATAACAGGTAGTAAAACACCAGAAAAATTAACTAATCTGTCAGTGGTTACATGAGCTTAAATGACATGAGCTCAAATGAATGATTTAGGATTAGGATTAGAGATGTCTTCCCCCCCGGGATCCGATGCTGGTGATAGAGTGGAGGCCTGATAATAAGGGAGTTGGAAGAAGCTAGGAAGCCAGATGGTGGCGATGGGGTCGTGGAGGGTCGAAGCTCGGTGGGAGAGCAGGGAGATCCATTGGTGGAGGTCCTTAAAAGCAAAGCCTTGAAGGGTGAGGTGAGTCTTCCAGATTGAATTTACGTCAAAACTCCATTTCAATCCTGTAAGAGATGACAAGGCGGGGAGAGAATGAATGAATGAGGATGACGGATGACGGATGCTGACGAAGGACCTTGGAGAAATAGAGTTAAGAGACATGAATTAAGATAAGACGATCTGTCTCAGATGATAAATACGATTTAATGAAGGGCCATCCATCACCCGATAATGAAAGAAGTTCTTACCCAATAACTAAGAGATCTTTGGGCGCAAAACACAGAAAAAAAAGTCGGGACAGAATGGATGAGAAGGATGAAGATGCCCAGGGCTGGTTGTTTGAAGGGAAGTTTTGAGACTCCTTTGGTTTGGCGCGTTTGGCTGCCCTTTTTCAAAAGAATGGCTAGAAAACTGACTGGGGGGGGTTTGCTTTGGATTAGATCTGTCTAAATATAGAGGAACCAGGAGGCAGCAAAGGGCTCCTACTGGAATGAGAAAGAGGGGCATGAGGGGGGTGTTTGGGGGAATATGAGCATGGCTTGAAATTAGCTGAACAGGTCATTGAGGCGAACAATAGAGATGAAACGTGGGGGCCTTCCTTTTTGGGTATATTGAGAGGGGTTTTGAAATTTATCAGGATATAACCTGAAGTCTGAGAAACTAAATATCTAGATGGAACGAAAGTATTAGAGGAAGTTTTTAAAACATTAAACCTGTTAAACCCGAGCATTCCGGGGGCCCTTTTTAAACCCCCCCACTTTTCTCTGGCCGCTAAAAGTGGTTAAAATACGGCTAGGTTTTTATTTTTCTAAATATCTTGGAAGATGAGGCTTTAATGTTGATAAATCAAGTCGTCAAATTTGTTTTTCACAAATTCGTTTGGTTTTACAGCACTTTAAACACACAGGAAGTTGTTTTAAGGTCCTACCGGAAGAGATGTTTCTTTTGGGAAAATGCTTCCGTACACAGACATAGTATTGTCCACCCCCACTTGACCAGTATGTACGGAAATTAAAGACGCTCACCTTTTGAACGAGGTATGTCACGTGTTTGCCCGATATTTTCCTGTGGAGTAATTTCCGTGTGCATCGGAGGTTACGTCATTACGCATAGCTGTAGACAAAGTCAGCTTGTTGTTCTGCTTCAGCTGTGTTTTTTTTTGTTGGATTTCTTTTACAATAATGGCGCAGAAGAGGCAGATGACTGCTCTGGAAGCGTTGGAGGAAATTACCAGGTTGAGCGATATTGACATGGAGAATTCTTCAGACACAACCGTGGATTTTGATGAGGAAGATGAGCAACTTCTTCTCATTGACCCGATTCATGAGTAAGTAATACCGTTACTTTTTATTTCCAGCGTCTTTATATTACATGGCTGTTATTTCAAAACGAGATGATTTGGCATATTTATTTTAGTTTTGTAACCAGAAAACTTAGCAATCACCTGCGTCCCTCCCCCCACTCCAGCACAACAAAGAAATACATACCTGTCCTGTATGGTGACTGGTTGAAAGCTTGTTATGAATCTGTTTTATTATTTACACTTTTCCAATTACACTACTGTTGTATAACATTGCCTTTTTGCGCTATTTGGCTATTTTTGGAGTACAGTAGCAAATAATTTATCATCTTGCAAACACAAAACTTAGCTATGAGCTAATCTATTTCTATATTTTTACAGCCAGGTGGACACAGGACCGTCTGAAACTCTAAGGACCCAGGCTCCCTCCAGTTCGCTTGAGCCTTTATCTTCTTCTTTGAGGTAAACCATTGTAGTTACAAAATAAGCCTGATATGTCATTACAGTGTTAGGGTTTTCAACATTTGTTTGCACAGTTTTTTATACATAAGTGCTTTTTGCACATTTGTTGACATTGTTTTCCATTGAAAATTCTTGTTTTCAATAAAATCCCATTGTTTGGAGATAAAGCTATACAATTCAACTTGTTTTTTATTCATTATATTGATATTATGCTGTACACAAATGTCATGACCAAAGGTTATGTGATATGCAATATTTGACCAGATTCTCTTTTATGAGGTGAAAAACTCATCCCAGCTCAGCCTGCTACATTGCCTACAAAAATCTTTGTGGAACATAAATGCTTCAACTGATTCAGTCCAAATTTGCTGCAGTTATAGCCAAGATGTTGATGAATACAACCTGGGGGTTCTCCTAGGACTTCTAAAGGATTTTTATGGTGTTTTAAAATGTTTATTTAGAAAAAATTAAGGTGAGGGCCAAAAAATAGAAAATTTTCTGTGTTTAATCATGAATAAATCAGACATAGTAACAGTTGCAACAGTGGTTCCACTGGAAATATAATCATTTATGTCTTACCTTGACACAGGTACCAAAAGTTTGGATGGAGTCCTTGTAGTTGTGGAGCTATACTACAGGTTAACCTGAAACCCGTAGAGGGCTTGAACATCATGGAGTTCGAATTAGATATGTCACCCTCCAAAAACTGAGGCTAAGGCAGAGCAAAAAGAAATATCAATGGAGGACAAGGGTGGGGAGGAAAAGGATGACAAGAGCCTAACAGGCGAAGAAGGGGAAGGACATGAATCTGGCCAAAGTCAAGGGAAAGTAAACATAAGGAAGTGTTGAGTAAGAGCTAAGCTGAGCCTAATGAGTGAAGGAGAAAGATGAAGCAGACTGGCTGGAGAGGGAATGTAATAAACAGCTTAGGGTGGAACACGCCTGATGAGGCGTGGATAGGACACGATAAACCTGAGTAGGCCTGACGGATGCCGACGTGAGCGAGCCCGGCAGGCGAAGGGAGAAAATAAGTGATAGCTGACAAGCAATAGGATGGGAACTTGGTAAACCTGATGAGGCGGGCAGAGAGAAAGACTTGGCCATGCCTGACACGCAAAAAGGGGAACCAAGGATAAGTTTAAACTGAAAAGGCCAACCATCACCAGTTAATGCAGAAGCTCTTATCTAAGAGCTGATAGATCATTGAGCAGAGCACACAATGGAAGTTTCGGTGGATATATGAAGAGGACCACCAGCTGAGTTGTTGTAGGGAAGCTGTGGAAACTCTTTGGGTAGCTGCTGAAGTGGCTGCCCCAATTTTGAGAGAGTGAGAACTGACTAGGGGGGGGTTGCATTGAACTAAAGTTTGCCTCACAAATTTGAGGAACCAGGAGGCGATCATAGGAACTATCAGCTCATAGGTGAGCTAATTTGTGACGTTTGAGAACGAAAGAGAACTTGGCTTGGAAAGGAGAAAACAGGCCATCGAGGCGAGCTATGGAAATGAAACATGGACCTTTACCTATGATGTGTTTGAAGTAAAGTTTGGAATGGATTGGATAGAACTTGAGGTCTGAAAAGGCTGAATATCAAGATGGCACGAATGAATTAGAAGGAGGAGTAAATTCGCTTAGTCTAAGAAAGCCGAATAAGGCGAGGAGGAAGGCACTGGAGAGAAGACATTTGAAATAAGTTGAAAAACAATCATTAGGAGATTTATTTATTTTTATTTTTTTAAGAGGGGAAGTGTAATGGTGCGTTCACACCGAACGCAGATTCTGCGAATGTTTCGCGTCATTTGTGTGCTGTTGCCCGCTTGACATTTCGCATGCAATCCGCGTGGCCAAATGTCAACAAACGGCAACGCTTCGCCACGTCATCAAATAGGAGGAGCTTCTATCTGCTGCTTGCTGGTTTCAACTGAACATGGCGGACATGGATTTCACGGATAATCACGGTGTTTTACCTGTGGAGAGCCGAAAAACGCTGCCGACGTTGACGTCCCTGGGTTCACCAGATTCTTCAGGGACGGGAACAATTCGGAGAGTACCACCACCTACTCCAGGAGCTGCGTCTGGATGACGGTCGATTTCAGCGATACTTCCGTCTATCCAGGACCCAGTTTGAAGGTCTGCTGTCCTGCGTTGGGAGACGAATCGGCCTCCGAAACACCAACTACAAGCGCTATATTCCCGCTGCTGAACGCCTGTCCATCTGTCTTCGGTCAGTAAATAAATCTCAGCTAGTTAGTTGAGTCATACAACTCAGGCTTGCCACACACTGAAAACAGCTTATTCTCCGCTGCGGTCCTTCACCCTACGTCACAGCCACATCCAGTCCCTGATTGGTTGACGCGACGCATATTTAGAAAAAAGTTCAGATTTTTCAACTCGTCCATCGCTCTCGCTTCGCTCTGCACGCCTTTTGCATCGTGTCCTTCATCTCCTTCGCACCGCCTCGCGCCGCAGCGCCAACCTGGTCTGCCGAGAGAAAGTGTGCACCATGATTATAACAGGAAAGGATATAGTTAAGATGTATCAAACCACTAAATGATCCTTAGCTCCTGGATGATAAGGGAACAAGGTTGTATAAAGGTTGTTGGTATAAATGTTCAAATGTGTAAATGAATATTTAGATATTCTACGGAGCAAACAGCTTGCTGTAATATTTTAACTAGTTTCAATATTATTAGCTAAGTAAAGTCACAGACAATTGAAATATTATGTGTTGCATTATTTTAGAATAAAGAAGGCAATATTTACAAGTTTAATAAATATACGTGGTAAAACAGGGTAAAAGCACACAGGGAAAATTGTCAATGATAAAAGGGGGTTGTAATAATTAAATAATTCATTTATGGTAAATGAAAAGGCAAAAACCTTAAAAGCAGCATATTGTCAGAGTTACTAAGGTATTACATTCTGTATAGTCTTAGGTCTAATGATGTGTTCACATGCAAGGCTTTGTCAACAAAGGATTGTGAACCATCCGTTTGAGAGTCCAACTTTTGGACTGGGACTAGAGACCGTAAAAACTGAAACGATTCAGCCGGGAGAATGACGTCGTTGTAAAAGAAAGGGATACCATTCCAGTTCGTAAGGAGACTGGAGCAGGAAGCCAGCAGCTTGAGTTGGGAGGAGTGCTGGAAGAAAGGCAGAGAAGAACTAAGAGCGTTCTGATGGCTAACTGAGCCGCAGGAATCAGAGGTTGCTTGTGTCATGAAAAAATTTCAGTGGCGAGAATAAACCAGTCTAGGCAGACTCCTGATTGAGTGAGGGTGGAAGCAGCTTGGCAGAGAAGGATTTGTGATATGACAGAAAAATCGGGAAGCCATGTTTGAAATGTAGGTCGACGATGAGGGACGGATAGGATTGAGCTTATTCTATGGGGTTAAGAGCAGAAGACGTCTCTGAAATGCTTAAAAGCGGCACAAGTTCGCCAAAAGGGAGATTATTAGTAAAGCGGGGATGAGATGATTCAAACATAGCAGAACAGCCATCAGGGGAAGTGACACAGTGGTCAACCTCAGGAGATGGTAACAATGAGAGAAACCAAATTGATGAGCTGCCCCTGAAGGATTTTGGAGCAGAGCCTGAGTAGATGTTAGAATGCGTGGGAGTATACCTGAAAGTAAAAGAGGAATCACAGCGTCCTGAAGGGCATATGATTGAGGAAATAGTTGAGAAAAGAGAATGAAGTGATACATCTAACCTTTAGAGACAAGCCAGGATGAGCGTAGTGATGGTGAATGACAGTGGGAGGGGCCAAGGAGCGGGTTGAGCATTGGCAGAGCAGAGACGAGGAAGTGCTGACGTGGCAGAGTTGGAAGTGAACTCCTGAAGAAGCTGAGTACTCGATGATATTGGGCGATGGAGAGAATCCCTTAACGAAATGAACGAAGTAGGGAGGATTGAAGGACAAAGGGTGTAGAAGAAGACGTGGAAGCCTGGGGTGCCAGATGATCGCTAGGAAGAGAAGCTGCTGCTTGAGGCGGCGGGAGCTAGGTTAGAGGCAGGACTATCTTGTTGATGCTTAAAAGGAGAATCAAAGCTCGACAGGAGAGCATGGAGATCCATGGTTGGAGGTCCTTAAAACCAAAGCCTTGAACGGTGATTGGCTGAAGAGGAATGCAGATTTGATGCTGATTGGTTGGAGCGGAGACGCATGATGAAGTCATAGTATGGAACTGGTGGTGGAGGTGAGTCTTCCAGATTGAATTTTCGTCAAACCTCCATAACTAAAGAAACCTTAAATTTCACTTTTAGGAATAACACATTAGTGTCACTACACAACTCACCAGTGTTCTGTGCAGTATAGCTGTGTTCAGTTTGTTCAATGAGCAGGACAAATATCTTCATCACTGCAAAGACATGAGGAAGAGATAAACATCACAGTGGACTGACAAAAGCAAAGAAGCTGCTTATCTAAATCTGTACTTACAAATGCAGAAAGATGTAACCTCCATGACTGATGCCTGATACTGACCGTCCAGCGTTTTACATTTTCGTTATATGTTGGTCAGGACATCCTCTTCCTGTCAGGGTTATTTCTAGGGTCAACAAACAGGTAGGTTGAATTTGTATGTCTATAAATAAGTGTGAGAGTACTGCTCTGCCACAAACGGGCTCTGTCTTGCAGCTTTTACAGCAATTGTAGACTTGCATGCTACATACCATCAGTAAAATGCTGTGAAAACCAGCTCTGTTGCTCCACAGAAGTTCGTTTGAAAAGCCCGACTCTCTTCCTCTCTGCAGCCACTGTTTCTGTGATGCTGCGTTGTGGTGAACAGCCAATGCACGATCACACAAAAATAGACATGCTGTCTGACCCGTGTCAGTGTTAGTATTTATTTAATTGTACCGTGTTACACACCAGTATATTTGATTAGAATTTCACTTTTTCTTAAATGTTAGTTTACAACAACTGTTTACTAATATGGGTGCGCACATATGGCAAACAGCTGTTATGTATGTTTAGATTGTTAACTGTCTTTATTTATTTTTGTTGAGATTTAAAGAATTGTCTGGAGGAGAGGACTTTTTATGATGCAATTTTAGCTTTTACAGTTTTTCAGTTTTTATTAGTTTTAACATTTGTGTTGTAGTTATAATTTGTTGTCCTGAATTATTTCCCTAAGCATATCTACTGTTTGTCTTAGTGTCCCACACCCACCCCCTCATTTAGTATAGGGTAGCCTTTATGGATAAAATCCATTATGTGTTCATTGTTAGGAGAGTTTATTGTCTGTTATCCTTAGTTATGTTTGTCTTAGTGGACATTTCATTTTGGGCTCTTTTTCTAGATTCTTGAAAAGTTTCCTTTTCCATGGACTTTTATTAATTATTTCTTGGAAAGAATTAATTAATTAATATTAAATATTTTTCTATGCCTTTGTACCTTACTGCGTGGTCCCTGACAGTTGGTGGCAGTGGTGGGAACACCCAGTTAAGGACATTGGTAAATCTGCCTCATTTTTTTTTCCATTTGTTTTTTTTTTAAACAAAAAAAAAATTATGAAAAGCCAAGTCAGCCCTTTGCAATAAAGAAGGAAACACAGATAATGAGAATGAGGATGGTGGATTTGTTGGTTAAATTTTATAAAGGGGATGGACAAGATAGAGAGCCACCCATATCAGACCTGGCAAATAGCTTTCAGGCCCACATTGGACAATAACACATTTGTGGGGTACAGTGGGAGACAGAGATTACACACCAAGATCAAAGATTTAAACCTCTTCAATACCAGTTTAGCCTGCTTCAACAAGAGCTTCAGGCACACTCTTCTGCAGATGTTGAGCCTTGTATTTGAGGAGAGGCCTCATGATGAGTCTGATAAATTATTATCAGACTCTGCTCCATCTTCTTTCAAACCAGGTGACTCAGTTTCTATCTCTTCTATCTAAAAGGAGCCAAGATTGCAAAAGTGAATGAAATGAAGATGACATAGAGACATTATAACTTTTGCATGGGCCTGTAGATGGCCAAAATGTGACTGGGCATTTCAACTGATTCCACTCTTCACCGGTAAAGCCAGAAGTGCATGAGTGCATATGAATGTTGAAGAATCAATGGACTATGATCAAGTTAAAGCTGCTATTTTAAGGAAATATGAAATTAACAGTGAGAACCACTGTCAGAGGTTACGCTTTCTGCACGTAAATTTAACGGAGTTCCCCAAGGAACTTTATGTGACACTGATAGGCTTTATGGGCCCAACGCAGAAGTAAGACTATTGAGGACAGAGAATTAAGATCGACTTTATTGATCTTACGATGGAGAAATTAACTTGTTACAGCAGCTCTCAGTAATACAGTAATGAAAAGGTTCAATTCAAAGAGTAAGCAAGATAATAAGCTAAATAAGCTGGTAAGTAACAGTACAAGTATCAACAATAGGGTTGCAAAAAAAAAACACAAACCACTAAAGTAGGTGATGGTGGAGGTCACTGTACTACAAGCACAGTAATTGCTGTGATCACAAGTACAGATGTTATTGCATCAATAGTAGAATTAACATTCAGACTGCTCATTCTCAAAAAAGATTTACGAATATTGTTTCCTGAAGTTTGAGTTTGGATTAAGGATCAGAACTCAAAAGACGCAGCAAAGGCAGTTTCCTCAGCAGATGCAGTTGTGGCAGCCTGATGCGAGAACCAACCATGGGCTGTAAAAGCTGTGAAAAAGGATTCTTCCCCAACTCCAGGTAACACCAGTCGAGGGGGAATGTGAGCAAGCTGTCTGGAAAGGAGAAATGTTGGTCCCCGCCAAACAAAATCGCTGGGGAAAAAGCCCATTTGTTATTTGTGTGGGCAAGACAGCCACACAAAGCCCGTGTCCTCAAAATCATGTTCAATTCTCTCAAATGTGTTTTGTGCTCAGGGAGAGCCATGTGCCAAATAGACAAAAAGCAGCCACTGAGGGACACCCCTGTGGAGATTGATGGTCAAAGACTCAAGTACAAGTGCACCTGTTAAATGTGGACATTATGTTGGGTGATGAGCAGCTGAGATCTCGCGAGAACTGTGCTTTAGTCGGTATACTAATGAACAAAAAAAACCCCACTACAAACTCAGGTAAAATACACCTCTAAATTCAAGCCAAACATAGAAATGCTTAAAATACTAACCCCTGTCTCATATTTTCCCAAAACAAACTGGATGAGCAAACCTTGGACAGCCTGGAGAGCTACATGAACAAATGTTTTGAATGGGCAAGTCACAAAAATCTGCACCCATGACCACATCAACATTAAAACGCACCCGCTCAGAGTGCTCGGCCAGCACCTCCACTATATCTACAGAGAAAAGCTATGCAATTGATAAAAAGCTAGCCAGCCGGGGTGCTCTTCTTGCCCTGGGGCTCAGCAGCTCCGAGGGAGTCTCTGGACTTCAGCCACGAACAACTTATTTCGCTCACAGCTGAGAGCCAAAAGCTGAGGGATACCATGAATAAACTTACAGCTGTCCGGAGAAAATAAAAAAATTAGGCAGACCATCCTGGATATATAAGCCAGGGGCATGTGGGACAACCTTGTCTTATCCGACATCCCAGAACGGGCAGAGGAGGACACCAAATCCACTGTCAGTGAATTTCTCCAATGTCAGCTGAAACTCCCAAGTGAGAAGATAAAAAATATCACATTCCATCGTGTTCACTGCCTTGGAGGTAAGAAGCTAGATCACGACCGACCTCAACCAAGTTCAAGCACTACAAGCAAAAAGAAATGGTCAGTTGTGGGGCAGACAGCTACGGGGAACGCATTTAGCTTTAATGACCAGTTTGACCAGTGAGATCTTAGATCGGAGGTGCATATTCTTCCCAGTCAAGAAGAAATATCAAATATTTTGAAGAAGAGTTGACTTTATATTTTTTGTATAATGACATGCCTGAGACATCAACATCTGTTCTGTGGGAGCCAGGGAAAGCAGTGACCAGAGGTAAAATCTCATTCTCATCACATAAGAAGAAAAAAGAAAACAAATGTATTGAGGAATTAGAGGAAACCATTAAATTGTTAGAAGCTTCACAGGAAGAGGAAATGCTGAGTAAACTGCGTAAAGCTAAGATTAAATGTAATTATGGAAAAAAAAACCAATTATTAGTGGAAAGTCTTCGAATAACAAATTTTGAACATGGCAATAAGTCAGGTAGTTTGTTAGCTAACTAGCAAAAAAATAAATAAAGAAAAGACAACTATATTTGCTGTTAAAGACTCAACAGGGAATATCGTTTATGATCCTGAGAGAATTAACAGCACTTTCAGAGATTTTTACAAAGCTTTGTACTCACTACAGACAGACCCGTCAGATAACAACATTGATCAATATCTACATAAAGTAACACTTCCTAAATTATCAGACAGTCAAGCGACGGCCCTGGATGTACTGTTGGGGTAATCCATTTTGGTCGCACATTTTGACATGCGCAGCTCAACAGACGTCACAGCTCTGACGCGTGATCCCTCCCCTCCTTTTTCGTCAGACCTGATCCCTCCTCAACCGGTGGAGAGAAGAAATCCACGTGAAAGTAATTTTGTTCTTTTCATATTAAACCGGATAGGTGCATTTAGAGGTCTGGGCAGGATGAGGCACAGTGAAGGTGATCTAGAATCACCAGTAGTTAATCTAAGGTATTAACTCGTTTCATGCAATACTGATTGAAGTGTTTATGCTGAGCTTTGTTTTGATTTGTCCGGCTGATTCCAAATCAGCCAGGAGTTAGAAGTTGGACTTTTAAAAGTTTTTCATTCAAAGCAACTGCGGTCTGTACCTCATGGTCTGACCACTCTTTGTTCCAGTTTTATTGCTGGAGTTTTTCCACTTAGTTCCCGCCTCAGAGTTTATGACTCTTTGTCTGAGATTTGGGGTGTTCAGTTGGTTGTGGCTAAAGGGGCATGTAGTGGGAAGGGGTCGTTAGCTTAGCGTTAGCTTTAGCTCCACCATGGCTACCCGTTCTGCTGTTTCTCTCTCTGAGTCTCCTCCTCTCTCCTGCTCTCTGTGTCAGATGTTCAGCTACTCCTCTGCCTCCTTTAGTGATAATGGTACGTGTAATAAATGTAGCATTTTTGTAGATTTGGAGGCGAGGGTGTCGCATTTGGAGGCCCGGCTCCGCGCTGTTGAAAAACCAGCAGATAGCCGAGGCCCCTTAGCCAGCGCGGAGCCACCGAGGGTAGCTCCCCGTAGCAGTCCTCCGGTAGAGCCCGCGCAGCCGCGGCCTCAGGCCGGCTGGGTGACGGTACGTAGGAAGCATAGTCCTAGATCTCAGCCCACAGGTCACCACCAACCCGTCTGCGTTTCTAATAGATTTTCCCCGCTCAGCGACACACCCGCTAAGAAGCCAACTCTGGTAATTGGCAGCTCCATAGTCAGAAACGTGGCACTAGAGACACCAGCGACCATAGTCAAATGTCCGCCAGGGGCCAGAACGGGCGACATCAAATCCTACCTGAAACTGCTGGCTAAGGATAAGCGTAAATACAGTAAGATCGTTATTCACGCTGGCGGTAATGACACCTGGTTACGTCAATCGGAGGTCACTAAAGTTAGTGTTGCTTCGGTGTGTAAGTTTGCCAAAGCAATGTCGGACTCAGTAATTTTCTCTGGTCCCTTCCCCGATCTGACCAGTGATGACATGTTTAGCTGCATGCTGTCATTCAACCGCTGGCTGTCTAGGTGGTGTCCAGAAAACAATGTGGGCTACATTGATAATTGGCGAATATTTTGGGGAAAACCTGGTCTGATCCAGAGAGACGGCATCCATCTCACTTTGGATGGAGCAGCTCTTCTTTCTAGGAATCTGGCCAAATTTATTAGTTCTCCAAACCTCTGACAACCCAGGTTCAGACCAGGAAGCAGGGTCGTAGTTTAACCACTCCTCTCTGCAGCTTCTGTACTGCTACCCACCCATTACCCTATTAAGATAGTGTCTCGCCCACGGCCAAAACTGAATAGATTAAAAAATTATCTAAAAAGAGGAAATCAGGAAAATCTAATAAAAATAAACACAACTCAGACTAAAAATAAAAATAAAACAATTAAATGTGGCTTACTGAACATAAGATCTCTCTCTTCAAAGACTTTGCTAGTTAGTGACCTGATTTGTGACAATCAGATTGATTTATTTTGCCTCACAGAAACCTAAATGTTAAGGGATTACTAGATGCCCTGAAAGAAAGCATATATTACCTAAATCAATGTTTCAATGGGTTGCAAATGTGAGTCATGTGGAGAAGCCATGTCTCAACAGAGTTGATGCTTGGCCTAGTGAACAAACAATTTACTACATATGGATTTAATACTTATTAAAAAACGTACTAAAACAATTTTGTGCATCAGGCTTAATTGTTTTCTTTTTCTTTTTAGTTTGACGCACAAAAAATGTAATGTGGCTAACTGAACATAAGATCTCTCTTCGAAGACTAACTGCTAGTTAGTGACCTGATTTGTGACAATCAGATTGATTTATCTTGCTTTACAGAAACCTGGCTGCAGCAAGAGGATTATGTTACTATAAATGAGTCAACTCCTACTAATTATTTAAATTTTCACATTCCTCGAAATACTGGGCGAGGAGGAGGAGTAGCAACCATCTTTCAGTCCAATTTATTGACTAGTCCCAGACCAATCAATAGCTACAACTCTTTTGAATATTTAATCCTTAGTTTTCCTCATCCAAATTGCAAAGCACTAAAACCACTTCTGTTAGTTGTTTTGTACCGTCCACCAGGCCCTTACTCTCAATTTTTAGATCAGTTTTCAGACCTTTTATCTGATTTAGTGTTAAATACAGATAAAGTTATTACAGTGGGGGATTTTAACATTCATGTTGACACTGAAAGTGATAGCTTAAATATAGCCTTTAATGGTATCTTAGACTCATTTGGCTTTACTCAAAACATTAACAAACCTACCCACGTTTGTCTTCATTCTCTGGACCTTGTGCTGACATATGGCATTGAGTGTAAAGATTTTCTCACAACCCTGTGCTGTCTGACCATTTTTTAATAACCTTTGAGTTTAATTTAACAGAGTACTCCACACCTGAAAGAAAATTTCATTATACTAGATCATTATCAGACAATGCTGTAACAACCTTTAAAGAATCTGTTCCACTTTTAATTTCCTCATTATCACAGAAAAACACAGTGGAGGGCAATAATTTAGTTTCTTCCCCTTCACAAATTGATTCTCTTGTTCATAGTGTTACTTCATCATTGCATGGTGCATTAGACAATGCAGCCCCCTTGAAAAAGAAGGTAATTATTCATAGGAGGCAGGCTCCCTGGTTTAATTCAGAGCTGCGTACTTTAAAGCACAATGTTAGAAAAGTGGAGCGAAAATGGCGCTCTACACACCTAGACGATTCCTACTTAATCTGGAAAAATAGC
The DNA here is from genome assembly GCA_036173005.1 of Crenichthys baileyi. Classification (NCBI taxonomy): domain Eukaryota; kingdom Metazoa; phylum Chordata; class Actinopteri; order Cyprinodontiformes; family Goodeidae; genus Crenichthys; species Crenichthys baileyi. The sequence continues at coordinate 1,395,782 of JAHHUM010001155.1, read as the reverse complement.
CTACTGTTGTATAAAAAGACACTTCACCAAGCTAGAACAGCTTATTTCTCATCCTTAATAGAAGAGAACAAGAATAATCCTAGGTTTCTCTTTAGTTCAGTTGCTAAACTTACACAGAGTCATAGCTCTGTTGAGCCATCCATTCCCTTAGCTCTTAGCCGTCATGACTTTATGGGATTCTTCCAAAATAAAATTGATTCTATTAAGAAGAAAATCTTTGACATACTCCCGAAGATTACTTCATCCTCAGCAAGTGAGACAACATTGGAAGTAACTGTAGAACCTGATCTGTGTTTGGACTGTTTTGATCCTGTGGAGCTTCCTGAGTTATCAGAAATATTAGCTTCATCTAAACCTTCAACTTGTATGTTAGACCCAATCCCAACCAAATTATTTAAGGAAGTGTTCCCTCTGATTACCAGCCCCATTTTAGATATGATTAATTTATCTTTAGTAAATGGGTATGTACCACAAGCTTTTAAGGTAGCTGTAATTAAACCTTTGCTTAAGAAACCTTCACTTGATCGAGATGACTTAATAAATTACAGACCGATATCCAATCTTCCATTCTTATCTAAAATTCTTGAGAAAATAGTTGCTAATCAATGTTGTGAGCATTTACACAGCAATGACCTGTTTGAAGAGTTTCAGTCAGTTTCAGAGCTCATCATAGCACTGAAACAAGCTCTGCTGAAAGTCACTAATGATATTCTTATTGCCTCAGATAATGGACTTGTGTCTGTACTGGTTCTGTTAGATCTCAGTGCTGCTTTTGATACAGTCGATCATAATATTCTCTTAGAAAGGCTGGAATATGCTGTAGGGATCAGGGAACAGCACTAGGCTGGTTTAAAATCTTATTTGTCTGACAGATTCCAGTTTGTTCATGTAAATGATAAATCATCTTTAAACTCCAGGGTTAATTGTGGAGTACCACAGGGTTCAGTACTTGGGCCAATTCTCTTTACTATATATATGCTTCCAATAGGTAAAATTATCAGGCAGCATAGAATCAATTTTCACTGTTACGCTGATGACACTCCGCTTTACTTATCCATAAATCCTGATGACCCCAACCAGTTAGATAGACTACAGGCATATTCTTTAAGACATAAAAACGTGGATGACTTTCAATTTTCTGCTTCTAAATTCAGACAATTCAGTCTTTGGACCGGAGTCCATTAAATTGACCTCCGATAATAAAGTAAAAAACCTTGGTGTTATTTTTGACCAGGACATGTCATTTAAATCCCATATTAAACAGGTTTCTAGGATTTCCTTTTTTCATCTCCGGAACATTGTCAAAATTAGAGATATCCTGTCCAGGATTGATGCTCAGAAACTAGTCCATGCATTTGTTACTTCAAGGCTGTACTATTGTAATTCTTTACTATCAGGATGTCCACAAAATGCAGTTAAAAGCCTTCAGCTGATTCAAAATGCTGCAGCAAGAGTTCTGATGAAACTTAAAAAGAGAGATCATATTTCCCCTACTTCAGCTTCCCTTCATTGGCTCCCTGTTAAATCCAAAATAGAATTTAAAATTCTCCTCCTCGCATATAAAGCCCTTAATGATTTAGCTCCATCATACATCAGAGATCTGATTGTTCCATATGTTCCTAACAGAGCACTTCGTTCTCAGACTGCAGGTTTACTGGTGGTTCCTAGAGTCTCTAGAAGTAGAATGGGAGGCATATGCTTTAGTTATCAGGCTCCTTTCCTGTGGAACCAGCTCCCAGTTTTAGTCCATGAGGCGGACACCCTGTCTACTTTTAAGGCTAGGCTTAAACCTTCCCTTTTTGATAAAGCATATAGTTAGAGTGGCTTAGGTTATCCTGAGCTATCTTCCTTATTTTAGCTCCGTCTTCTTCTCTCCTTGTTGGATGGAGTAAGGTGGAGTCAGGTTTAGCCTAAACCGGCTCAGTTATGGTTGAGGTGCAAACACACCCTCCATTTCTGCTACCTGTATGACCCCCTCTCTTTTCCAATGGTTATGGTCAATCTGACAGAGAGAGATATCCCAATCGTGTGGTTTTTAGTATAACAATGGCCATCAGTGGGCTCTAGATGGACAAACTGTCTACTTTTAAGGCTAGGTTTTAAACTTTCCTTTTTGATAAAGCTTATAGTTAGAGTGGCTTAGGTTATCCTGAGCTATCTCTGTAGTTATGCTGCTATAGGCTTAGGCTGCTGGAGGACATAATGACCACTTTCACCCTCTTCGCTACATTCTCACACTACTCTCCAATTTTGCATTATTTGCCGTTATTTCAGCTTTTAACTTTATGTTCTCTCTCTTTTCTCTTCCTAGAAGCTACACCTGGCCTGACTCTGTGTCCTTGAAAACTGGCTCAGAGTTTATCTGTTCTTTCTTTCTAGATGAAACGACTAAAGGAGCTACAGGGGTTGGACAATTAAACTGAAACACCGGTCATTTTAGTGTGGGAGGTTTCATGGCTAAATTAGACCAGCCTGGTAGCCAGTCTTCATTGATTGCACATTGCACCAGTAAGAGCAGAGTGTGAAGGTTTAATTAGCAGGGTAACAGCACAGTTTTGCTCAAAATATTGAAATGCACACAACATTATGGGTGACATACCAGAGTTCAAAAGAGGACAAATTGGTGGTGAACGTCTTGCTGGCGCATCTGTGACAGCAAGTCTTTGTGATGTATCAAGAGCCACGGTATCCAGGTTAATGTCAGCATACCACCAAGAAGGACGAACCACATCCAAAGGATTAACTGTGGACGCAAGAGGAAGCTGTCTGAAAGGGATGTTCGGGTGCTAACCCGGATTGTATCCAAAAAACATAAAACCACGGCTGCCCAAATCACGGCAGAATTAAATGTGCACCTCAACTCTCCTGTTTCCACCAGAACTGTCCGTCGGGAGCTCCACAGGGTCAATATACACGGCCGGGCTGCTATAGCCAAACCTTTGGTCACTCATGCCAATGCCAAACGTCGGTTTCAATGGTGCAAGGAGCGCAGATCTTGGGCTGTGGACAATGCGAAATTATTGTTCTCTGATGAGTCCAACTTTACTGTTTTCCCCACATCCAGGAGAGTTACGGTGTGGAGAAGCCCCAAAGAAGCGTACCACCCAGACTGTTGCATGCCCAGAGTGGAGCATGGGGGTGGATCAGTGATGGTTTGGGCCGCCATATCATGGCATTCCCTTGGCCCAATACTTGTGCTAGAGGTTTCTTCCTGTTAAAAGGGAGTTTTTCCTCTCCACTGTTGCTACATGCATGCTCAGTATGATGGATTGCTGCAAAGTCAACGCCAGTGACTGTCCACTCTCTCAGAATGCTCATCCAGGAGGAGTGAATGCTGCAAGTCACTGACTGGATGCAATCTGCTGGGTTTCCTTAGATAGAAAAACCTTGTATCCAATTTGAATAAATAGCTGAATCTGACTGCACTGTTCAATGGTTAGGATTAATTGGAATGTATGTACCTGACTTTTGTGAAGTTCCTTGTGAATTGGCGCTATATAAATAAATTTAATTAAATTGATTTGAACACACAAGACATTAGACACCCAGTTTTACTTTGTCCCACCCCCTCCCACAGACCCTCCACCCTGCCAGCAGAATGCATGCTCTGAAGGAGAGAGCACCTACAATGATATGGTAACTTACCGCCAGTATAGGAGGCCCCTAAGCCCACCCATGAACCAAAGCCCTCTGGCCCAAGGCCAGGCACCAGCCCATACACTGGCCCAAAACCCTGGTGACATACCCACCATTACCCAAGCCCCCCAGTCCCAGCCAAGACCCCAGCCCGGGGGCGACATGTCTCAGTAACCCAGAGCCCCCCAGCCCACCACAGACCTAAGCAGCATGGCTACCAGGGCAATAACCTATGTTCGATGGCACAGGTCGCCCAAAAGCATTGCATGCATCCACCAAATTTCATCCCCAAGACCTACCCCCCACCAAGGTAGGTCTCGGCTCCCGACACTCCTCCGTATCAGGAACAATGCCCAAACATGACGAAACCAACAGCCCTTTTATTTTTCCAATTCATGAGGATAGTTCCCTCAGTTATACATAAGGCATTGAAAAACCATGTGAACTGAATTTGTCCTTATGGCGACATCATATAAATTGCCAAACAAATTACCAGAACCTCTGAACATGTGTACATAACCATAATACGTGGATGTAATTGTCAGGTATATTGCCTGTGCATTGTAAGCAAGTACTAGACATTGCAAAACCCATTCTGAACATCCGTCGACATGTATGGTGTACTCTATGAGGGACTTGTGTTGTCTTAATTGTAAACTGGGGTTAATAGTCAATTTAAAAGTTCCTAAACATATCTGTTTTACTTCTAAACTTGAAAAAAATTTTGCAACAATTTCATTAAAACTTTTCTTATTTAGTTTTTAAAAGCAGCGGTTTCAGCTTTTCAACACTATGTTTATCAGTGTTTTTATGTCATTCCTTCTACATGAGAGATAAGTCGAAGCAGCCGAGGCACCAAAATGTTAAGGAAGGAGGGGATTAGCGAGAGCCGATTCTTGCCATCGTTTTGTGCCTTTTTGCCACCTTAGGCGAGACAGAGACGGAAACCCGCCGCCCCTGGGAATCCTGGGAATCGGTGTCGGTGCCTATTTTCGGTACCATGCCAACGTTATCTTAAACACTAGGCTTATTTACCTGGAGATGATTATGCAGCTGCCTCACCCATGTTGCTGGCAGCAGACGATGAGTAGCTAACGGATGCTAACTGTGCTGAATGCAGGAGTTGTCAATAGCCCGTCTCTGCAGACCGGAAACCGGAGTTTCAGACTTACATGTTTAGACCCACAGTTCTAGACCGCTTGTTTTTGTGACTGAGATAAAATGTTGACATTTTATTCCACACAAATAAATATAAAGAATTTCACTTTGAGTATCAATAGGCTACTTCTGATTTCAATTTAGCCTGAGGTATTTTTCAGCATTTAGAGCATCCCAATACCACACAGTTTGAAAGTTTATTAGATTAACCTACTACATGGTAATAAATGCTTAATGCTTACACAAAAATATGTATTATGTAATAAATTTATAAATAAAAATGTTCACGTGCTTCAGCTGATAGTAGGAAAGTCAAGTCCTGAGAAATGTGAGAAATTCAGCTAACAATTTTAATAATACATGTCTACACATCTATTAAATGTAGTCAAAACCACAGCTAATTCAAAAATCCTAATGAATTTCGAAGTATAATAACATCATGACTTCATGAAATTCAAACATGACTTAAGACATGTGTCCCTGACGGATTCAGAATGATGTGGTGGAGAGATGGAGCAATTCAGTTTTCAATTCAGTTTATTTATATAGCACCAATTCACAACACATGTCGTCTCAAGGCACTTCACAAAAGTTAGGTACATACATTCCAATTAATCTTAATCATTGAACAGTGCAGTCAGATTCTGTTATTTATTCAAATTGGATAAAAAAAAAATTCTGTCTAAGGAAACCCAGCAGATTGCATCCAGTCAGTGACTTGCAGCATTCCCTCCTCCTAGATGAGCATGTAGAGACAGTGGACAGTCACTGGGGTTGACTTTGCAGCAATCCCTCATACTGAGCATGCATGTAGCGACAGTGGAGAGGAAAAACTCCCTTAACAGGAAGACACCTCCAGCAGAACCAGGCTCAGTGTGAGCGGCCATCTGCCACGACCGACTGGGGGTTAGAGAGAACAGAGCAGAGACACAAAGAGAACATTCTTGCCAGAGCAGAACTTCACATGACCAAAGAATGTATATCAGGTCATCTGCTTCATTGCACCTTGATGGATCGGAACATAGTGGTGGACGCCTCCTCTCTGTTCATGCAGGACGGAGACATACCTAATAACTGTTGGTACCTGTGTGCCGTGAAATCCTTTGTTTAAGAGGCACAAGAGATTCTCTCAGCCACCCGTTGTTTAGAAATACTTTGGAGACAATCCAGATGTTTTTCAGAGATGTGAGGTGATATTATTATCCATATAAAAGTGACTTCCTGTCAGTATCCTATAAAAGCTGAACTGGTAATACAATTGTCTACATTTTTAGATATCCAAATGTCCAAAAAGTTAATTGTGAACTGACTTTATGACAAAGTAACTTTTATTATTTTTTTCAAGTTTTGTTTCTGTGGATGTCATTATGAGGAACATATTCGTTATACCCTGTATATGGTGGTACCATATAAAACAGTATTATATAAAGATAATTACAAACTATTGTAGACACACCTTAGTTTATTACAGAAGACAGAGACTAAAGTACAAATCATGGCGTTTTGATCCAGTGGCTCATGTTACTGTTTACTCAGGAATCTACCTTTGCAGGACAGGTATGAATTTCTCTTAAATTGTTGTGCAGTTGTTATATATGTTCATTATGTAATTTGCATGGCATTGCTTGGAAACTGAACATTTGTTCAACACTTGTTGTAGGAGGAATAATTGTTTTAAATTTAGTAAAACTCTACATCTCTAAAGGTTTGGTAAACCTCCAAAATAATTACCAGTTTTCAGAAACATTTCAGAAAGTCAAAAAATATTCTGTTGTGCTTTAAAGTTGCCACAGATTTTACCATTCCAGTTCCTCTGATCATCATGAGCTATAAAATTGTTTCTGCTCTTGCATCTGTCGTCGCCTTCACAACATGGACATGTAAGTTCCTGTATGCTACCTTAAAAATATAAATATAATTATAATCATGTCTATATTGTATGGATTGCTTTTAACTTTTACTTCTCTGGGCTATTAAATAATGTTTTTTTTTTTTGTATTTTGTTATTAGATTATTATCCAAAAGATGAAGTGACAAACGAGAAGAAGGTCAATGTTCTCTCACTAACAGAGAGACCGTCTCAGAGACATGAAGAAGATGAGACAAAAAAATTCAAGGAACAGCTGACGGTTATTGTAGAGGTGAAACCAGAACCCAAACCAGAACCTGGAAAGGTAGGCAAATATATAAAAAAAAAGATCTTTCATTTTTTGTTGGAGATTTCAACAGATTGTTTTCTTTTTTGGCTTTTCAGATTATTTTGCACCCAAATCAAATAGATCAACTTCTCTTCACATCTGCAGTTATGTTCTTAAGTGGATCCTTCCCACTTGGGAGTGTTGTCATCCTACTCATCCACACATGTGGAGGTGAAATATCTGTTTAGGTTAAATAATTAAACTTTGATCAGACAGGATTTGTTGTTATTAATGAAACTACACTCAATTTTATCTGGAAGTTGCTGATATTAACTAAAGTTGTTCTTATTTCAGCTGATTTAGTGGCAGCTCTCTCTGCAGCGACTCTCCACATGTTCTCCATTGGGGGCATCATTGAGTTGATGTTTGGGTCGATAACTATTTATTCAATACATAAGTTGAAGCGTAAGTCCCTATTTTTTATTTTTATTATAACAGTATTTTGTTTATAATTCCGGTATGTCAAATTAGTATAACATAATAATTAGTTTGTTAATACAACGTTATATGACTTAAATGCTTTTAAGGCTATTATGTAGAACTTACTCCTTACCCTAAACACACCACGCTATGGTGAAGCATGGTGGTGGCAGTAACATGCAATGGAGATGCTTTCCATCTTCAAGAGCAGGTTAACTAGTCGGGGTTAATGGGAAAATGGATGGAGCTAAATACAGGGCAAAGTAATGACTATAAACATACAGTACATCCAGACGTACGATGTTTCGTTGTCCGATGAGCTAACCCCTCCCACCTACTTCCTATTTTCTAAGGGGATTGCTCAATCCAGCTCTCCATCCAACGGGTCCGGACTTCCCTAAACCTGAAAAGTCTTACTAAGCAGGTTCACTGAAAGTTCTGTTTAAGCTGGTGTCGGGAAATGACTCGCCTAGCCTCTGACAGCCTACATCCAGAAGTCTCGCCCTTCTTCAACCAGGAGGTCTGGACGACTGAGTAGCCAACGCAGTCAATCACAGTCCGACAATCACTCCTGTTAACGGCTGCTCATTCCCTAATATTACAACTGGCACTTGGTATATGGGCTAGGTTAATTTTAGTGACTCGGCACGAGCCCCAAGGGCGTTGTTTTAACAACTTGGCTAAGGCAACCTATAAAAACCTCCTATAATTTCTTAGAACCAGGCAACAAGACTTTTTTACCATCAATGAAAAACCAAAAATAAGGTGACTCAAATAATTGAATGTCCACGATTTAACTACAATTTTATATGCTTCCTTTAATTAGTAACGCTTTTGCAGGGGTCAGTAACAGCTTAAATTCAGCAACACAATAAATTCAATAATAGAAATAATTCAATCAACTCAACCTGTCTTTCCCTGATGCTGAAACTAGTGAAGTTGGAGAGGCTTTGAAGACGGAGGCTCGTCCATGCACCCGATGGAGCTGTTCCTTAGGGCAACAACGAGTGGTTTCTTGAGGGGGATACGACTTGATCTTCAGTTTTCCTCCTTTAAGTGACAGGCTCTGATGCTCCAGGCTTCGATGGTTAAACAGAAACTTTGCTGTCATATGTCTCAAGGGACAACGGCTTCCAGAGGCTGAAGAGTTGAAGGAAACCCCGGGGACATAATTGAGGTTGATTCAGGACTTCCAGGAGCCTGAGACTTGGAGCAATCAGCTGTTCACCGATCAAGTTCACTTCTGTTGTCTGGATAAAAAGGCTGAAGATGAAATCATATTCTTAATTTTGATGCACAGTCCTTCAGGGCTCACGGGTTGATCCTCTTATTAATGCAGTCGATCAGCAGGGCTGTGTCTCTGTTACTTCTTCCATCTAGGCCTCTTTTTCTCCGTCCGATCTTGTTCACTGGTCTTCTGCGAGGAAAACAACCAACTAGTTCCTCTATTCTTGCCCATTTTATAGAGCAATTTCCACCAACTCTTTGTGCTCATTGGCCAGTGGTTGTTGCCATGGCTGTCCATTGGTCACCCGTGACATAAGGTGATCTTTTTTCTGAAATTTCCCGAGTCGTGTCCATTTCAGACATGCCATCATCACCTCAGTCCTGAGCTGTCTGCTGGCCTCTTCTTTGACCTGTGCCCCCGCCTCAGTCATCAGCCTTGTGCTGTAAGCTACAGCTCTCACTTCCCCAATTCCTGAACATCTGCTCTATTCCTGTCTCACTCAACATTACACTTCCTCTTAAACAGAGGCTTTAATTCTTACATCGGTGCTGCTCAAACTTTTAGTTACAGCGTTCACTTCATTTACAGCTTAAAACCATTACTTCATTCTTTTTATTCATGCTTCACAAAGGATTAACGTTATATCTCTTTCATATATAGCTGATTGAGAATGTCAACCCTTAATGTTTTTTACTTTAACTCTCAGTTCTTAACCACATTTCAATCATACATCTTTTAACTTGATAATCAAAGATTACTAATTTCATTTAATACATGTGAAAGAATGTAAAATCATCATACATCATTTCTTTGGATACACTTGTTTATATTTTTGCAAAAGATAAGACAGATAATATATGGCAGGAAATATGTGGCTCCACACAGGCCTCCAGTCTGTCAGTTCTAGAACATGAGAATATGCTTGTTTCACTCTACTGCTTCAACTGTGTATTTTAATAATTATTGCATGGATTACACAAAAATATATCTATTGTAATTTTTATGGATTTATCTGTAAGTACTTCATGAATGCTGCATGGATTACATGGAATGATCTCACCTTATTTTGACAGATGGAATGGCTTAGATCAGAACATATTTTTGTGTGTATTCTTGCATGTCACACTTCTCATTTTGTGTGTGTAAAAAAATTGAAGATCAGGTATAGTTTCCCTTCGACGTCACAATGATGAACCTTCTGTTGGTTACTACAATAAAATTACTGTAGCACAGAACATCAGGTTTGTGGTTGTAGCGTGACAAAATGTAAAAACAGGTCAGTGGCTGTAAATCCATTAACAAAGCCCCGTTAACAGTATTAACAACCATGGACAATTTCAACAGGTATTTCAGGCTACATGTAGTTTTTCAGACTAGATCAAAATACATTAAAAATTGTCTTTCATTGTTTGGTCTATAGTTGTCATGATCTGCCTGTGTTCCTTGTCTGTTTTCTCTGCTCATGTTCTTCAGTTGCTGTCATTTCAGTTCATTCGTTTTAATCAGATGCATCTTTCATTCTTATGTTTAGATTACTTTCTTGGATTTCTGTGTTAGATGTTTTTAGTTTGTATTTCCTTGTAGATCTGGTTCCTCCCTGCTAATGTTCTGTAGTTAGTTCCTTTGTTCACTTATTTCTGTTCACTTACTGAGTTAGTCTCCGTCCTACAGTTGCCTGCATATTCTCACCCACCAGCTGTTCATGATTTACCTCTGATTAGCTGCCCTTGTTCATTGGTCTGTCCTGCATCCTACCTCCATATTTATGGTCTATGGTTTACATTGCTCACTACTGGCTCGTAGGGTCATTCCAGCTCTGCTTTCTACCCGCGTCTCATGCTTCGTATTCTGCCGTTGTCTGTAGTTTGCTTTTTGCAATCATTATTAAGAGTATCACCCTGTAAAAAAATGGTTAAAATTAGCTAAATTCTCTACATTTTTTTTATGTTATGCCTATAGTGTGTGTGTAAATGCCTGAATAGAAATGTTTTATAAAAACATATTTCTCTAAACATTTTCTCATAATCAGGTGAGAAAAAAAAACTGGTGAAGACAATTTCTGAGCTTCAAAGAGAGTTACAACTGAAGGAAGAAGACAATGGAGATGCAACTGAACCACTGGTGGAGATGGAGACTAAACTGGAGTCATGGATGAATCAACTTAGTGAGTTAATGGAGAAAGTGGAGACAGACAGGGCAGAAAATAAACAGAGGCTTCAGTCAGTAGAGATGGGGAAAAAACAAAGAAAGTGAACACTGAGAATTTATCAGGGACAAACGAAAATCTCTTAAAAGACTAGTGGAAACTGGACCAGACTAAGGAAAATACAGAAAGACAAATTCTGAACATTGAGAAGTTATGGAGCCTCTAGAAATCAGGCTTACTAAATGACAGAAACATGAAATATTCAGCATAGAGGAAAAAGTCCAAAGGTTAAACTTTTATATTGTTTTTATACAGTTTTAAAACAGTAAACATCCATGAATATAAACGTAAATTTTTTTTTTTTTGGTACAATTACATTCAAACATTTCTTATTTAGTTTAATAAAACAGCAGTTTTAGCTTTTTAACATTACAATGAAATGTTTATCTGTATTATTATGTCATTATTTTTACACGACAGGTGACAAGTCGAAGCAGCCAAGACACCAGGATGTTGAGAAACGAGGGGATGAACGAGAGCTGTTACTTGACTTCATTAATCAAGCAGGTAAGGAAAATAGAAGACTCAGTGAATAATGAACAGATACTGAGATGGAAAATGAAAAAAACTGTAAGTCAATGAAGGTAATAATAAGTGAAAGGGAAACATTTGATTAACAAATGAATTAGTTAAAGAATTAACAGCTGTTGTATTTCCAGTAGACTTTAGATGAATAAAGAAATAAGTTATTTTTGTTACCATTTACAGTTTAATCCAGAAACAACTTCTATAAAAAAATTCAGACAGCTTTACTTAATTGTTTGCATCACATATAGTTTTTTCCATCAACAGACGAGATCTCAAAGCTGCAGAGGAACATAAAACAACTCCAAGATGTCAACAAGCAGTTACTTGACACACAGAATGAAGTTAAAAATCTACTGCAGAACCAGAAAAATCATCTGGCCCAACGACTCCAAGATCTTGAGAATGAAAGGCAGAAAAACAAAGAGGATCTTCAGTTGGTAGAGAAAACAATAACTGAGAGAGAAACTTTTGAAGACGAGGAGCTGCTGTTAGGGCAGAAAGAAGAACTCCTACAGTCCCAGTGGAAACTGGACGAGGGAAAGAAAAATTATGAAAGACAGCTACTGTTCATAGAGAAGCTGTTGGAACCTATAGAGATACAGTTGACAAGAATAATGAAGAGAAGTGGGGATGTTTAGAAAAAAGTCTGTTGCTTAGCAACCGTGATAGCGGGAAGCAGAGAGCGGTGCTACCATAAATAAGAATATATACATAAATAATAAATATATGATTAAATAATATAATTACTGGGCCAAAAAGGAACTAGCTTTTTTTTTCTTCACATATAGATATATATATGATTAAAAAAAACAGTATGAGTGGTATTTTTGGGACTTTGACTTTCAAGTTTTCATCAGAGCAACAGCCTGGTGTCATGCTCTGCCCTTTTGGAGTGTATCTTTTGTTTAACTTTTTCATTTATTGGTGTTTTTGTTGTTTACTTCTGTGGTTTTTATCTTTTAGCTTCTTGTGTTCATTTTAGTTCCTATTTGTCTGTGTTCCCCGGGTTTTGTCATTTTGTATTGTTTCTTAAGTTTCTGTCCTCATGTTTGTTTTTCTCCCTCAGCAGCCCAGTCTCGTTAGTGTAATTAGTCACCTTCCCTCAGTTTCCCTGCAACCCGGTTCCACACCTGTTTCATGTTCCATCTGATTACCTGTCACCCATTTTCATTGGTTCACACTCCTCTTGCCAAAGTATAAATGTTTGTTTATTTTCATTGGTCCTCCTGTTTACTTCCCTGCTGATTCCTGTTCCATGTCATTGTTTGAACCTTTGGGAGACTCGTGTAAGTTTATCTATTTTGTTATTAAAGACTAGAGATTCTGAAACTTACAATGCTGCTGCCAAGCATTATTCTGCATTCCGGCTCCGTACAACCACACATTATGTCACCTGGGGAAAGAAACTGTCTCTGTGGCGGCTTGTATCAGAAGACTACCGCTCTGTATTGTAGACCTGACAGTAAAAGTCTAAACAGTTTTTGTGCCGGGTGAGTTGGGTCTGCAAAGATTTTACCTGCCTTTGTCCTGACCCTAGCCTAGACCTTTAGAAGTCCTTGATGGAGGGAAGATCAGCCCTGATGATTCTCTCTGCAGTCCTGATTATTCATTGCAGTCTGGACCTGTCCTGTTTTGTGGATGACCCAAACCACTCTGAGATGGATGAAGACAGGACAGACTGAATGATGGCAGTGTAGAAGATGACCAGCAGCTCCCGGGGAAGGTTGTATTTCTTGAATTGCCTCAGGAAATACAGTCTTTGCTAGGTCTTCTTCGGGATGTTGTCTATGTGTGAGGACCATCTCAGGTTTTGGAATGTGGTGGTTCCTAGGAACCTGAAGTTGTCCACAGCCGACACGGTGTTGTTGAGGATGATAAGGGGGGGTGTCAAAGTAGGTTCTTTTAATAGCAAGTGATAATTTAATATCATTATGTTCACTTTATAGATCTACATTTTAATAATATCCAAATGTGTATTACATATGTTATATATAAAAAATTACAGGATGTAATAAAGCACACCGTTTTAATTAAGGATGGAAATAGTACTGTTTAAACAACTAAAGCAGTGATCTGTAAGTAATTCTGTTTGTGCACATGCAAATGAGCTGACATTATGGATCGTGCTTCCGGCACTGACAATGAGATTCTTTCTAAAAAAGAGAGGGAAATAAATGGGCTGAGGGACATCCATTGGGTAAAACAATACAACAAGAATATATCAGAAGAGAAAATATATTAGTGCTTAAAAAATAGAAGGATAGTAAAATAATTCAAAAAATATAATTTTTTTGAAGAAAAAAACATTTGAAATATATTTGGGTGGTAATAAATACAGAAGAAATAAAAGGGCTAGGGAAAAGAAATTCACTTGTATTAAATAAACAAAGGAAAAATATAGAGTTCAAGAAATGAAAAACATAATTTGAAAGTTAGTGGTTTTCAAAAAGTTTGTGGATTTAATTCAGTTACTGAAAACATCTCTTCTTTTCATTATTTTTTTGCATTTAATGGCATACAAATTTTTGGCACAGTAAGGATTTTATTGAGTCATTTATTTATGCAAATATTCTCAATTATCACAGGATTGGTCCTCCTTAGATTAACCTTCTGGCTCCATTTGTTTGGTTTTACAGCTCTGTGCTTCCCGCTATCACAGTTGCTAGGCAACAGAACACCAGTGGCACACTATGCAAATCTGGCATGTTTAGCTTATAGCTACAGGTAGCATAAATGATACAGTTATACCATCATTTGTTTACATTACGCTTCTTTCAGAGGTTTATTTGACTTGGTGATTGAAATCTGCCAAGCTCATGTAGCTGCAATGCTTTAGATCAAAATGCCTTGAAGGAAGTTTAATCTGATGTGAAACGTAAATCGATTAATCTGTTTGAGTACTCTGGCCTTATTCTAGGACCCGGATAAGTGGCACAAAAAATTACATTTTTGAACTGAAATAGAACTATAGAATTGAAAGTGAAAGTAGTCAACCTGAATATTCAATAAACTGAAATGCATTTTCAAAGCAAATTAATTAATATTCAAACCGTTAATTTCAGTTACAGTTTAGTGAAATAAATTTTCAAACCAATGCATTTAATTTCAAATTACGCAAATACAGATTCAATCTTAGCAATTTAAATTCAGTTTCTGATGGCACAAAATTCTGCCCATATGTTCAGGTCAGGCCAGTTTGCTCGCCAGCCAAGCATAGTAACACCATCACCACTGAACTATGTTTTGGTACTTTTGGCAGTGTGGGCCAGTACCTAGTAATGCTGGAAATTGAAATAGGCATCTCCATAAAGCTTTCCTCTAGGACCTTGATTTTCAAATGAAATGCAAACTTTACTTTTATCTGAAAAGAGGATCTTGAACCACTGAGCAACAGTCCAGTTCTTTTTCTTCTTAGCCCAGGTAAGACACGTGTAGTTCATGAGTAGCATTCATCTGTGTGTAGCTGAACTTGATGAGCTAAATCCAGCTTCAGTCCACTCCTTGTAAAGCTCCACCAAATTGGATTTTGCTTGACAATCCTCACAGGCCTGCGGTTATCCCTGTTGCGGGTATCATTTATCTACCAGACTTTTTCCTCCACTTAACTTTGAATATATACTATGAAATATATAAATATGCTTGGATACAGCACTCTGTTAAGAACCAGCTTCTTTAGCAATGACCTTTGGTGGCTTACCCTCCCTGTAGAGTGTCAATGACTGTCTTCTGGAAATTTGTCCGGTCAAAAGTCTTCTCGTCTATTGTGTAGTCTATTGACATGGACTGAGAAATCATTTAGAGTCACAAGAAACCTTTATAGGTGTTTTTCAATTCAATTCAATTCAGTTTTATTTATATAGCGCCAATTCACAACACATATCGTCTCAAGGCACTTCACAAAAGTCAGCTACATACATTCCAATTAATCCTAATCATTGAACAGTGCAGTCAGATTCAGTTATTTATTCAAATTGGATAAAAAGTTTTCTATCTAAGGAAACCCAGCAGATTGCATCCAGTCAGAGATTTGTAGCATTCACTCCTCCTGGATGAGCATGTAGAGACAGTGGACAGTCACTGGCGTTGACTTTGCAGCATACCTTCCCTCATACTGAGCATGCATGTAGCGACAGTGGAGAGGAAAAACTCCCTTTTAACAGGAAGAAACCTCCAGCAGAACCAGGCTCAGTGTGAGCGGCCATCTGCCACGACCGACTGGGGGTTTGAGAGAACAGAGCAGAGACACAAAGAGAACAAAAAAGCACTGATCCAGGAGTCCTTTCTATGGGAAGGAAAAGTAAATGTTAATGGATGTAGCTCCTTTAGTCGTTTCACCTAGAAAGAAAGAACAGATAAACTCTGAGCCAGTTTTCAAGGTTAGAGTCTGAAAGAGAGCACATAGAGTTAGTCACAGCAAAAGCTCAGTCAATTGCCATGTCTAGGAGAGAGAAAGGGTTAAACACTGAAAGACAGAGCCATGTGGATCATCGGTAGAGGTTGAGCATTAAGTTGTTGCCAGCAAAAGCTTGGACGATGCCCCTCTCCAGAAAGGTGTCACGGGTAGACACAGAGTCAGGCCAGGTGTAGCTTCTAGGAAGAGAAAAGAGAGAGAACATAAAGTTAAAAGCTGAAATAACGACAAATAAGGCAAAATTGGAGAGTAGTGTGAGAATGTAGCGAAGAGGGTGAAAGTGGTCATTATGTCCTCCAGCAGCCTAAGCCTATAGCAGCATAACTACAGGGATAGCTCAGGATAACCTAAGCCTCTCTAACTATAAGATTTATCAAAAAGAAAGTTTTAAGCCTAGCCTTAAAAGTAGACAGTTTGTCCACTGATGGCCATTGTTATACTAAAAACCACAATGATTGGGATACCCCTCTCTTTCAGATTGATTATAACTATTGGAAAAGAGAGGGGTTCATACTGGTAGCAGAAATGGAGGGTGTATTTGCACCTCAACCATAACTGAGCCAGTTTAGGCTAAACCTGACTCCCCCTTACTCCATCCAACAGGGATGGAAGAAGACGGAGGAAAAAAATAAGGAAGATAGCTCAGGATAACCTAAGCCACTCTAACTATAAGCTTTATAAAAAAGGAAAGTTTTAAGCCTAGCCTTTAAAGTGGACAGGGCGTCCGCCTCACGGACTAAAACTAGGAGCTGGTTCCACAGGACAGGAGCCTGATAACTAAAGTATCTGCCTCCCATTCTACTTCTAGAGACTCTAGGAACCACCAGTAAACCTGCAGTCTGAAAACGAAGTGCCCTGTTAGGAACATATGGAAACAATCAGCTCTCTGATGTATGATGGAGCTAGATCATTAAGGGCTTTATATGTGAGGAGGAGAATTTTAAATTCTATTCTGGATTTAACAGGGAGCCAATGAAGGGAAGCTAAAATAGGAGAAATATGATCTCTCTTTTTAATTTTCATCAGAACTCTTGCTGCAGCATTTTGGATCAGCTGAAGGCTTTTAACTGCATTTTGTGGACATCCTGATTGTAACGAATTACAATAGTCCAGCCTTGAAGTAACAAATGCATGGACTAGTTTTTCAGCGTCACTCCTGGACAGGATATTTCTAATTTTGGCAATGTTCCGAGATGAAAGAAGGAAATCCTAGAAACCCGTTTAATATGGGATTTAAATGACATGTCCTGGTCAAAAATAACACCAAGGTTTTTTACTTTATTATCGGAGGTCAATTTAATGCCATCCAGGTTAAGTGATTGACTAAGCAGTTTCTTTTTTAAAGACTCCGGTCCAAAGACGACAACTTCTCTCTTGTCTGAATTTAGAAGCAGAAAATTTAAAGTCATCCAAGTTTTAATATCTTCAAGACATGCTTGTAGTCTATCTAACTGGTTGGGCTCATCAGGATTTATGGATAAGTAAAGCTGAGTGTCATCAGCGTAACAGTGAAAATTTAACCTATGCTGCCTGATAATTTTACCTATTGGAAGCATATATATAGTAAAGAGAATTGGCCCAAGTACTGAACCCTGTGGTACTCCACAATTAACCCTGGAGTTTAAAGATGATTTATCATTTACATGAACAAACTGGAATCTGTCAGACAAATAAGATTTAAACCAGCCTAGTGCTGTTCCCCTGATCCCTACAGCATATTCCAGCCTTTCTAACAGAATATTATGATCGACTGTATCAAATGCAGCACTGAGATCTAACAGAACCAGTACAGACACAAGTCCATTATCTGAGGCAATAAGAATATCATTAGTGACTTTCAGCAGAGCTGTTTCAGTGCTATGATGAGCTCTGAAACCTGACTGAAACTCTTCAAACAGGTCATTGCTGTGTAAATGCTCACGCATTTGATTAGCAACTATTTTCTCAAGAATCTTAGATAAGAATGGAAGATTGGATATCGGTCTGTAATTTATTAAGTCATCTCGATCAAGCGAAGGTTTCTTAAGCAAAGGTTTAATTACAGCTACCTTAAAAGCTTGTGGTACATACCCATTTACTAAGGATAAATTAATCATATCTAAAATGGGGCTGGTAATCAGAGGAAACAGTTCCTTAAATAATTGGTTGGGATTGGGTCTAACATACAATTTGAAGGTTTAGATGAAGCTAATATTTTTGATAACTCAGGAAGCTCCACAGGATCAAAGCAGTCCAGGCACAGATCAGGTTCTACAGTTACTTCCAATGTTGTTTGAGTTCATTAACTGCATGGAGGGACATGCATTGGTCTCCAAGATTGAACTTTTTCACAATTTTCAAATTTTCTGACACACTAATTTAGGGTTTTCATTATATGTAATCCATAATTATTAAAATTACAAGATAAGAAGACTTGTGTATTATATATACATTTCTTATATGAAGAAATATTTAAATGGTCCTAAATGTTGAAAAACCCAGAAGACACCAAGACACCAAGCCTCAAATCTCCCATAAACTGGAATCTGCTGGATTTCCAGTTTCACTGACCACAGTAAGACAGGTTTACCGACAGCTGACAGAACGGTAGAACTAGGCCAACTCAGACACTTTACACTGCAGAGTGTGATGATTCTGCACCGTTTGTCTGCCTCATCTCCTCTGTGCTGCTGCCATTAGGAGGATTACTCTCACCTGCTGCTTCCAGCCAGCTCCTAATTATCCCCACCAGATCCACCTGTGCACCTGCTTAATAAGCTGCACTCTGACTGACAAACGATGCTAGATTTTCGTAAGCCTAGTGTTAGTAGTTCCGTCCTTCCCTGTCTACCTGATCTGATCTCGTTTTGTCTCACGGATTTCCCTGCCCTAACTTGCCCATATTGGATACTTATCTAGCTTCTGACATCTGGACTATGATCTTGTTTATGCCTCCTGACCACTGCTCTCTGCCTCTCCCATGGATCCTGCCACCTGTTTCTGCTTCTCTGGCTCTGACCCTGCTTCTGTCCCCTGACCACTGCAACCTGCGCATTCACTGGATTTGGAACCCTGAGATCCTGTGGAGCGTTTTCCTGCTGTTGCCCCGTCAGCACTCTGGTGAGCCGAAAATGAGCTTCCTGTTTTTCATATGGACTCTGAAGAGGTTAGTGGCTTTTTGTTTGAGTAAAGAACTGTTTCTCAGCTCTCTGCTCAGCCACCAAATCTGTCTGTCTTCAGAGGTTCCTGAGGTTGACGCCGGGGGTTTCCTGTCTTTCACCATCCAGGATTTTTAATAAACTTTTGAATCTGAACTGTTGTTGTCCGGCTGAATTTTTGGGTCCTCATAGTACCTGTTACACAGAGCAGCCATGTTTATGAGCCCCATAAAAGTTGGTGGCAAACTAATCTGAGACAAGGTCATAAACCTTGGTGCGGAGACCAGTGGAAAATAACTGGGCAATAATTCGCTGAGACAAGGAAATAGTTTGGGAGCTGCAGCACAAGGCCTGCCTTAACTGAAACTTCACAGTCCAACTGTCAGGTCACGGAGCTGAGTGCAGGTTTGTTGTGTTGTGTTTCCATCTCTCACCAGGGTGCGACAGACAGGTGCAGCTGCACAGTTGTTCAGTGAGGAGCTTCATAAGCTGCTGAGACCTTGGAGAGGCATCGGATTGTTTTGCTCACCCTGAGTGGTAATCGGACCAAAAAACCCTGCTCTGTTCTTGCCTGTGTCATGACCTGCTGGTTTTCTAACCCTGGCTGTGTCATTCCTTTAAGGTTACTGTCAGCTAAATCCTGCCCTGGATTGACAATCAAGGTTCTGCCTCATCTCCAGTTGGCTGACAGTAAAACCTCGTCCTGGATAACCCGCCGTGGTTCAGCCTCCTAACCAAGCCGGTAAATACTTCAATGAATTGACCTCAGCTATAGGACCTCCCCGGATCCACCAGATCAGATTGCAGAATTGATCCTCGCTCTACATGCCCTGCCTGTCCAGCCTGCCTGTCCCTTTTTTTATGTATTTAAAAATCTGCAGGCAGGTTGATTTTACACAGGGAATGAAAAAGGAAAATAAAAACAGATGCTACACCAAATATACAGTACATACTATATACAATTAGAAATAAGTTAACAAAGACACATACACATAGACAAATGTGTACCAAAAATAAAACAGTGAAAAGGATACCCAAGATGTTGCAACATCCCCCTTCTTACAGCACACACTACCTCCATTGCACTGATATCTATTGTACCAGTCCCTATTGCACTAGTTTCTATTGCACAGTAACTTATTATACAACTTTCTATTACACTTGTATTTCTCGCATTCTTTCAACAATGCTGTCATAACTGCTTGAGCATAATTAAAAAGGGTGTGACACATGAACCTCTTTCGTGACAAAACCAGTGACAATCTTGGCCCAGTAAAACTTTATCGGGGAGGAGAAGCACTACTAAATGTAGAACAGTTTAAGTATCTCGGGGTGCTACTAGATTCAAAAATGTCTTTCCAAAAACAATATTTGAAATGTCCTCAATTTTCTCAGCGTCACTGTCTCTTTCACTTCTTGTAGCAGAATTTTGATTTCACGTGACTACAGACTGTACATGTGTAGCGCAGCATCTTAAAGTAAAATGATGTCGTTCATTGTCGTAAATTTCAGTGACCTGTAAATTTTCGGTTTATCGCCCAGCCCTAATGAAAACTATTATATATTTATTCTAATCAAGGCCTCAGATGAAATGATGTGTCATTATCTCTTCAATATTGTTTCCATGCATATTTTTTGGTCTCCCATATATATGTGAACGTATTTGTTCTAACGCCAGCATCCGCCTTCATCATCCACCTCCAGCATTTGCCAACATCATCTGCCGCACTTGCCCCTGGGTGGGCCAGTCAGATATTAAATCCCAGACCACTTTCTTGCCCCAGTTCTCCCCTGGTTTCAGAGATACTTATTTTATATTAAGGCAAAGACGTGAATCAATAAACCATTTCTGTAAGTCTTGTAGGGATGTAGAAATTTAAGTTTAGGTTTGTTTCCACAGTTTTCTCTTGGTTGACCAATCAATTTTTTAATATTATACCAAATAAACGTACAATTTCCTTTAGCGTTATCTTTTGCCATTCTTAAGTTCTGCGTAACCTTATTTCTTACCGAAAGTTCAATCCATTAGGTTAGTCCTGTCTGTATACGTTTTTTAAGTTTATCTTTACGCTTCACTAAGCATTATTAATCCAAGGCAAAGAATATGCACACTTATTATGAGATCCCTTTCTCTGAAATAGTTTCAGATCATAATTAATCAAGGAACGCAAGAGATCGCAGCATTTATCAACATTAGAGCAGAAGCTAAAGCTAAATTTTAGCTAACTGTAGCTAAATCGTTTTTTGGTAACTTTTATAGAAATAAAAATTGCATTGTGGTCAGATAAGCTTAAGTTTATTGGAGCCGTGGCAAAACTATGAGTAAGTCTACCCGGGGTCATTTTGAGTTATGTACAGATCCTGAAAGATGGGAGTATAAGCTTTCCAATGATGTCAAACTTGTGGAAATTAAAGAATTAAAGAAGATATGACCCTTTGAATTTTAGCACTCTTCAGAGTACTTTAAGGTAGAAAACAGATTTCAAAGGTTTGTTAGAATGACCCTGGAAGCTAGGTGGTAACAAAAACTGTTAATTTGAATGACTTTGTATAGCCAATTTCCCCCAACAATGTTTGTCAACAGAAGCCTCAACTGACTGTAACAAACTGCACACAAATTAAACTGTAACACACACACACACACAGAAGAAAAACTACGTAAAAATCTAACTTTAAACACTTAACATTTACAAAATTGAGAAATGTCAACTGTTTTTTTATTTCTACATCTTATTTGAGTCTGCAAATTGCATCATGACTGCAACTTGGTCTGAAATTAACATGTTGGTCCATTGGTATTACTACTCAACCTGTCTGCCAGGTTGCAGCAATTGATCACTCAATAGGTGGGGTGTGTACAGACCAGGAAAGTCCTTTGGTCCGCTTGTTTGGTCCGGACCAAAAGCGGACTTAATGTTTTTTGGTTTGGTGTGGTTTGCTTTCACATTGTACTTTTTGCAAGTGAACTATAATTTGTAAACAAAGCTATGCAGATGACGATCACTGCAAACATTGGACAGAAATGACGGGGACAGGAAAGAGCACAGACCCAGAAATGGAGGAAAACAACACCACCTCTGTTGTGCATATTTGTGTAGTTAATACAGCTGCAATATCATTGTGAGGGTCAAGAGCAGCTCATTCAACACCGAGTTTGTGGTGTTCCATTTAAAATTTTAGAACGGGATCAGCGAATGTGTGCTATCAGCCGAAGGAAATGAAAAGCTCTACGTGCCCTGACCCACAACATGCCGGTAGCAACATTGCTAAGCAACATACAGCTGATCAGATATGATTTCAGTTCAACGTACACCTTTGCTACCGGCTATGGTGGCTTGTTATGTCCAAAGAGATGTACGTTTTCTGTAGTTGGTTCAGATAGGCACTGGTTCATATTCAGACCATAAGCGAACCGCACCAAAATCCAATTGGAAGCGGACCGAGACCACCTCAAAAAGTGGGTCCCAGTCCGGTTGCTTGGTCCAGCCCAGGGTTCGCTTGAGTGTATTCACACCTGCACAAAAGGTCCATATCAAGGGGGGAACAAACTCTGGTCCATTTAAAGCATAATAGATGTTAATCTACAAGAGGCTGGCGCTACAGTTTCTTACTGTGTTAAAATAGCAGCTACTTTAAGTAGCCATGTGCTTCCTTCAAGCACGCAGCTGATTGGCAGACACGCATAACAAAGGCCAGCACGGAGCCAAACAAAGCCGCTATTTTAATGAGCTCTGGGTTCCCCCTCCCCAACATGCAGACAGATTCCGGCTGAGTTTTTTACGCTAAAACCAGGTGTTTAAATACAAAATTTACCGTTTTAAAACCTCAGAAACTGTCATTTATAGCACTGAGTGTTTACTTTATAACTTCAACTTGCACATTTTGCAATAAAATGAAAATGACTATTTTCCCAGAAATATATGTTTTTTTTTCTCTTTTACTCTGTTTGCAGGCTGCCGATATGTTCCTGCTTTTCTCATGGCGCGTCACATTTGTGTTCTAGAGCGATTTGTTATCCTAGTACAGCCATTAATTACTTGTGTGACGTTAAAGTGGTCTGTGATCTCTTTAGACTTTTTCCTGTCACTTTTACTATCCCAGTTTTATGGGGTGCCGAATGTAAAAATTCAGCAAAAACATTTCAGTGTCACCTTTGTTATTAAGCGCACTTTCTTCACATTTAGTGAATTTTTCTCACATTTATTGGGAAATGCTAAATATCTAAATCTATATCTAAATAAATATATTAAATCTCAATCTTAAATCTAAATATATATTTCAAATTTTTAATCGAAATCTATATCTTAAATTTAAATCTTAATCTATATCTTATATATAAAGAAATCAAAACCTGATAGAAGAAATCTAAGGCATGCTTGTAGACACCTCTCCACACCTTCTATATTCTGTGATAAAGGTGACATTGACAGTGTTAATTCATGTTATGTATATCTTAAATATTTAAAAACCTGTCCAATGAGAATTGTATTTACCGCTGATTATGAACACTTCTGCCTGTGATTTGAGAGTTCCTTCCGGTTCTTGATCATAAAATCTGAAACCTTTACGTATTTCCCTCCTTTATCAGACCGTATTCTACATGGTAGTTCATACTGTTGAATGGCTGACATAAAACTCAGTAGGACAGTTCTAGCAGCAACAGTCAGACTATTAATCTCCTGGATTCATTAACCTCACCATGGACAACAAATCTTCACCTTTGTGACAAGTTTTACACACTGTAAACATATTATAAAACAGGTCTAGAAAGATTCACACAAACGTGTTATTACCTGTCAATGTAGTTGAGACCGTATGATATGTATAGTAATTTTTTTTCCATTTTAAAAAGCCAGCAAAAGGCTGGTACTTTTTTACAGATCTTTGCAATGTGTTTGTATTGGCAATGTGGTTGGAGCCTGAGGAGGACATCCCAGGAAGGGAAGCACCAACGAATCCTCCTGTGATGTACGGTCCTGCAACAGAAACCCAGTTTAAATATCAAATGTAGCAGCAACCCTGCTTCTTAGAATTATAAAGTAAGGGATAAACTTCAGGGAAGCTCTCTGAACGTTCTCCACGCATCTGCGAACAAAACATGAGCTTCAGTCTGTTGCTGTTAGCTGCAGAAACATTAAGGGGCTGAATATGCTGCTTTTACTAAACAAATGTTATTCTATAATACTATATTATATTACAGCACAGAATTTAATCAGGACATCTGACTGTGCTTCGTACACGTTGCTGTCAGCTCTGTTGTGCAGCAGAGAAAAACAATGCAATCAGAGCCTGCTTGATTATTAAACTGAAGAGTAAACAGTTGTGCTTTTGAAGTTTAAACAAATATCAGTAATTCAATATGACCTAGTTTATGTTTACGGTTGCTTCTGTCTGCCTCTGGCACATATGCAATCGCAGCAACATTAAGCACCATTAGCCTTCACCCCGAACACTTCCGTTTCTGAAACAACGTAGGATTGTTGTACTCACCGGAGTTGCTGAGGGTGGTGCATGTGGGAGTGTACCCTGCAGTGCAGCCCACACACCTGCCACTACTGCCCGTTCAATTTCCTCCGCTTGCAGCGAGACCGCCATGTTGGCTTTTGACCTCCCTGTTCTTCCTCCCTGCTACTACAATGCCCTATGCGCTGGGGGTATGGCCACGAATTGAGACGTTGCAGGGGCGGGGTTAATTGGCATATGTACTGAAGATTTAAGTCTGAGATTTAGATTTAGATTTAGATTTAAGATATAAGGTATAGATTCAAGATTTTGATTTAATTTATAAGATATAGATTACAGATATAGATATGAAGTTTAAGATATAGATTTAGATTTAAGATATTGTCATATTACGGGTTGTGGTAGGACCAAAGTGCAGAGAAGTACTCCAGGTAACACAGAATAAAAAGTGAATTTTAATTCCTGCCCATACGAAGTCCAGACAGCCAGGATAAATGGCCAGAACATGTACCGGACCAAACACGACAGCAAGACATGGAAGACAGAAGTTACACAGAACTTAAGGAACCAGCGGGGAACAATGAAAATGAAAAAGCTTGAATACAAACTGAGAGAACAGGGAGAACCAATGAACAGAGCGACAGAGTAATCATGAGGGAACAAGAAACAGGTGTGGGTCAGACTACTGGAAGACAGTGAAACCAATTAACAAGTCAAGACACAGAACTAAGGGCAAACAGAGAACCAGACCGGGTATAAATGAACCAAAACACAAACCCAAACTAAGACATAGACATATCCTGACATTACCACCCGCCCCCACTTAAAGGCAGCTCCCAGACACCCCAAGAGTCCACAAAACCAAAATACAAAACAACCCGACCAGGGCAGGTGGAGGGGCCAGGACCAAAACAAAAACAAAGTTCAGGCGGGCCACCCGGAGTTCCTTCTCTAACTAATGGTTTGTTAACAGCCAGCCAGCTCTCAGGAGATTCTCCTGCTCCAGAGATGCTGCACTTGTTGTACCCTTCATTAGCCTTGGTGACATTTTGTATAGTCATGTTGCTGATATAGCAGGTCTTGAGGCGAAGAATTTTTTAAAATGTATTTTACTAAAGTTTTACTATTTAATACACAAAGACAACAACCGAACACAAAAGAACACAAAAAAAGAAACCATAGCCTATAATGTTACACTGCAGCACGAATTATTATATTTTATCCCTTAGACAACAGGAAAAAAGAAACAAGATGGCGTCATGAATAGCAGCTATGAAACAGTTTTGTGATTTCCTAAATACTCCACAAAAGGTTGCCAAATCTCTGTGAATTTGTCATCTTTGTCCTGAAGGGAATAATAAATCTTCAAATCTTCTCCATATGGAAAATGTTTGAAATTTCAGTCAACCAAATTTTGAACTGTGTAATTATCAGTTTTCCATAATGTCAAGATGATCTTTTTGCAATAATCATGCCATATTCAGTTGTGTGTTGCTTAGAGGAGCTGAGATGCGAGAGATATATCCCCAAAAATGTTACTTTGGGATCTGGGGTTAAATGGCACCAATACATGCTTTCAAACCAGTGAAAAATTTCCAACCAAAAGTTATGCAACTTTGTGCAGGATCAAAATAAATGAGTTAGAGAGCCCTCTGCACATTTACAACAATCACACAAAGGAGAGATGGTAGGAAAGATCTTATGCAATTTAGTCTTAGAATTATGTAATCTATGCAGAATTTTAAATTGAATTGGTGCCCAGCATTTATAGTGCGGGATTGAATTTTACGTAGACACTCTTCTCAGTCATCATTCTCTCTCTGCAAACCCAGCTCATCTTTCCATGCTTTTTTAATAAAGAAAGAATTACATTCAACAGAAAAGAGCTTAACAAACCCGGAAAGCATCTTTTATGATTCAGGAGAGCTCAAAAAGCTTATAAAATGGAACACCATCAGGCATGGACTCAGATACAAGAATATTCTGGTGACAAAGCTTCTAATCTGTAAATATCGAGTGTGTTACAGGTAGGGAAAACTTTTTT
The DNA here is from genome assembly GCA_036173005.1 of Crenichthys baileyi. NCBI lineage: Eukaryota > Metazoa > Chordata > Actinopteri > Cyprinodontiformes > Goodeidae > Crenichthys > Crenichthys baileyi. Next base: position 1,369,353 of record JAHHUM010001155.1, on the reverse strand, counting down.
TAATGGAGCGAAAGAAGCAAACTGTCTTCAGATATATAAATCTTTAAGAAAAACAATTCCTTAGTTTCCAAATATCGAATGTAGCATCTAACAAAGATGGGCGGAATGCATGATTACCAAATATCATAGTTTAAACCCTGTAAGAATATTAGTATTTAATAAAGAGCATTTTTTCCTGATTTGATTCAGTACCTTTATACAATTTGAAACAATAAAATTATGCACGTTCACATTTGTACTGGGTGGTGAAAAAAGAAGAGCGGGGAGAGAACTATTCTCCACCTCGTTACTTTCAATGGCTACCCATGGAAAATAATTTGAACCTGCGCGTCATGTATTCACGTCAGCTGCCTCTATCGGTGAGGCATGTTATCTTTCAAAACCAATCACATATATATCGAATATCGATGATGTATTACAGATAATTCCAGTTCCCACGGTCCCTGAATGCGACAGCTGGGAATCTGTTGTTCAGCCGCTGTGTTGAGCTGTCAGTCATGATTCCGCATCCCTTGATCTGAGGCCCCGCCCCCTATGCCAAAACGGGGCCAAAAGTTTGAAGCCGAAAAAAAAATCTGCAAGTTCAAAAAAAAAAACTTGAAAACTAGTTTTGAACTTTTTTTCCCAGTTTCGCATCTGTTTTTTTTCAGTTGCAAAACTTTTTTTCCAGTTTTCAAATTTTTTTGGGGGAGGTTTAAAATAATTTTTGAGTTTCAAATTATTTTCTTTTGAACAAACTTTTATTTTTCAGGTTCAAATTATTTTCTTTTGAACAAACTTTTATTTTTCAGGTTCAAAGTATTTTCTTTCGACCAAACTTTTATTTTTCAAGTTCAAATTTTTTTCGTTTAAACAAACTTTTATTTTTCAGGTTCAAATTTTTTTCGTTTGAACAAACTTTATGGCCCCGATTTAGCTCCATACATTTGGTGTAAATTGATTTATTCTGGAACACATTTTAGATAATTAATTCAATAGAATTTCAACAGGTATTTTAGGCTAAATGTAGTTTTAGCTCGAAAAAGATTAAAAATTTACTTTTATTGTGTTTTTCTATAGTCTAGAATAAAGCATGTCTTTTTCCAGTTATCAGTACACTGTGGTATAATAATCTACATATATAATAATAATATAATAATATTACTGTTCTTGGCAGAACTGGTGAAGTAACTCAAACTAGCTGGTTTTCCAGCATGAACCCAGATTTTAGGATCTGTGGATGAGAGAAAATCAACAGAAAATTCAGATCTTTGTACAGAAATCTTGAATTTAAAAAACTCACATGTTGTATGTTTTACAATATTTTCCCTGAAAAAAATAATGAATTAAGTTAAAATCTTAACATTTGATCAATTTATGTCTTTTATGTGTGTAAATGGCTGAGTAGAAATGTGTTTTACAAAGATGTATTCTCGTTTCTCAAAAACAGGTGAGAAAGAAAAATTGGTGAAGACAATTTTTGATCTTCAAAGGGAGTTACAATTGAAGGAGAAAGACAATGAAAAAATCCAGTTTAAATTTACAGCCAAACTAGTGAATCAGCAGGTCTTTAGTAGTTAAAAGTAAAATCTTCACATTTTATGCAAATACATGCCAGTCTTGAAGAAGACATAAAGAGATACAACTATTGTTTGCATTAAGAAATTCACTGTATTGCTTACAGTCTTTTGGAATTACTGCAGAACAAATGGCAGAATCTAGATTATTTAAAGTTACAATTACTAAACCAAATACGTCTTAAAATGTGCAGTATGCCATATGTACAGGGGTTGGACAATGAAACTGAAACACCTGGTTTTAGACCACAATAATTTATTAGTATGGTGTAGGGCCTCCTTTTGCGGCCAATACAGCGTCAATTCGTCTTGAGAATGACATATACAAGTCCTGCACAGTGGTCAGAGGGATTTTAAGCCATTCTTCTTGCAGGATAGTGGCCAGGTCACTACATGATACTGGTGGAGGAAAACGTTTCCTGACTCGCTCCTCCAAAACACCCCAAAGTGGCTCAATAATATTTAGATCTGGTGACTGTGCAGGCCATGGGAGATGTTCAACTTCACTTTCATGTTCATCAAACCAATCTTTCACCAGTCTTGCTGTGTGTATTGTTGCATTGTCATCCTGATACACGGCACCGCCTTCAGGATACAATGTTTGAACCATTGGATGCACATGGTCCTCAAGAATGGTCCGGTAGTCCTTGGCAGTGAGCGCCCATCTAGCACAAGTATTGGGCCAGGGAATGCCATGATATGGCAGCCCAAAACCATCACTGATCCACCCCCATGCTTCACTCTGGGCATGCAACAGTCTGGGTGGTACGCTTCTTTGGGGCTTCTCCACACCGTAACTCTCCCGAATGTGGGGAAAACAGTAAAGGTGGATTCATCAGAGAACAATACATGTTTCACATTGTCCACAACCCAAGATTTGCGCTCCTTGCACCATTGAAACCGCCGTTTGGCATTGGCATGAGTGACCAAAGGTTTGGCTATAGCTGCCCAGCCTGTATATTGACTCTGTGGAGCTCCCGATGGACAGTTCTGGTGGAAACAGGAGAGTTGAGGTGCACATTTAATTCTGCCATGATTTGGGCAGCCGTGGTTTTATGTTTTTTGGATACAATCTGGGTTAGCACCCGAACATCCCTTTCAGACAGCTTCCTCTTGCATCCACAGTTAATCGTGTTGGATGTGGTTCGTCCTTCTTGGTGGTATGCTGACATTACCCTGGATACCGTGGCTCTTGATACATCACAAAGACTCGCTGTCTTGGTCACAGATGCGCCAGCAAGACCTGCACCAACAATTTGTCCTCTTTTGAACTCTGGTATGTCACCCATAATGTTGTGTGCATTTCAATATTTTGAGCAAAACTGTGCTCTTATCCTGCTAATTGAACCTTGACACTCTGCTCTTACTGTTGCAATGTGCAATCAATGAAGACTGGCTACCAGGCTGGTCCAATTTAGCCATGAAAACTCCCACACTAAATTGACAGGTAGTTTCAGTTTCATTGTCCAACCCCTGTATATATACTGTATACCAGAGACATCAACATATGTATATATATATATAAATATATATATATTATATATATATATATTATATATATATATATATATATATATATATATATATATATATATCATTCCAGAGTGATGCATTTAGTGAGCTAACCTAACAAAAGGAATCTCATCAAAAAACGACAAGATGTATTGCATTTCTAAAGGTAGCTGACATGAATTTTAGTAATTAAAGCTTTAAATGATTACATGTGTGCAGACGATGTGTTCACTGCAGGGCTAGAGCTAAATGCAGGAGAGAAGAACACTGAGCAGGGGCTCAAAGTGCACAAAAATGTTTGTGATGACATCAGTTGCTGATGATAACAATATTCACCATTTTGATCACTGATACAAGATTAAACTGAGAGAGTTTGTATTATTTGTTTGCATGATTATATTACCCTGTGTTAGTCTGTAAAACAAAAACAAACATAGATCACAGCTGTTTTGGTTGAACCCATAAAATGTCTTTAATCTTATGTCAAAAGCTCAAAATACACCGCTAGGCTCTTCTTCATCTCGGTTTGAGGTTGTCTCTGGTTTAAGGTCCCCAGATGATGTTACAGAGAACTTTGGACAATTTCAAATAATTTTAACCTGGGTGCCAGGTGTAGAGCATAAAACTAATTGCTAATAACATGGCAAGCTGTTTTGTCTTTTTATTTTACAAACTTGTATAAAAAAGGGCTGTGTTATTTTACCTAAATACAACCAGCACAGGGGCTGCACGGTGGCGCAGTTGGTAGCACTGTTGCCTTGCAGCAAGAAGGTCCTGGGTTCGATTCCCGGCTGGGGGTCTTTCTGCATGGAGTTTGCATGTTCTCCCCGTGCATGCGTGGGTTCTCACCGGGTACTCCGGCTTCCTCCCACAGTCCAAAGACATGCCTGTTAGGTTAATTGGTCACTCTAAATTGCCCTTAGGTGTATGAATGAGTGTGCGCATGGTTGTTTGTGTGTTGCCCTGCGATGGACTGGCGACCTGTCCAGGGTGTACCCTGCCTCTTGCCCATAGACTGCTGGAGATAGGCACCAGCTCCCCCGCGACCCACTAGGGAATAAGTGGTAGCAAATGACTGACTGACTGACAACCAGCACAATAAAAACTAACACAAATAACAATGGTGGTTTTCTTCCTCTACATTTTCCATTTTCACAGATCTTTATTATCTTTGGAAAGTTCATCTCTATGTTGCAATATTAGAACAGCTGCAGTCAGAAGTTTAGATCCATTAATCTTTGTAGAAACGTTGTATTACCTTTGGCCTTTAAATAAAACAAATTTCAATTTATTTCAAATTTTCATTTTTCCCAGGGGTTCAACATGATAAACATAAGCACAAATAGAAATATAAGTTATGAGTTAAATACTATGTTTACCGCTTATATATACTGGTAAATTTCAACAAATTAGAATTTCGTAAAAAAGTTAAATATTTTTGTCATTCATTTCAAAAATTTAAACTAGATTGAATAGCGGAATATTTCAAGCCTTTATTTCTTGTAATTGTGAAGATTATGGTTTACAGATAATGAAAACCCAACATTCTGTGGATTTTTGAATTAGAATATTCAACAAGAACAATAAAAAAGGATATTTTAAACAGAAATGTAATTTTAAATGTTTATTTCTATGCACTCAATATTTGGTTGGGGCTCGTTTTTGCATGTACTGTATTACTGCTTCAATGCGCCATTGCATGAAGGTGATGAGCTTGTGGTTCTCCTGAGGTGTAATGGAAGCAAAGATTGTTGTAATAGCTGCCCATAAATTCTCTATATGATTTGGGCCAGGTCAGTTTGCAGACCGAACATAGTAACACCATGATCATTGTAAGGATTATGATTATTGATTAATTAATATTCATCAAGAATTATACTTTAAAATCATAATTTAAAAACATTAATTTCTTAACCAAGAATCATTACTTATGAATAGAAAACAGAGATGTCCTCTGGTGCTGTGATTACAGGCTCAAAGCTCTTTAATAATTACAAATTATTAACCAAAACAACATACTGTCACTGTTTATTCAACCGCTTCACCGAAGGTGGAGGATCTTCGACCTGTTTTTGATAGATAAATCACTCTTGCACGCTTCCCTTAATTAAATATATGAAGATTTATTGAAGCCAAATAATTCTGATATACCATTATTCTGGTCCAAAAACCTTCACCTGACTAACAAGCACTATTCTACACAAAGGGAATAAAAATGACTACCTAACAATAATAATAAAAGAAAAATATATGTGTATTTAGTGTCTATGAAGATCAAACCAGCAGTTTTATGGACAAAACGTGTAATTTGGGTTAAATGGAAAGAAATCCTCCTGTTGTGTTGATGTCTCGATTGCAGCGATCAGCTGATAAAAAGGTGGGGCCACGCCCCTTTAGCCGTACAGCTGAACGCCCCAAATCTCAGAGACAAAGAGTCAGAAAACTCTTAGGCAGGAACTCGGTGGAAAAACTCCAGAAATAAAACTGGAACAAAGGAGTGGTCAGACCACAGTTGCTTTGAATGAAAAACCTTTAAAAGTCCAATTTCTAACTCCTGGCTGACTTGGGATCAGCCGGACAGAACATTAACCATGTACGATTCAGCAGCGCTTTTACAGCAAATCAAAACACAGCTCAGCATAACACAATTCAATCAGTATTGCATGCAACAAGTTAACACCTTAGATTAACTACTGGTGATTCTAGATCACCTTCACTATGCCTCATCCTGCCCAGACCTCTAAATGCACCTATCCGGTTTAATATGAAAAGAAGAAAATTACTTTGAGCTTGATTTCTTCTCTTCTCTGGTTAAGGAGGGATCAGGTCTGAAGAAAAAGGAGGGGTGGGGGGACCACGCGTCCGTGATCAAATTAAGAAAAAGTTCTGATTTATTTCTGAGCCAAGGTGACAAGAAGTATAATTGGAGGAATCAAGTGAGGCTTTTAAACTTAAGAAAACTGTACCAACTCTCAAAGATGGTGGTGGCAGCATCATGTGGCGGGCTTGTTTCTGCCAGTGGTAACTTTAGTGTATAATTTGATAAGGTAACTAACAAGGAAGACTACCTCTGAATTCTTCATCTTCACCTCAAATCAGCAGCAACTTGGACCAAGTCAATGTGTTACTTTGGATGTAAACTTACTGCCAATAAATAATAAAAAGTGGTCGGATGTTCAGTCAGAGTTATTCCTGATGCTTGCCGATGGTTGCAAAAATCATGCTGATGATGTATAAATGTTTGAATCTGTATAATATTGACCCTTCGCTAATTAAAGAAAATCAGCATTAAAGTCAAGATTTAGAACTGAATCCATTTTATTAAGAAAAATATTAAAGTTATTCGTTTATTAATTTCACCTTGCTAAAAGAAACATTTGAATGAATTACTGAAAGCTCATATTATCACTTTTTACCCACGAAGGGTGTAGCTAAACTTCTGACCAGAATTGTACATAAATCAGTATGAATGACTGTTATGGAAATTCTTCTATTTAGTGCTACAAAGTATTCGAAAGTGCAGTGAACTTTCATTAACCTCTCTCCTCTGACCTCACTGTTTTTATTAGTGTTCAGATATTTAGTGTAGATGGCATCAGTATGAATGACATTTCAATCTAAAAAGACTCACAAAGAAAAAGGGATGGCAATTAGAAAAGTTTTAATGTTATGAAATGACATGGTTATTTCTTTGGCGTTCGGACCTGGGAGGAAGACATGAATGCTGAGAATGACATGAGCTAAGATGATCATTTAGAAGGCTTGGATTTAGAGATGTCTTCCCCCTGATCCGACACTGGTGGTGGATTGGCAGCCAGGGAGCGAGGAAGCCAGGGTAGATGTGAAGGAAGATGGTGGAGGTGGGGTGGAGGAGGGATGAGCTCAGCTGACAAGCGAGAATGAACACGGCAGAAGGTGTCGGAAGGTGATTGGATGGAGAATCAGACGAACAGGATGCTGATTGGAAGGCCGGGAGACGCACAAAAGAGTCATTGGAAGGTGGAGGCGGTGAAGTCAGTCTTTCATTCTGAATTTTGGTCTAAACTCCATAATAAGATTTATGTTTATAATAATTTCCAGCTGACCTCTTGCTGTAAGTACTGCTGAAACTAAACTCATCGTTTTTAACCTGGATTTTAATTCCAGAGAGCATGACCATTAGGCCAGTCCTTGTTTCTTCTATGCCTTTTATTACTGATTATGTTGCTTATATTGTCAACCTTCGGGCCGCCATTTTGTCACCTGCACTTCGACTTTAAACCCTGCTACATTGTGATAAATGTGAATAAAAGTGAATAAATGTATATCCTCTGATTTGCTTTTGTCATTACTTAAGCAAAAGAGATGAGAAAAGAACAGATCCTGAAAAAGGTGTATTATAACCCATCATACCTTGGAAGTTTAGGTGGTATAGGTGGATTACACAGGGGTGTGCAGGCTGAGGTGGGAGATAATTAACATTGAGCAGGCGAAAGAATTTCTATCAGACCAAGATACTTGACTGATCAAAATGATGGATACAATTATTTATCAAAGGTGATTTATGTGTTTTCAAAAAAGGCTTTTGTCAGAGCTTTCACAAGAAAAACAGCCAGTGAAGTGGTAAAGACTTTTGAATCAGTTTTTAAAGAAATTCAAATCCCTAAAAAAAACTTCAAACAGATCCTGGTAAAGAAGTTTTTAATGAGAGTTTCAAGACGTTAATGAAAAACATGGGACTGTACAATGATCTCAAGGCCTCGTTTGTAGAACGGCTTAACCTTACCCTGAAAATAAGAATAAAACGAGATTAAAAAAACAATAAAGTTTTATGGATGAATTATTTGTGGTGGTAGAATATGTGCCCTGTTATCTTCCTGTCTATAAATTAACAGATTATGATGAAGTCATTGATGGGTGTTCTTATCAAGAAGAGACACAAAAGTAAAAATGGGTAAAGACAAGAGGTAGCGTGTGGAAGAGATTTTAAGATAACACATAGAGGTGAAAAACAGGTTTTTGTAAAATGGAAGAATTGGCCAAATAAATTTATCAGTTGTGTCGGGGCCACTGACCTACAAGATGTATAAAGGCTGTCTGCTGTAAACCTCTCAACTGCCAAATCACCATGGACGCCATGATGGAGGATGAAGCGTTTTACGTGACACTACCATTCAATGCAAGTCATGATGTATTTAGCTCAACATAATTTAACTCAACATACTGATTTAGAAGGTCCATGGCAGGTTGCATTAGCAGAGATTTCATATCCGGTAGCATAATGTACCGGATCATTTAGCCTACTTTGAGTGGAGGGAGGTTAATGAAGTGGAGATTCATTAGCAAAGGTTAAGAGGGGGGCACTATAACAATCTTATTCAGTTTGAGAGTTGGAAGGTTATTTTCAGTAGAATCTGGCTCCCCTGCACGCCCTTGATGGCTGACTATCTTCACCTTCTCCTGGAAGTTATGTAAACATGACGCTCTGCTCCCTCTGCTCCCTCCCTTCTGTTGTGATTATGAACTGGAAAAAAATATTATATAATAAATTTAAAAAACTTTAATTTTTTTGAAATAAAATTTTGGTCTGTTAAGGGTTTTTCCTGTGAATACCAGCCCAATAAGGTGATGGTATTAGAACAAAATTGAAAGGGATGAGCCAAGCTCTGACATTTTTGAACAGCAAAACTCTGCCACCACATGGAATGAATTCACACAATTTTTTTAAAAATACAAGAATTTATAAAAAAAAAATAAGTCAACTCAAAGTCAAACATATTTCAATCAACAAACTCTTTACTATGCTAAAACAATCCAACTAAACTACCAAGCAGAATGAAAGAATAAGGAATACTAATGGACTATGAACAATATAAACAAGTTGATCAAAGAAATCATGACCGAAAGAATGATGCAATATTGCCATGCAATGTTATTTATGTTTGAGAACCAAGGATTATCTTAAATAATCAGGAAATGAAGTTAAGTTAGTCTTGGAACCAACTTAGGCAATAATTGGTATAGCTTTACGCAACCATTCACAACGCAAGATCAAATAAAACCTTATTTTAATAAAATAATATTTAAAAGAAGGATTTGCTGAAGAAAACCAACCTTCTGGATGACTAATTCTCAACGGTGTTTAATTAGCTGCCTTTATTTATCAAAATAATAGTAAAGCATTTAAGGAAATATTTTAAATCAGAACCAAATCTTTTAGAAATGGGGCTTAATGGTGTTTAATTAGTTATCAAGTTTAGTAAAATAATATTTAGGGAAATATTATTTCCTAGAGTGAAAACTAACAACCTTTTTGGGTAAATTATCTTTAGTAGGCAAGCACATGTTCTTAGCTGTTAGCGGTTGGAGCTAACAAAGGAAGCTTATAGCTTATCATCAGAATCAAACACATAGCTTTAAAATACCACTAATAAAAGGGTTAAAATGCATAAGCATGGACGGTGAGCTATGGCCAATCTTCTGTGTTTAAAATCTCCCTTTAAATAAAGTTTTAACTTAAAAAAAAGACACAAACACAGAACACATAAACTGAGCACATGTGCTGAACAGATAATCTGCTAGCACTAAGATAGCTGAGTTTTCAACACAAACAAAACCAAACATCATAAAACGAAAAATGTTTAGATTATTTCACTCTAAACTACTTCTCTCTGCCCAAAACACGACCTCTTACGTGAACTTTGCTGAGGAAAAGTTGTCTGGGCGACAAAGTTAAAGAAAGCATCCACAGTGAACAAAGGGTTAACTTGCAGCTAACCTCCGTAGCTGTGGGGTGGGGGGGCTTGCTCTGTCGGATGGCCAAACTGCACGTTACTGCTGTAGCCACGGTGATGCAGTCCCGTTGTCCTTCCTTCAGACTGGGAAAAACTGCTCCACTCTGCGTGTAGAGAAAGGGTCTCTGCTGGGAACTCTCTGGAACACAGTTTGCTTCTGTAGACCTGAGAGATAAAGTCAAGCAACGTTTGTACCTTAATTACCCCCTTTCAAGAATGAATACCGGATACACAAACAGCAATTCATTCCTGCTTAACTTGGTGCATATGATCACATGATCGTATGACACTCTTGGATCCAGTTTGAAGAGTTATGTCTGTTTGCCAGCAAAGAGACATTAGCGCGCTGTGTCCCTCCATCCAGTTCCTCTGTGGACCTCCGTGGAAGAGGTCAGTTTGTTGCAAAGCGGGGTTTTTATTCAGACAGTGAAGTCACGGGAAGTCCGCTGTTATTCCCTTTTCCGGCTGTGCTGGAAGAAGGTTAATGCAATCTATTTTGAAAGGGTTTACATTGAATGAAAGTTTATTTTGTACCCATGGCTGTGGTCCCAACACTTCCCTGAGGACATCTGTGGACCTGCTCTGAACTGTGTGGCCAGTTGATGAACATTCCTTCGTACCATCAAGGACAATGGCCTCTGTGACAGTGCTTCATGGACTTACATTGCACACACTCACATGCTCATATAAACATACGCACCCCTGACATACAGCCTTCACCGTATCCCTGCAATATGTTGTCCCGTATATGTGTTGCTTATTTGTACTGAGGTTTTTTTTGATATTTCAAACTGTATCCTGCTATGGATAAAGTGTGAAATATTATTTTTTTCCCTTCCTCCTGTGGTCTTTCTTCTTATCCTCTTTTTACCTAAATGTGGCTTCATAGACTTTTAGATTGCTTAGAAGGATTCATAGATTTTTAGATTTCTTAGAAGGATTGTATTACAACTATTTCATACCAGTGAAAGCCAAACATTATTAGTATTTGAAAGTTTGGACAAAAACTGTTTGATTTTCTATATCATGTATTGTTTTTCCTCATGTACAGCGCATTAAGTGCCTTGTTGCTGAAAAGCACTATATAAATAAACTTGACTTGACTTGATGTAATATATAAACTAAACTTATGTATATTGAATTGAATTGAATTGAATTGAACTGAATTGAATTGAATTGAAATTGAACTGAACTGATCAACAGTATGTTCTCTGACAGAAATTACCACTGAGCTTCGAGTGGCACAGTCTCATCAGCAGGTTGCAACAGAAATACAGAGAGACTGGAAAACTCACATAAAGACATAGAAGTGAATGTCCTTTGGCCACATCCTAGTCTGATGACCGCTACATTATGATCAGTGCCCTGCAGAACCGGATAATTAATCCCACTCAACTCCAGGAACATTTAAGGGAGGTGAGAGGCACCCATGTGTCACGTCCGACCAGGAGCATAGCGAGACCTGGGCTTCCGGGGCGGAAGCCCCGGATGTTTTCTGAATAGCCCCGGACTTCTTGATAGAATAAATTTAGAAGTATTAAAAAGATGCAGCCACAAAATGGTATTGGACTTCACATTTTTATTTAAAAAAACAATCCATATGTTCCATATAATCACGTCCCGCTCCACCTAACCTGACAATGAGTTAAAAGGAGAAGACATAAAATACTTTATTTTCGCACTCGCGGCACCACGAATGCGCCACTACGCGCGCAGCCATTCTGGAGAAGTCCAGAACAGCAGTTTACTCCAGGTCGACCTGCCACCTTCATTACCTGAAAAGTTACACTGAGCGCCTCGAACAGTGCTCATTTCAGAGCAACTATGGAGCCAACCGAAGAGTGGGAGCCTGGTGTGTGTGTTCAGGAACAGGTGGACGCCGAGCGGTATAACCCAGACAAAGATAGCAGTAAAACCTGAAAGCTGACTCGGGATGGGCTAATTGTAAGTTACAGCTAATCACTGATTCACCCAGCAAGACATGAGGTGGAGGTTCACTCTAATGAGCATCTTCAGGCTCATGAAGAGGAACTTTCACCTGAGCTACAGGTGACGTTAAACGATCTGTCTGTGATAGAAAACAGCAGCAAGCTTCTCTGTGAGCTTCCAGCCAGATCTGCATCATAATGTGAAAATATCTGGTCCTTTACTTCAGATGTTGTGGGGCTGTCATGGTTGACACGCCTCTTAAACATTGCATGGCGGTCGGGGACAGTGCCTCTGGACTGGCAGACAGGGGTGGTGGTCCCCCTTCATAAGAAGGGGGACCGGAGGGTGTGTTCCAACTACAGGGGGATCACACTCCTCAGCCTCCCTGGTAAGGCCTACGCCAGGGTATTGGAGAGGAGAGTCCGGCCGATAGTCGAACCTCGGCTTCAGGAGGAGCAGTGTGGTTTTCGTTCCGGCCGTGGAACATTGGACCAGCTCTATACCCTCTACAGGGTACTCGAGGGCTCATGGGAGTTTGCACAACCGGTTCACATGTGTTTTGTGGACCTGGAGAAGGCATTCGACTGTGTCCCTCGTGATGCCTTGTGGGGGGTGCTCCAGGAGTATGAAATCGGGGGCCCTTTATTAGGGGCCATCCGGCCCCTGTATGAGCGGAGCAGGAGTTTGGTCCGCATTGCCGTCACTAAGTCGAACCTGTTCCCGGTGGATGTTGGACTCCGGCAGGGCTGCCCTTTGTCACCGGTCCAGTTCATAACTTTTATGGACAGGATTTCTAGACGGAGCCAAGGGCCGGAGGGGGTCTGGTTTGGGGACCAGTGGATTTCGTCTCTTCTTTTTGCAGATGACGTGGTCCTGCTGGCCCCCTCTAGCCAAGAGCTACAGCATGCGCTGGGGTGGTTCGCAGCCGAGTGTGAAGCGGCTGGGATGAAGATCAGCTCCTCCAAGTCAGAGGCCATGGTACTCAACCGGAAAAGGGTGGCTTGTCCTCTTCAGGTTGGAGGGGAGTTCCTGCCTCAAGTGGAGGAGTTCAAGTATCTCGGGGTCTTGTTCACGAGTGAGGGAAGAATGGAGCGGGAGATCGACAAACGGATTCGGTGCGGCTGCCGCAGTAATGGGGGCGCTGTGCCGGTCCGTTGTGGTGAAGAGAGAGCTGAGCCGAAAAGCGAAGCTTTCGATTTACCGGTCGGTCTACGTTCCTACCCTCACCTATGGCCATGAACTTTGGGTCATGACCGAAAGAACAAGATCCCGGATACAAGTGGCTGAAATGAGCTTCCTCCGTAGGGTAGCCGGGCACTCCCTTAAAGATAGGGTGAGGAGCTCGGCCATCCGGGAGGGGCTCGGAGTAGAGCCGCTGCTCCTCCACATCGAGAGGAGTCAGTTGAGGTGGCTCGGGCATCTATATCGGATGCCTCCTGGACGCCTTCACCGGGAGGTGTTCCAGGCACGTCCCACCGGGAGGAGGCCCAGGGGACGGCTCAGGACACTCTGGAGGGACTATGTCTCTCGGCTGGCCTGGGAACGCCTTTGGCTCCCCCCGGAGGAGCTGGAGGAGGTGTCTGGGGAGAGGGACGTCTGGGTGTCTCTGCTGAGTCTGCTGCCCCCCGCGACCCGGTTCCGGATAAGCGGAACACGACGAGTACGAGTACGAGTACTTCAGTCAAAATAAAAGCATTTAATCCTAACGTAGCTGAACACATTAAAAGTCCTTCAGATCAACACATTGCATCTCATTGCTGCAGCCAGTCTCATAGTCTAGTTCTACATGTAGACAGAAAAAAGTGTTGCTCAATAAACCAGGAAAATATCCCCTGGTTCCAGTAAGACGTAGTAGAAAGTGCAAAAGTAAGCCTCCCTCTTCTCTTTCAAATCTTCTGTGCTGATTCTAAACATACAGCTCTGGGTTTAAAGATGCAGGATAATTAAGAAATAAATTATAGCAATTAATCACAGGTGGACCATTGATTAGTTAACTATTTTATTTTTCTGAATTACGCATGAAATATTATATAAACTAAACTAATTAAACAAGGATACAGTTTTATTGAAGGTGAGACATACATACCATATGTATACAGTTATTAATAACCGTAATATTAGTACTGATAAGGTCCAGGATGAGGCTCTATGCTATATTTTAAACACCACAACTTAACACCCTTTCCTCTCAAAGTGTTTAATAATAGAACTGAACTAATGTCTCACCTGCTCAGTGCAGAACAAAAGACAGTGTTGAAAAATGTTTCATTTATTATTTTTGGCAGGCCAAATTTCTCCAGAAGTGGAATGAAGGGCTGAAAAGATGGTTCATAACAGGTTCATAAGAGGAACAATTTTAATAAAATGTTTTGAAAGCTCTTGACATAATAAAATAAAGGTGTTTTAAGATTTTACCATTTGACTAAGATTTAGGAAAATCAACTTTATACCACTTTCCTTTTTTGAAATATAAGAATAAAGACAATGGAGCCTCAGGACTGGAACACTTTGATGAGAATGTAATGTTTAAAAAGGTAATTTATGTAGATGACAAAAGAAGCACATTTATCTGGCCCATAGTTAACATCTCTGAGTTTAAGAAACACTTTTGTCAGCAAAAATTCAGATTAAGTTCTTTTCTAAATACCTTAAAATGTGTCATTATTTGCTTCAGCAAAATGGTTTTTCATCAGGCCTAAAATCTGTTTCTTTTTTGTTTGATTCACAATAATTTACATTCAGTCTAAAACCACCTGAAACAGAGAACTGGTACAATATGTCCTATATTATTTTAATTTGAATTACCTATAAATTGTCTTATTGAAATCTAAATATTTTGGATTTGGGCTAAAGCCCCCAATGTTTTGAGACCCTAAAAACGCCCCTCCTCATGTTGAGGAGGAATGGTGGCTGCCAATGATGTTGGAGACTTCACTGCGTACTCCGGGACAGGAACTCCTCAGCTGCATGGAGAGGTAACAGGTAAGTGGTGGAATGTAACTGTTAGGATTTGCTGTGTAATGTATCTTACAGTTGTAGGTGTGGATGGCTCACTGAAAGAGATTTGGTTCCGGGTCTGGAAAGCTTGGTAAGCCTGGTTTTGTAAGTTTGACTGATCCTTCCCAAGGATCAGAGCTTAGGTTTGGTGCGTTCTTTCAGATGGAGTCCAGAGGTACTGCTCGTTGGAGGGTGGACAGGGTTCGCTCGGAGGAAGCTGAGGCTATGGAGTCCGGTTGCTGCCAGCGGAGCTTGCCGGAAAATCCAAACTCGAATTCTTGTTATGAAAAGGTGAAGGCAGGTAGGTTTTTCAAAGGAACTTGAGCTGTGTCCAAAACTGAACCTGGAAACAATTAAGGACAAGATCAATAAGTCTAGGCTTAGCATAAATATGAAGTTCGTTTACTTTGACCAGTAGAATGTACCACAGAGGCAAAACACTCAGGCGTCGAAGTGCTGGCAGCATGCTCCTTATAAACCTCCGAGCTGATCACAGAGATGGAAAACACCTGTTCCAAACCCAACAGAGCACAAGCGGCACCTAGTGGTGAAGCACGGTTAATAGCAGGCACAAAATCAAGTCAGCAACTCCCAGAACCCGACAAAAACCTTTTAGTTCTCTGATATGAATCACTGTAAATGTCACAACCGACAAATATGCACACACCTTTATGACAGATAAAAGGAACTGACGTGTATCAGTTATTCAAGGACTTTGACCCAAAAACTCATGTTACTGTTATCTACTTTGAACCCTGTGTAATCATAATTGTATCTCTGCAGAGCGGGTATGTAATGAAAGCTTATAAACTTTCTATTTCTCACAATTTCTTTGTGTTAGCTGTGGTGATTTTAAAATCGCTAGAGTAAATGTCAATCTTTGTTGTCTGACTTTGCAGCAGGTTTTGTTGATCAGGTTCTGATGATGATTCTGTGTTGTAAAACTGTGCCTAAAACTGTCTCTCTAAATTGAAATATCGATATATGTAAAATTTAGCTGCCTTTTATTGTTTGTATGCTATGTTTTTTGTTTTATATTATATGTTTTATTGTTTCTTCAGCCTGTATATGAATTTTAAGTTGGCTTTAGAACACAGTTGACCCTTTTTCATTTTTGCATTCTTCATTGTACCCTTAGTGTGCATTTTACATTGTTTTATTTGAAAAACCTGAAGCCTTTGACTTAGTATTTTAGGATGTTTGAAAAGTGCTATAAGCTGCATAAAAACATTTTTTACATCCTTCCTTTTAAAGTAAAAGTTGTCTACATGTATGTCTTTACTTCAGGCAATGTTTTCTTATTTAGCCTTTAAAAACATGGCCTTTTTCATTTGTAATATTAGTAGACTGATCATAAAAGTGGGCTGGCCAGTGTCGCATTTGGTAGCACTGTTGCCTTGCAGCAAGAAGGTCTTAGGTTCAACTCCTGGCCAAGGGTCTTTCTGCATTGAGTTTGCATGTTCTCCCAGTGCATGGGTTGGTTCTCTCCAGGTACTCTGGCTTCCAAAAACATGACTGTTAGGTTAACTGGTCTCTGTAAATTGCCCTTAGGTGTGAATGGGTGTGTGCATGGTTGTTTGTCCTATGTGTCTCTATGTTGCCCTGCGACCAGTCCAGGGTGTACCCTGCCTCTCGGGAGAGATGCGCACCTGGAGATAGGCACCAGCTTCCCCGTGACCTACTATGGAAGAAGCGGTAGAAAATGACTGACTGACTGATCATAAACGGTGAAAATGGGGAATTAACCGCAGTTTCTATTTGTAACACCTGTTTTAATGTTAACTCTGCAGGGTGGCTCCTGCTTCTGATGTGCACCTGCAAAGGTAACTACACAAATTTACCAGCATCTGGATACAATTAGATTTATTATGTCAGTATGTTTCTGTGTTAAGCTGAGGACTCACTATGAAATATTTAGCTGTCGTTTACCCATGAATTCAAGAAGGGAGAAATCTGCACCAGTCAGCACAGCTGGTTGGCACAAAGACGTAAACAACATGATCTCAGTCTCAGTTAAGCAAACATACACAAACATTTTGATATCTGGACGATATCAGGCAGTATGAACTGATGATCAATCCCAGTTGTGAACAGGTGTTGCAAACAGCCATGAAAAACAGCAGCAGTGAGCTGACTGTCATCCATTTTGTTTACATCTTTCACTTTCTCGTCTTTTTCTTAAGCTTTTATAGATGGTTGACAAAAAGTAAATTTGTGCATAACTGCCACTAACTGATATATTTATTTACCCTTCAAACTACTGCTCTCATGGGAGTTTGATGTGTTCATCTGACCTAAATTAGTTTGAAAAACTATTGTATATAGCCTGTGAGTCTTTATCAGGACTAGTTGTGTTATAATAGTTGAGATAACACACCTATGAGTCTTTTAGTCATTAAACTAAAATATGCTGAAAACAGTTTGTCAGAGTGTACCCTAAGTCTTCACAGTTCCTAAAAAAATGGGAAAATTGTTTAGTATGTGGCAAGAAAGTAGTTCTTGAAACCAGGCAAAGATAAACCATTTTATGCTCAGTAAGCTGGCTAAGAACAGTGGTTGACATTTGATTCTTAAATTAAATAGTAAAGGACTATATTAGAGTTTTAGAGATACCTATGCTGCTTTTTATCCTGTTTAGTGTAAAATTTAAAATATGTACACAATGTAAATTTGAACTGAAAAATTCTAGGTTGCAGGGGATTCTATTTTTATATACACATCCCTCCATCCATCCATCCATCCATCCATCCATTCATCCATTGTCTTCCGCCTATCCGGAGTTGGGTCGCGGGGGCAGCAGCCTAAGCAGAGAGACACAGACTTCCCTCTCTCCAGCCACTTGGGCCAGCTCAACCGGGGGAATCCCAAGCCGTTCCTAGGCCAGCCTCCAGCCTGTCCTGGGTCTTCACCTGGGCCTCCTCCCGGTGGGAGGTGCCCAGAACACCTCACAAGGGTGGCTGCTTGTATCCGTGATCTCCTTCTTTCGGTCATGACCCTAAGCTCATGACCATAGATGAGGTTAGGAATGTAGATCGACCAGTAAATTGAGAGCTTCGCATTTTGACTCAGCTCTCTCTTCACCACGACATACCAGTACAGCGCCCTCATCACTGCTAACGCAGCACCAATCTGTCTATTGATCTCCCGCTCCATTTTTCCCTCATTCGTGAACAAGACCCCAAGATACTCGAACTCCTCCAATTGAGGCAGGACTTCCCCCTGACCCAGAGAAGGCACTCTACCCTTTTCCGGCTCAAGAACATGGCCTCAGACTCGGAGGCACTGATTCTCATCCCGGCCGCTTCACACTCGGCTGCGAACTGCTCCAGTGAGAGCTGTAGATCATGAGCTGATGAAGCCAACAGGACCACACCATCCGCAAAAAGCAGAGACGTAATCCTAAGGCCAAAAAAACGGATCCCCTCAACACCTTGGCTGCGCCTAGAAGTTCTGTCCATTAAAGTTATGAACAGAATCGGTGACAAAGGGCAACCTTTGCAGAATCTAACCCTCACCGGGAACGAGTCAGACTTACTGCTGGCAATGCGTACCAAGCTCTGGCACTGGTCATACAGGGACATAACAGCCCATATGAAAGGGCCTGGCACCCCATACTCCCGGAGTACTCCCCACAGGATTCCCCGAGGGACACGGTCGAATGCCTTCTCCAAGTCCACAAAGCACATGTAGACTGGTTGGGCGAACTCCCATGCACCCTCCAGGGCCCTGCCGAGGGTGTAGAGCTGGTACAGTGTTCCACAGCCAGGACGAAAACCACCCAATTATTTTTTCCTAAGCAACTACCCGAGCCACATGCTGCTTGCACTGCCGGTACCCATGAGCTGCTTCCGGAGTCCCACAGGCCAAAAAGACCTGATAGGACTCTTTCTTCAGCCTGACAGCATTTCTTACCGCTGTCAGGCTGTCCACCAGCAGGTTTGAGGATTGCCACTGTGACAGGCACCAACAACCTTGCGACCACAGCTCTGAAAAGCTGCCTCGGCAATGGAGGTGCGGAACATGGCCCATATGGATTCAATGTCCCCCACCACCCCCGGAATGTGTTTGAAGCTCTCCCAGAGGTAGGAGTTGATGCTCCGCCTCATGGGAGACTCTGTCAAAAATCAGTTGACACGACAACAAAGTCGATCATCGAACTGCGGCCTAGGGTGTCCTGGTGCCAAAAGCACATATGGATACCCTTATCCTTGAACATGATGCTAGTTATGGACAATCCATGTTGAGCACATAAGTCCAATAACAAAACACCATTTGGGTTCAGAACGGGAGGGCCATTCCTTCCAACCACACCCCTCCAGGTCTCAATGTCATTGCCAACGTGAGCTTTGAAGTCCCCCAGCAGAACAAGGGAGTCCCCCGGAGGGGCATTCTACAACACCCCCTCGAAGGACTCCAAAAAGGGTGGGTAGTCTGAACTGCTGTTTAGTGCATAATTGCAAACAACAGTCAGAACCCGTCCCCCCACCCGTACGCGGAGGGAGGCTACCCTCTCTTTCACCGGGGTGAACCCCATCGTACAGGCGCCAAGATGGGGGGCAACAAGTATGCCCACCCCAGCACGGTGCCTCTCACCAAGGGCAACTCCAGAGTGGAAGAGTGTCCAACCCCTCTCAAGGAGACTGGCTCTAGAGCCAGAGCCGTGCGTCGAGGTGAGCCTGACTATTTCTAACCGGAACCTCGCTACCTCGCACACCAACTCAGGCTCCTTCCCCACCAGAGAGGTGATATTCCATGTCCCAAGAGCCAGCTACTGCAGCCATGGATCAGATCGCCAAGGTCCCCGCTTTCCGCCGCCACCCATATCACATTGCACCCAACGCATTTGGCCCCTCCCACGGGTGTTGAGCTAATAGGAAGGGGGTCCCACCTTTCTTCTTCGGGCTGTGCCCGGCCAGGCTCCATGGGTGAAAGCCCGGCCACCAGGCGCTAGCCAGCGTGCCTCACCTCCAGGCCTGGCCCCAGTGGGGCCCCGGTGACCCGCGTCCGGGCGAGGTAACACTGTTTCCATTCATGGTAGTCATCATAAGGGGTCTGTGGGCTGCGCTTTGTCTGATCCCTCACCTTTTATACACAAGTTGAGATTTATTCTGTTTATGTGGAGGTACATATTTATGACATTAAGACAGTTTTTCCTGGAATATTCTTTAAATCTCAGTTCAGTCTTGTGAGCTTATTATAATGTATTAATTTGTCAATTAAGTTGGAGATATCATCACACCCCTAGTACACACTATTAGTCTTGCAATGAATATACACTTTTTAAAAACTTGTTAAATGAACAAATCTTCTAATGCAAAAGTGATCATTGGAAAGGCTTTTTTTACACACTCTTGGTAAAGTTTTTTGTTATTGGATGATGGACATTTGACAGCTAGCATAAACTGTACCTTTAAAATATATCAGGCAATAGAGCAGATTTTTAATGTATCAACATGTATTAAACTCATTTTCCTCAATCAGACTTGAGGCTCTGAATCAGTGAAACAGAGGCTGGGTCTTTAATCTGTATGTCTAGGATGTAATATGTAGAAGAAATTGTAATTTTAATGTCTTTGTCATCAGACCCCTATTGACTGATGTAATTAGTTCTATAAAAGATTATTATTAGTGTTTTTGCTGCCAAACAGATTATATATTACATATAGATTGTTCATTTCAACACAGCACATAAAACAGGTTAAAACTGAGGTATTTACTATGCAATTTAGCCATTATGCAATTTAGCCATTATTGGGAATAACTGCAACCACTAGTTGCTTCCCAAACGATCCTTGGTATGTGTGGAATATAAATCAACAGGCATTAGTGGCATACATAAGGCCACTGAAGTTGTGTGTTGGTTTGTGGTAAATTTGCCACAATAGTCTACATATGTTTTTTTTTACTCTGTATGACAGCAAAAAGATAAACTGTTCGTTATTTAACATTTGTCCATTTTCAGGTCAGTCACAGGAGATGGACTCATCTCAGTCAGTTAAAGCAATGGTTGGTGAGGACGTTGTTCTGCCGTGTCATCTGGAACCTCCTAAAGATGCTTCTCAGATGACGGTGGAGTGGAGCAGACCTGACCTGAAACCCAGATTTGTGTTTGTGAGTCTTGATGGCAAAGAATATCCAGCTGACCAGAATGAGGCCTACGAAGGAAGATCATCAATGTTCCCTGACAAACTGAAAAATGGAGATATTTCGCTGAAACTCTCTGCTGTGAGACACTCTGACAATGGAAGATACAGATGCTACATACAGAACGAGGAGAAAGAATATTTTGTGGACCTAGTTGTTGGTAAGTGAAGAAAATAAGTTACAACATAAACAAAAAATGCAATTTCTTCTTGTTGAAAAATGAGTCTTTGCCATGACATTCTAACTAAAAAGTACATTTTGATTCATCAAATGATTTGCAACACATGCCACAATCGACAAGTTGAAAGTACCCATGGGACACAAAAATGTATTGTCCTTCATTCTACATTACAGGTAAAAAACCGAAGCAGCCATGGCCCCAAGACGATGATGACGTTGTCGATGGTGATGATGGTGATGATGGTGATGATGGTGACGACGATGATGACGGTGATGAGGGAGCTATTAAAAACAAGAATTCTGTTTTTTTATGATTTTTCTTTTTTTTACCTACTTAACAATAAACTAAACATGGAATATTTAATGAAACTAACAAAGTTGTAGGGATCCGTAAATAACTGTAGCTCCAAAACATTAAAAGTGTCTCACACATTTGCCCTATTGGAAAAAAAAAAATCATACAGTTTCTTACATTTTCGGCGTTCAGCTATTTTCCATTTTGTTGACTCAGAAGACAAATTAGGTGAACGTTCAGCAACAAGAATGGTGTATGGGTCACTCTTTCTTTAAAAACACTAGATTTAGACAAGTTTATAAATGGATGCCCACCAAGTCTGGTGTTGAGCATGCCACTGAAAGTTGTGGTCCTATGAAATTAAAATGAAAACAGTGTAATAAAAGACAAAAACTTTGTGTTGCATCTAACATCTTTGATTTGTCTCTGAAAAAAATCTTGCTTTAGAAGAGTAGAAGACCTGCATTAACAGCATGTGCTGGCGGGCCACATTTGTACCATTCCTGAATTGCAGTTGGGAGCCACACAATATAATTCCAAGAGCTTCAAATGACCCCCGGGCCGCACTTTGCACACCCTTGAAGTACATATTTTAAACATAAAAAGTACACAGAAAGTAGGACGAGTTGTACATTAAAAAGCAGAATGTTTAAAACAGAATGTAAATTAAAGAATGTAAAAAGTAAAAATTCATTTTGGAAACTCACATTTGAATTCCCAAAAACACTCTTCAAATGATTGTTTCAACAAGACTCGACCCAAACACACCTGAGCATCATCTCTGTTCTAGACCAACAAAATCGAGGTTCTGGAGCAGCCAGCCCATTCACTGGACCTTATTCCAATTGAAAACTTGTGGGGTGACACCAACACTGCTCTTTCTGAGGCAAGAGCAAGAAACTCAGAGGAATTGTGAAATGTTGTCAAATCATTCTCGGCAGGAATACCTGTTCACAGGTGTCAGAAACTGGTCAACTCCATGCAGCACAGATGTGAAGCACTTGTCATAAACCTGAGCTATACAACTAAATATTAGTTTAGAAATGATAAATCCTTAATGTTTTTTTCAGTTTATACAGTAAATATTTAAGTTTATAAAGAAAAATGCAGACACTTTAGGATTTAGGAATTGATACATTTTTTTAATGGTTTGAATTAGAAATAAAAACTATCCCAATGATTTTGAGCTCTACTAATGTTTTGAAATACACTGTTATTTTGAACACAACTGTAAGTTACAGGTATTGAGTAGGTGTCAATATTTCAATTTCAATCAATTTTGCTATATTTCTGCGATGATATAATCTGTATATTGTTTCCAATAACAGGTGGGAATTTAAATCAGCAGAGTAACACAGAACAACTACAAAACAAAAAGAAACATCTGAAAAGAGGGAAGAGGGACCTGGAAAACCAAAAAGGTAAACTTGACAATTTTGACAAACTGGAACTGAAAAGTTTATTTAGTGAAAGTGAAGATAATAAATGAAAATGAACCATCTGATGTAAAAGATGAATTAAATAAAGGAATACCTTATAGATATACAGTGAAATGTAGATGAATAAAGAAACTTGTTTATATGTGGCCTAAACGGCTCAATTATTTTTGTTACCAAATACAGTTAAATCCAGAAACGACTTCTACAAGGAATACAGACAGCTTATTTTGATTGTTTGGTATTTTGCATCACATTTTGGTGTCTTTTAAAGTTTTTTATTCTTTCCAAACAACAGAAGAGAACTCTAGGCTGCAGAGCAACTTATAACAACTACAAGACACCAACAAGCAGCTAACTGACACACAGAATGAAGTTAAATATTATTATAATTATAATAAGATTATAGATAGATAGATAATAGATAGATAGATAGATAGATAAGATAGATAGATAGATAGATGATAGATAGATATGATAGATAGATAGATAGATAGATAGATAGATGATAGATAGATAGATAGATAATAGATAGTAATATGATGGAGATAGAGATAGATAATTTTAGGCAAAGAATTTTTAAGCATTACAACATTTTTGTGAGCCCAGATGAATGTAATATTCTGTCACATAAGTTTGAGATATCATCACACCTCTAGTACACACTATTAGTCCAGCAATAGAAATGAACTTTTTAAAAACTTGTGAACTGAACAAATCCTGAAATGCAAAAGTGCTTCAAATGGCCCCGGGCCTCACTGTGCTCACACTTGAAGTACATATTTTAAACATTAGAAGCAGAAAGTAGGACGAGCTACAAACTAATAAACAGAATGTAAAATAATGAATGTAAAAAGTTAAATTGCATTTTGGAAGCTCACAAAGGAAATCTGAAAACCTGACAAGAACAGCCTACTTTGATTAGGACGATGATTAAATAGGGGAAAACGTATAACGATGTGCAGAAAAAGCTGCTCATCTAAAACTACCTCTTAAAGCAAAACCAAAGATGTGGAAGAAAAGACTACCATTGGATTGGATGGAAGAAAAGTAAAAGGTTTTATTGTAAATTAGTAAACAGGGGTTTATTTAATTTTCTTTCTTCATTCTTTCTTCACTTTAAAGAGAAAGGGTTGTTATGTTGAGGCAGAAAATGTGTTCAATAAATCATTTACATAAAAATAAAACATGATTTGTATATTTGTCAACCTTTCAGTTTAACTTATCTCCAGATAATTCTAGAACTGACACTGACCACTGCAGCATTGAGAAATGCGCCCTACCAAGCGGTGTCGGTGGGATGGTTATCGGTGTTCTAACATCCATTGCCGGTACCTGGATATACAGATGTAAGTTACGGTAAATGTGCAGATGTTTCAAATGTTTTGCTGATAAACGTAAACAAAAATGTTTTGCTACAATTAATTTAAAACTTTTCTCATTTATTTT
This sequence comes from Crenichthys baileyi, assembly GCA_036173005.1. NCBI lineage: Eukaryota > Metazoa > Chordata > Actinopteri > Cyprinodontiformes > Goodeidae > Crenichthys > Crenichthys baileyi. Next base: position 1,345,082 of record JAHHUM010001155.1, on the reverse strand, counting down.
TAAAAAGCAGCTTTTTTAGCTTTTTAACATAACAATGAAATGTTCATCTGTGCTATTATGACATTCGTTCTACATTACAGATGCAAAACCGAAGCAGCCAAGGCTCCAAGATGGTGACAACAGTGATGACGGTGATGATAGTGGGGGTGCCGGCAGCGGCGGTAATGAGGGTGACGATGCTGACGATGGAGCTGTTAAGGATGGAGGGGATGAGCGAGAGCCGTTAAACACCATAAATACAGCAAGTGGGGAAAATAGACGACTCAGTGGACAACCTCCTGAAACTGGGACAGAAAATGACAGAACCACTAAGTCAGCGGAGATAATAAGAGAAATAGACATTTTAAAATTAAAAGATTTTTTTTTTTTTTTAACTAACAGCTGTTTGATTTCCAGAGGAATTTGGATGAGGAAAGAAATCAATCACTTGTCTATACTAGTGAATAATTATGTCCAAATTAGACTCTGTCATCTGGGTGTTTGAATTGTTGCTTAGTTACTTCTGAAATTAAGTACAATTTAATCAAGGAAATAACATCGATTAAAGATTTCCAAATGGCTTTATTGGATTGTTGGCTATTTTGTATTTAATTTTGTTACGTTTCTGTGATGATATAATCTGCATATTGTTTCCAACAACAGGGGAGAATTTAAATCAGCAGAGGAACACAGAACAACTACAGAACAAAGAGAAACACCTGAAAGGAGGGAAGAGGGAACCGGAAAACAACAAAGGTAAACTTGACAATTTAAAGGAATTGAGACTGAAAATTTAAATGAGAGAAAATGAAGATAATAAATGAAAAGGAATCATCTGGTGTAAAATATTAATTAAAAAAGGAATGCCTGATATATTTACAGTGAAATTTAGATGAATAAAGAAATCCATCACCTGTTTATATGTGGCCCAAATTGCTCCTTTATTGCTGTTACCAAATATAGTTTAATCCAGAAACAACTTCTCCAAGAAATGACAGAGAACTTTATCTAATTGGTTGATATTGTGCATCACATTTTATTTTTTTCCATCAACAGACGAGATCTCAAAGCTGCAGAGGAACTTAAAACAACTACAAGACGTCAACAAGGAGTTACTTGACACACAGAATGAACTTAAAAATCTACTGGAGAACCAGAAAGATCATCTGGCCCAAAGACTCCAAGACGTTCAGACTAAAAGGGAGAAAAACAAAGATGAACTTCAGTTGGTTATGAAAACACCAAATGAAACAACGTTTGATGAGAAGGAGCTGTTATTAAAGCAAAAAAGAGAACTCCTACAGTCCCAGTGGAAACTGAATGAGGAAAAGATAAGTTATGAAAGACAGCTACTGCTCATAGAGAGGGTTTCCGAACCTATAGAGATGCAGATGACGAGAATAACAAAGAGAAATGGCGATGTTTAAAACAGAACAGAGTACCAAATAAAACAATAACTGATATCAATAATTAGCTTCATTGGAAATAAACTAGGATTTAAAGGGATGTGCAAATTTGTCTGGTGTTTTAGCAACATGTTTTTGAATTTGTGCTCTGAAGGCCTTTTTGTTCACACTAATGAATTTATATCGGCCTGATTAAACCTAATTGTGATTAAATATAACTACAATAACTACTCTATTTGCATATAGCATAGGGGACCAAACCGTAGTTTAGATGAAATGAACTGATGGTTGTTGAAAACAGTATAGGAAATACTAGTGATGAGCAGATGAGGCCTCATTGGGTGTATGACAAATTTTTCAAACGGTGTCGACACTGTGTTGAAACTGTGTTGCTACATCACCTGCAGGGACATCTGCTGGATTTAAAAAGTCATTGCAGGCAAATTCAATACAGACTGGAAACAGAATGAACAAGGTTTATTCACGTTTTTATTTAGAAACATCAGCTGCTGTAACAGCTTTGGGCCAAGACGATTTTTAAGTTTACAAACCATTTCTCTTTCTTTGGTCTTGATAGCCTAAAATTAATAACACAAATAGAGGAGAATAATGAATGAAAGTACATAACATTAACAGTTTGTTTCACGTACCTTTCTGCTTGGCAGAACATATGAGGGCTCAAGGAGTTGGAGTAGCTCTCGGAACCCCTCATCTTCCACAAGGCTGAGCAGTTGACAGTCTGTAATGATCATATTCACTAAAGCCTCATCAGTCGCCTGCTTTCTGGAAACACCAGGGTTCATCACGGGAGTGTTAACCGGTTCTTCCCTCTCATGCCGGGCATGATGATACCTCAGCATTGTGGAAGGGCTCCGGTTACAGTAAGACAGCACCTGACAGCAAATCCTACATTTCACCTACAATAGAAATAAAAGTTAGTCCATGTAAACTAATTCAAATATCCTATAGAAAGGAACTGGAATAATCCGAAAGAAAAACGATCAAAAGTGGAAATGAGAACGGAATAATCATTTACCTTATTCTCCGTGATCAGATCAAAATGATCCTACATGGAAGAAGACTTTCTCTTCCTTGGTTGATCCATATTCAAATACGAGCCAAAAACCAACGCAAAGCAAAGAACACAAACTATTTCCATCCAACAAAACCCACAAACGTGTCGATACATTTTCTACCTCATAAATAAAATTTGTCGTGTTCACAAACAAATGACAGGGGAACTGTCTCGGTCACGTGGTTTTCCTTAAGGTGATACGTGCACCGACACGGGGTTTCGTCTGGTTTGCTCGGCGCATGTGCGGAGGTTTCTGTGTTGTCTGACCCATAACTAGGAAATACAACTGAATCATGCAGCATAAACCAAAAATATATTTATAAAACACATGGCATGGATCATTGTAAATAAAGTATTAAAATCATTTATTAAATTTAGTTATGGCGGAGGGATTTTAGCAGTTTATGTATTAAGATCATAAAAAGTGATTTGTTTGAACTCAACATCAAATTCATGTTAAGCTGTTTTATGATTTGTTTCACTGTAATTTAAAAAAAGTTTTCTTTTTAATTGAATAAATATCATGATGACTCTAAACCATTTGTCTTTAACGTTCCTGCTGTTCTCTCCTCTTCCTTCTTTTGAATACATCTCCTACTTTGTGGGTTAAGGTTGGATTCTCCACAAAACGTTTGTGCTTTTATTGAATTACTAAACAAACATAACTTTTTATAATGATTGATAAAATGTTATTTATGTTTAAAAAAGGTATGAATTCAGGATAAGTGTGCACATCAACAAATGGATGATAGAGGCACAGACTGTATGACAGACCTTTTGGTCTCTGCTGTTATCTCCTCACTGCTCCTCGGACTTTCCTCCCACAACCAGTTAGTTCCTTTGCTCAGCTACTTACCTCACTCTCACCTGCTAGCCCTCCCTTCGACACCATCCGCTCCACTGCAGACCTCCACCTGAATAAAAAACGGAAAAACTTACCGTCAAACATCAAAGCACCAAACACCACCACCTGCCAACCTCAGGCTGGATAGCTCACTTCCTCCAGGAAGTCCTCACTTTTCACCAACAGTAAGCTCACCTCTCTTTGATCTTATTGCTTCATCAACATCTTCTGTTTATATAATTACCACTTAACCTCTTCTCCTCAGTCCCCAGTCAGCCTCCGCCCAAAAACCAGAAGGACATCAACTTCACAAATCACTTTTCAATAAACCTGTTAAATCTTTATTCTGTTTCATTAATTGTTACCTGCATTAGAGTTGCTCTACCAACAAACATGATGGTAACCAATTGTCAGGAAAAACACAAAACACTTTGTGCTGTAATATATTTTATTTCTTTGCAAGAAGGCAACAACATAACTGTTTGAACCCCTAAATGATGTCTGCTGCCAACTAGTGGATAAATGTGTAAATGCAACAGAGGCACACTATAAGGTCACAGATCAAGTTCTGAAGACAATCCCTAAAATGTTAGAATGGCCGTCAATGGGGAACTCTGGGGTGTGGATGCTATGCCTGCAGTGTACAAGTAACTGTTTAACTGTGAATGTTCGATGAGATATACTAAACCCTTAACTTTGTTAAAACTAATGCAATGAGATTTTCTAAAAGGCACAAAATATTGTAAACTAAATTTAAAAATGGCTAAAAGAACTCAGCTTAGTCCTGGGGTCACCTGAGCAATAAATCAGGTGAGTCATGTGACCATATCATATGAGCATGAGGGTTCAATACATGAAAATCTCAACAGTTGCTGAATATGCATTGCCAAAAACAAAATAATTAAATACACAATACACATTGTTTGACTGCACATTTTTTCATAACTATCTGCACCCTACTTGTGTGTTACTAAGAGCTGCTTCAACAAGTAATTTCTCCATTGTGAGATCAAAAAAAGTCAGTCTTATAACAAAAAAACCCCAAAACTATACAAATACAAACAAGTTAATATGTCGCACCAACAAGCTGAGGACTATGCATGAAGGTTGTTGGAAATACACAGAGATAATTACAATCAGCTCAGTAATGTATATATAAATGTATATAAAGGCGGAGGTAGCGGTCCTGCTGCTGGGTTGTTGCCCTGTTACGGCCTCCTCCACGTCTCCTGTGTACTGGCCTGTCTTCTGGTAGCGCCTCCAGGCTCTGGACACTACACTGACAGACACAGCAAACCTTCTTGCCACAGCTCGCATTGATGGGCCATCCTGGATGAGCTGCACTACCTGAGCCACTTGTGTGGGTTGTAGAGTCCGTCTCATGCTACCACGAGTGTGAAAGCACCACCAACATTCAAAAGTGACCAAAACATCAGGCAGAAAGCATAGGTACTGAGAAGTGGTCTGTGGTCCCCACCTACAGAACCACTCCTTTATTGAATGTCTTGCTAATCGCCAAAGATTTCCCCCTGTTGTCTATACCATTTGCAGAACAGCATGTGAAATTGATTGTCAATCAGTGTTGCTTCCATATATATATATATATATATATATATATATATATATATATATATATATATATATATATATATATAATATATATATATATACATATATACAGGGGTTGGACCATGAAACTGAAATACTTGTTTTAACCAATCAATTTTGTGGCCAATACAGCATCAATTCGTCTTGGGAATGACATATACAAGTCCTGCACAGTGGTCAGAGGATTTAAGCCATTCTTCTTGCAGGATAGTGGCCAGGTCACTACGTGATACTGGTGGTGGAAAACGTTTCCTGACTCGCTCCTCCAAAACACCCTAAAGTGGCTCAATAATATTTAGATCTGGTGACTGTGCAGGCCATGGAAGATGTTGAACTTTCATGTTCATCAAACCAATCTTTCACTAGTCTTGCTGTGTGTATTGGTGCATTGTCATCCTGATACACGGCACCGCCTTCAGGATACAATGTTTGAACCATTGGATGCACATGGTCCTCAAGAATGGTTCGATAGTCCTTGGCAGTGACGCGCCCATCTAGCACAAGTATTGGGCCAAGGGAATGCCATGATATGGCAGCCCAAACCATCACTGATCCACCCCCATGCTTCACTCTGGGCATGCAACAGTCTGGGTGGTACGCTTCTTTGGGGCTTCTCCACACCGTAACTCTCCCGGATATGGGGAAAACAGTAAAGGTGGACTCATCAGAGAACAATACATGTTTCACATTGTCCACAGCCCAATATTTGCGCTCCTTCCACCATTGAAAGCGACGTTTGGCACTGGCATGAGTGACCGAAGGTTTGGCTATAGCAGCCCGGCCGTGTATATTGACCCTGTGGAGCTCCCGATGGACAGTTCTGGTGGAAACAGGAGAGTTGAGGTGCACATTTAATTCTGCCGTGATTTGGGCAGCCGTGGTTTTATGGTTTTTGGATACAATCCGGGTTAGCACCCGAACATCCCTTTCAGACAGCTTCCTCTTGCGTCCACAGTTAATCCTGTTGGATGTGGTTTGTCCTTCTTGGTGGTATGCTGACATTACCCTGGATACCGTGGATCTTGATACATCACAAAGACTTGCTGTCTTGGTCACAGATGCGCCAGCAAGACGTGCACCAACAATTTGTCCTCTTTTGAACTCTGGTATGTCACCCATAATGTTGTGTGCATTTCAATATTTTGAGCAAAACTGTGCTCTTACCCTGCTAATTGAACCTTCACACTCTGCTCTTACTGGTGCAATGTGCAATCAATGAAGACTGGCTACCAGGCTGGTCCAATTTAGCCATGAAACCTCCCACACTAAAATGACATGTGTTTCAGTTTCATTGTCTAACCCCTGTATATTGTTTGTGTAGAAAAAAAATAAATCCGATTAGGTCACTTTTATCCCCTAAACTTTCACATCATTGACTCAAAGAATAGGATCACTACTTTTACAAAAAAGAAACATTTCTGGATATTCATTAAGACCCTTTGGAGACCAGGTGAAGATCCAAAATATCTCAAGATTCAAAAGTCAGGTGTGGATGTTTCCATCTCACCTAGAAAGCTAAACATATTCAATACCAACAGAGATAGGCCACTGCATGATTCCCAACCTGAACATGTCCAGCTACAGGATTTCTCTGAACAATATGTCTGTTGGTTGAGGTGCAATCACATCCTCCTTTTCTGTTACCTGTATGACCCCCTCTCTTTTCCAGTGGTTATGGTCAATCTGACAGAGAGAGGTATCCCAATCGTTGTGGTTTTTAGTTTAACAGTGGCCATCAGTGGGCTCTAGATGGACAAACTGTCTACTTTTAAGGCTAGGCTTAAAACTTTCCTTTTTGATAAAGCTTATAGTTAGAGTGGCTAAGGTTATCCTGAGCTATCTCTGTAGTTATGCTGCTATAGGCTTAGGCTGCTGGAGGACATAATGACCACTTTCACCCTCTTCACTACTTTCTCACACTACTCTTCAATTTTGTATTATTTGCTGTTATTTCAGCTTTTAACTTTGTCCTCTCTCTTCTCTCTTCCTAGAAGCTACACCTGGCCTGACCCTGTGTCTACCTGTGACACCTTTCTGGAGAGGGGCATCCTCCAAACTTCTGCTGGCAACAACTTAATGCTCACCCTCTACCGATGATCCACATGGCCCTGTCTTTCAGTGTTTAACCCTTTCTCTCTCCTAGACATAGCTACTGACTGAGCTTTTACTGTAACTAACTCTATGTGCTCTCTTCAGACTCTAAACATGAAAACTGGCTCAGAGTTTATCTGTTCCTTCTTTCTAGGTGAAACGACTAAAGGAGCTACATCCATTAACATTTACTTTTCCTTCCCATAGAAAATACTCCTGGATCAGTGCTTCTTTGTTCTCTTTGTGTCTCTGCTCTGTTCTCTCAAACCCCCAGTCGGTCGTGGCAGATGGCTGCTCACACTGAGCCTGGTTCTGCTGGAGGTTTCTTCCTGTTAAAAGGGAGTTTTTCCTCTCCACTGTCGCTACATGCATGCTCAGTATGAGGGATTGCTGCAAAGTCAACACCAGTGACTGTCCACTGTCTCTACATGTTCATCCGGGAGGAGTGAATGCTGCAAGTCACTGACTGGATGCAATCTGCTGGGTTTCCTTAGATAGAAAAACCTTTTATCCAATTTGAATAAATAACAGAATCTGACTGCACTGTTCAATGATTAAGATTAATTGGAATGTATGTACCTGACTTCTGTGAAGTGCCTTGAGACGACATGTGTTGTGCGCTATATAAATAAACTGAATTGAATTGAATTGAATTGGTACCTCTGTGATGTGAAGTCCTTTATTTAAGATACACAAGAGATTCTCTCAGCCACCTGTTTAGAAATACTTTGGAGACAATCCAGATGTTCTTCAGAGATGTGAGATGATATTGTGCACTAACTTCCTATAAATACTGGATTGGTAATACAACTGTCTACATTATTAGAGATCCAAATGTCCAAAATGTTATTGTGAAGTGATAGTATGACAAAGTAACTTTCATTTTTTTAAATTAAATTGATTCTGTGGTTGTTATTATGAGAAACATATTCAGTGTACCCGGTAAATGGTGGTACCATATAAAACAGTATTATCTGAAGACAATGAAAAAATATCGTAGACACACCTTGCTTTATTACAGAAGACAGAGACTAAAGAACAAATCATGGCGCTTTGATCCAGCGGCTCATGTTACTGTTTACCCAGGAATCCACCTTTGCAGAGCAGATATGAATCGCTCTTAATTTGTTGCGCATTTGTTGAATATTATGTTTATTATGTAATTTGCAAAAGATTTGTTGTTATAGGAGGTATAATTGTTTTAAACATTCAGACATATATTATGAATCTACCTCTAAAATTTTGCTAAATCTCCAAATAATTATCAGTTTTCATAAACATACAATTTTAGAAAGCCAAAAATACTCTGTTGTGCTTTAAAGTTGCAACAGATTTTACCAAACCAGTTCCTCTGATCGTCATGGGTTATAAAATTGTTTCTGCTCCCTCCATCTGTCTTAGCTTTGACCACATGGACATGTAAATTACTTTACTCTTATAATGGAATTTTTCTTATCAAAGTGGGAGAGAAATTAACTCACAACAAGAGAAAATCCGAACTTTGTCTTTATAAGTTTATTCAAAGGCATTCAGTGTTTTAAGACCCTGTCACTGACAAGTCAGTGAAACAGAGCCCAGACCACAGTTTACAGACAATATTTAAACATTATGTGGGTGTTACCTCAACTTAAGAGAGTTTGGAGACATGGTCCTCTAGACCCCACCTCAGGTCAGAGGTAACAAAGTTATTTATGAGGGCCCCATCTGCCCTCCCTCAAAACATAACCCTTTAGGGAGTGTTAACCATAAACCTTCTGGTAATGGATTTAGAGTCTTAACAGAACACTAATAAAAACACAGAGGTTAGAGGATAAAGGTAAATGAAGTTCACAGCACTTTGGAATACTTTGGAGCACTAAATAAAATAATTTCCATAACACTCTACAACATGAAATTGCCATCTCCATAAAGCTTGTCAGCAGAAGGAGCATGAAGTGCTATAAAATATCATATGCAAAAGTCCAGTTCCTTTTCTCCTCATCCCAGTTGTGAGGCTTGTAGCCCATGTGCAGGATTCATCTTTGCACAATGGTTCTTGATATGCTGACTCCAGCCTCCGTCCACTCCTTGTGAAGCTCCACCAAGTTCTTGAATGTATTTTGCTTGACATTCCGCTCAAGGCTGCGGCTCTCCTGTGCACCTTTTCCTACCACAAATTTCCCTTCTACTTAACTTTCTATGAGTAGGCCTGGATACAGAACTCTGTTAAGAAACAGCTTCTTTAGCATGGACCTGTTGTAGCTTACCCTGGTAGAGGGTGTCAATAACTGTCTTCTGGATATCTGTCCATTCTTCTCCATGATTGTGTCGTCTACTGACCCCAAATGGGGCACCATTTAGAGGCACAAACAACCTTTGTAGATGTTTTGAGTTAATTAACTGATTGAGGGTGGGACACACATATACACCATGAGTCTCCAAGATTGAACTTTTTTACCATATTCAATTTTTCTGAGAGATTAAATCAGGAGTTTTCATTATATGTAAGACATAATTATCAAAATTGCAATAAATAAAGACTTAAATATTATAAATATTTGAGTGGTCCTGAATGTTCAAAACACAAACAAGGAGCCCTGGACCTTGAGCAGAAAGTTCTTGCATGTTAATGTTTTCCTGGCTGATCAAGTTAAAGACTTGCTTTGAAAAACTACTTTAAAAGGTGAAAACACACAAAATTGGTATTCAGTTACAGTAATACGAACATTGTAATTTGGTCCTTTCCATTCCTGGGAAAAACCCAGAAAACCCCAAGTCTCAAGTGTCCCATAAACTGGAATCTGTTGGATCTCCAGGTTCATTGTCCACAGTAAGACAGGTTTATGTAACCATAGCCTGAGCAGGTTGTCAACTAAAAAGAACCCTTTTCTCAGCAATCAACACCTTCAAGCCTGGCTGAATTTGGTGGCTGTCCACATCGACCAGTGGAATGGCTTCTAGGAAAAGGTTTTGATTTATTTCTGAGCCAAAGTATGAAGAAGTATAATTGGAGGAATCAAGTGAGGCTTTTAAACTTAAGAAACTGTACCAACTGTCAATGATGGAGGTGGCACCATCATGCTCTGGGCTTGTTTCTGCCAGTGGTAACTTTAGTGTATAATTTGATAAAGTAACTACCAAGGAAGACTACCTCTGAATTCTTCATCTTCATCTCAAATCAGCAGCCACATGGCTGGAACTTTGACAAAATTAGTGTGTTACTTTGGATGTAAACTTTGTGCCAATAAATAATAAAAGTGGTCGGATGTTTAGTCAGAGTAAAGACAGATGCTTGCTGATGGTTGCAAAAATCATGCTGATGATGTATAAATGTTTGAATCTGTATAATATTGACCCTTCGCTAATTAAAGAAAATCAACATTAAAGTTAAGATTTGGAACAGAATCCATTTTATTAAGAAAAATATTAAAGTTATTCGTTTATTCATTTCACCTTGCTAAAAGACCTGTCCAGGGTGTACCCGCCTCCCGCCCATAGACTGCTGGAGATCACCAGCTTCCCCGCGACCCACTATGAAAGAAGCCGTATAGAAAATGACTGACTAATTGACCTTGCTAAATGAAAGATTTCAATTAATTATTGAAAGCTCATATTATCACTTTTTACCCATGAAGGGTCTAGATAAAAGTCTGACCAGAATTGCACATAAATCCTAAATGACATTATAAGATTTTTGTTTGTAATAATTTCCAGCAGACCTCTTGCTGTAAGTACTGCTGAAACTAAACTCATTATTTTTAACCTGGATTTTAATTCCAGAGATCATGACCATTAAGCCAGTCCTTGTTTCTTCTATGCCTTTTATTACTGATTATGTTTATGCTTATATTGTCAACCTTTTTCATTTACCTGTACAGCACTTTGGTGGTCTTTTGGTTTGTAAAGCAATAAAAAAATGATGATGATAATATGCCTACACACATAACATAAACATGCAAAAGTGACAAATTAGCATACAACAGAACTTCAAGCTTTAAAAATCCACAAGAGAATATTGTTCTAAACTATTAAAGTGGACTATTTCTGACTTTCACACATTGTATAAACTGCTGCTTTTCCAGCTCTCTTCTAATTCATGAACTAAAATAAAATAAATCAAACTGTTCTCTAAAGATTTAACAATATCTTGTCCAATACCATTAATAAACAAACTAATTAACAAGGATCTTAAGAATTCATCTTTCCTATTTCATAGGATTCTGCGTTTTTGTTGAAAGTATTTTACCAAGAAAGATAACCTTTTAGTTCTCTGATAAAAATCACTGTAAAATCAGAATCAGAATCAGCTTTATTGCCAAGTTTGTACATACAAACAAGGAATTTGCCTCCGGTACACTTTGCTCTTTGGTTTTTGTTTTTGCATTACAGAAAATACATATTTACAATGTACAAATATACACATATGTAAATAAATAAAAAGGTGCATTTTCAACATTTGTATGCTGTTGTTTTGTACTCTATTGAATGTTCAACAGAGAAACAGCCTGGGGGAAGAAACTGTCTCTGTGGCGGCTGGTTTTAGTGAACAGCGCTCTGTAGCGTCGGCCTGAAAAGGCAGAACTCTAAACAGTTTATGTGCAGGGGGTGTGGGTCTGCAGAGATTTTAGCAGCTCTTTCCTGACCCTAGACCTGTATAAGTCCTGGATGGGGGAAGGTCAGCCCTGATGATTCTTTTTTGCGTCCTGATTATTCGTTGCAGTCTGGACCTGTCCTGTTTTGTGGATGAACCAAACCACACTGAGATGGATGAAGACAGGACAGACTGAATGATGGCAGTGTAGAAGATGACCAGCAGCTCCTGTGGAAGGTTGAACTTCTTGAGTTGCCTCAGGAAGTACAGTCTCTGCTGGGCCTTCTTTCGAACAGTGTCTATGTGTGAAGACCATCTCAGGTCCTCAGAGATGGTGGTTCCAAGGAACCTGAAGTGGTCCACAGCCGACACGGTGTTGTTGAGGATGGTGAGGGGGGTGTATGGAGGTGGTGTTTTCCGAAAGTCCACCACCATCTCCAAAGTCTTGAGTGGGTTTAGTTCCAGGCAGTTCTGACTACACCAGTGTATCAGGCGATCCACCTCCTGTCTGTATGCAGACTCATCACCGTCCTGGATCAGTCCAATGACAGTGGTGTCGTCTGCAAACTTCAGGAGTTTCACGGACGAGTCTGCTGAGGTGCAGTCATTTGTGTACAGGGAGAAGAGAAGTGGGGATAGAACACACCCCTGGGGGGCACCAGTACTTATTGATCTGGTTCGGGAGAAAATGCTCCCCAGTCTCACCTGCTGCTGCCAGTCTGTCAGGAAGCTGTTGATCCACTGACAGGTGGAGGCTGGGACGTTGAGCTGGGTGAGCTTCTGGTGGAGGATGTCTGGTATGATGGTGTTGAAGGCCGAGCTGAAGTCTACAAACAGGATCCTGGCGTAGGTCCCTGGGCGGTAGAGGTGTTGCAGGATGAAGGGTAGACCTAAGTAAACAGCATCATCTGCCGACCTGTTTGCTCGGTAAGCAAACTGCAGGGCGTCCAGTAGAGGGCCTGTGATGTCTTTCAGGTGCTTCAACACCAGCCGCTCAAAGGATTTCATGACCACAGACGTCAGGGCTACAGGCCTGTAGTCATTTAATCCTAGGATGGTGGGTTTCTTGGGCACTGGGATGATGGTGGATCGTTTGAAGCAGGAGGGGACCTCACACTTCTCCGGTGACTTGTTGAAGATCCGGGTGAAGATCGGAGTGAGTTGATGTGCACAGGCTTTCAGGCATGATGGGGAGATGTTATCAGGTCCTCCAGCTTTCTTTGTTTTCATGCGCTGAAAGAGCCTGTTTACATCATCCTCAGAGATCTTTAGTGCAGGCAGAGGATCTGAAGGTAGGGGGTTGATTGCTTTACTGGTCGAACGTGTTCCTAAAAAGTCACAGTGAACAAAGATGCACACACCTTATTTTATTACAGATAAAAGGAACTGACGTATATCATTCATTCAAGGACTTTGACCCAGAAGCTCATGTTACTGTTACCTACTTTGAACCTTGTTTAGTCGTAAATGTATCTCTGCAGAGCAGGTATGTACTGAAAGCTTTTAAACCTTCTATTTCTCACAATTTGTCCTAAAAATAAAATTCTTAATCTATCTGAAATATTTTCTAATAGTATATATCATTGCCTAAAAGTAATTTTGAATTAAAATGATAGATTATCTGTATCAAAAGTCTAAAAATGTAACTACCATGAGAAAACTCAAACAAATATCCCTTTTAATGCTCTTTAGTAGTTTAATAGATTTATTAAAAGGTAAAAGATTGTTTAAATCACTACAGTAAATCCTAATTTTTGTCTTTCAACTTTGAAACAGATTTCATTGCTCAGGTTCTGATGATTTTGGGTTGTAAAACTGTACCCACTGCGGCTGTGTCTAAATCGAAATATGCATATATGTAAAATTAAACTGCGTCTTTTTGTTTGTTATGTTTTCATCCTATATTATACTGCCTTTTATTGTGTTTTTAGCCCAAGTATGACTGTTTAGTTGGTTTGATAACGTCGTTGAGCCATTCTTTTTTTTTTTTGCTTCTTTTTTAATGTGTCCTATTCTGTAACGTATCCAAAGACAAAAAAGGGGGTCCATTCGATCCAAATGAGCCAGCCAACCAGAGCCGTCCCAGGACAAAATAGTCCCAACCCCCAATGAATTCCAATTTTAACCCCATGAACCTCTCACCCCCCATAAACCCCAACATGGATTTCTCCGCGGGATCATCCCCAACCAGGACACAGATATCGAACACAAATGCCATGAATCCCCTCCCAACAGGCGCACACCTCCACAAGAGAGCTCCTCCCCTGAAAAGTCGATGAAGATACATCTACAGAGCACAAGCCCAGCACACAGCCCCTGCTCCAAGCACCCCCACCGCACACACACACAGAGCGCCTGGACAGCAAGGCAATGGCACCGTGCGATGCCACCCCAGCTACCACACGCGAGCGCAACAGAATAGACATCACCCAGCCTTTCTTTTTTGCAGAGCTTTTCTAATGTTTGCATTTTTCTTTAGTAATTTGAGAAGAAGGCCCAGCAAAGTCTGTACTTCCTGAGGCAACTCAAGAAGTACAACCTTCCCCAGGAGATGCTGGTCATCTTCTACACTGCCATCATTCAGTCTGTCCTGTCTTCATCCATCTCAGTGTGGTTTGGCTCATCCACAAAACAGGACAGGTCCAGACTGCAACGAATAATCAGGACTGCAGAGAGAATCATCAGGGCTGACCTTCCCTCCATCCAGGACTTATACAGGTCTAGGGTCAGGAAAAAGGCTGCTAAAATCTCTGCAGACCCAAATCACCCTGCACTCAACCTGTTCAGACTTTTATTGTCAGGTCGGTGCTACAGAGCGCTGCCTGCAAAAACCAGCCACCACCGAGACAGTCTGTTGATCTGATGTACACTTGAAAGTCAGAGTTCCACAACAACACCATGCATACTTGGACTGATCTCACATTATATTCTATTGTAATGCCATTTGTTTATATATTTGTAAATTTTAAAGATACATTCAAAGATATTTAAACATTTTTATTTCCATTTTTATTGATTAAAAAAATTTTTTTACTGAGAGCAAAGTGTGAGTCAAATTCCTTGTTTGTGTGCACAGATTTGGCAATAAAGCTGATTCTAGTTCTGATTGAGTGCACATTTTAAATTCTTTTATTTGAAAAACATGAAGCCTTTGGGTTTTAGTGTAAAGTATTTCAGGATGTTTGAAAGGTGCTATATGCTGTTGATAAATATTTATTTACATCCTTTCTTTAAAGTAAAAGTTGTCTAATGTATGTATTCACTTGATACACCGTTTTACATTTCAGCATTTAAAAACATGGTCACTGTCATTTTTAATGTTAGACTGATCATAAAAGGTGAATTTAGGAAATCAACAGCAAGTGTTGATTCGTAACCCCTCCTAAAAGAGTAAAAACAACTACTGAAGAAAGAATGTAGCATATGAAACAATAATATATAATGTAGTAGCTATTTTATGTTTTGATAAAAATACTTTAACATTATGTTGCATTAAAACTATATACTCTTTTTTTAATGTTGACTCTGCAGGCTGGCTCATAAGGGAGGGATGTCATCTGTAAACCTTCTGTTCATTATTGCAGTGATTGACTTCCTGCTCCTGATGTCTGCCTGCAAAGGTAACCTCTACACACCTCTGCACTGGCATCTGGATAAAATTAGATTTATAATGTCAGGATCAAAGTTTCTGTGTTCAGTTGAGGGCTCACTATAACATATTTAGCTGTAATTTACCCATGACTCCTTAATGAGAAATGTCTGCACCACTATTTGGAGACAGTCAGCTCAGCTAGTTGGCATAAAAGTCTGTTTCTGTCTAAGGATTAAAGAACAAACATGACCTTAGTCTCAGTTAATCAAGTATACATGTGTCTTTTAAGAAAAATCTGGATGGACTCAGGTACTATAAACTGATGACACCTTTTTTCAATGAATGACACTCTTATTTTGAAATTAGGTAGGAATTCAGGATAGTTCTTGAATTCTGACTTCACTGCTTGTTGGGCTTCATGACACCAATGGGTCATATAAAATATAGAAGATGACCTTACTACTGTTAAATTGTTTGTTTGGCAGCATACCTCTTCAGTTCATTTGAGCCACACCAAGACTGAATTATTTTAGTCTAATTATAGATTGCTTCAAAGATTGTTTTTAAGCTGCAAAACCTTTACTATGTTGGGGCCATCCATTTTGGTCGCACATTTTGACATGCGCAGCTCAACAGACGTTGTAGCCCTGACGTCACTGGGAGTATAAACCGGCTGAGATGGAGGATTTCGTTGCCATTTTCCCGCTGTCTCACAGGACAGCGTATAGGAGGCGCATTTCTGGAGAAACAAAGCTCGCAGGCGAACTTTTATTCCTGGAAGAGCTTGAAAGCTGGAAATCTGTCTGATACGAGAAGATCAGAGGATTTATTTACCGATCGAAGACCACGCCACCTGGTGCAGGTGAAAACTTATAAAGGTTCTATGTCCAAGGAGATGAGTTTTCCTCCTTCTGTGTGCAGTCGACTAACGGTTCTTCATCTTTTCCCCTCCTGGACGGACGAGAAGTTACCGTTTTGTTTTCATAATATGATCACGGACGCGTGCACCCTCCCTCCTTTTCGTCAGACTTGATCTATCCTCAACCGGAGAGAAGGAATCAACATCAAAGTAATTTCGCTCTTTTTATATTAAACCGGATAGGTGCATTGAGAGGTCTGGGCAGGATGAGGCATAGTGAAGGTGATTTATAATCACCAGTAGTTAATCTAAGGTATTAACTTGTTGCATGCAATACTGAGCTGTGTTTTGATTTACCGCGCAAGCGCTGCTGAATTGTCATGTTTTGATTTGTCCGGCTGATCCCAAATCAGCCAGGAGTTAGAAGTTGGACTTTTAAAACTTTTTCACACAAAGCAACTGCGGTCTGTACCTCGTGGTCTGACCCCTCTTTGTTCCAGTTTTATTACTGGAGATTTTCCACTAAGTTCCCGCCTCAGAGGTTTATGACCCTTTGTTAAAGGCTTGGGGCCTTCAGCTGGTTGTGGCTAAAGGGGCGTGGCTCCACCGTTTCATCAGCTGATCGCTGCAATCGATACATCAGAACACCAGGAGGACGTCTCTTTCCATTTAAACCACATTTTGTCCATAAAAATGATGGTTTGATCTTCATAGACACTAAATGCACATATATGTTTTTCTTTTATTATTATTGTTAGGTATTCATTTTTAGTTTAGTTAGTTAGGTGAAGGTTTTGGACCAGAATAATGGCATATCAGGATTATTTGGCTTCAATAAATCTTCATAGATATAATTAAGAGAAGCGTTTGTGTTTATTTCGTACAAGAGTGATTTATCGGTCAAAACAAGGTCGAAGACCCTCCACCTTCGGTGAAGTGGTTGAATAAACAGTGACAGTTTGTGGTTTTGGTTAATAATTAATAATTATTAGGAGCTTTGAGCCCGTAATCACAACACCAGAGGAGATTTCTGATTTCTATTCGTAAGTGATGATTTTTTTGATTAAGAAATTAATATTTTCCAAATTATGATTTTAAATTATGATTCTTGATGAATATTAATTAATCAATAATCATAGTCCTTACAACTATAATTGTGAAAATAAAAAATAAAGAGTTCTTAGTTTTTCCCAAAATATTTTTTACTTCTTGTGAGCCCATTTTAATGTATTATTTTGTCACATAAATTGGAGATATCATCTGTTCTGAATTACACGGTTCAATAACTGTGAAATTAACAAATTTTCTCATGCAAAGTGATTGGTAGAAAAGATTGGTGGAAACTGTTTTTAAAAAATGTTTTTTTTTAAAGTGGATTATGGAAGACAATAAAGCTGAATTTTAATGTATCAAAATTTATAAAACCTGTTTTTCCCAATCAGAGTTGAGTCTCTGAATACAGTTAAACATAGACTGGGTGTTAGCTCTGCATGTCTGGATGGAATATGTAGAAAGTATAACAAGTTTCATGGGTATGCTATCAGACCCTTACTGTCTGAATTAATCAGTTCTATAAAAAATACATTATTTGTGTTTTTGTTGCCAAACAGATTTTAAATTAAGTATAGATTGTTCATTTGAACATAGCATAGATAACATAAATAGATAAAAAATAGCCATTACTGGGAATAAATGGGGCTGCATTGTGGTGCAGTTGGTAGCACTGTTGCCTTGTAGCAGGAAGGTCCTGGGTTCGACTTCCGGCCAGCGTTCTTTCTGCTTGGAGTTTGCATGTTCTCCCTATACATGCGTGGGTTCTCAGCAGGTACTCTGGCTTCCTCCCACAGTCTAAAAACATGACTGTTAGGTAAATTGGTCTCTGCAAATTGCCCGTAGGTATGAATGGGTGTGTGCATGATTGTTTGTCCTGTATGTCTCTGTGTTGCCCTGCGATGGACTGGCTACCTGTCCAGGTGTGCCCTGCCTCTCACCTGTAGACTGCTGGAGATAGGCAACAGCTCCCCTGTGACCCTGTATGGAAGAAGCGGGTATAGAAGATGGACGGATGGATGAATGGATAGATGGATGGGAATAAGTATAATCACTAGATGGTGGCAAAGTGCTTCCAATCCTTGGTATGTGTGGAATATAAATCAACAGGTACCATTAGTGGTATACATAAGGCCACTGAAGTTGTGTGTTGGTTTGTGGCTAGGACAGCAAAAAGGTAAACTCTTTTTTTATTAAACATCTTTGGCCATTTTCAGGTCATTTACAGGAGATGGACTCATCTCAGTCAGTTACAGCAATGATTGGTGAGGATGTTGTTCTGCCGTGTCTCCTGGAACCTCCTAAAGATGCTTCTCAGATGACGGTGGAGTGGGGCAGACCTGACCTGAAACCCAGGTTTGTGTTTGTGAGTCTTGATGGTCAAGCATATCCAGCTGACCAGAATGAAGCCTACATAGGAAGATCATCAATGTTCCCTGACAAACTGAAAAATGGAGATATTTCACTGAAACTCTCTGATGTGAGACACTCTGACAATGGAAGATACAGATGCTACTTACCGAAGGAGAAGAAGGAATATTTTGTCACGCTTGTAGCTGGTAAGTAAAGACGATAAGGTTCAACATAAAAAAAAAAAAGCCATCTCTTCTATTTTGAAAATGAGTCTTTGCCATGACATTATTGATGCTGTCCAAACTTTTTACTAAGCATATGATTTTTTTTTTACCTTCTCAAAAATAAATTTAACATGGAATCCTTAATGAAACTAACACAGTTGTAGGGATCTGTAAATAATTGTAGCTCCAAAACAAATGAGTCTCACGTATTTGCTCTATAAGAAGAAAAGCATAGAGTTTCTTACAGCGCATCCAGAAAGTATACACAGCTCTTCACTTTTTTCATTTAGTGATGGTACAGCTTTATTCCAAATGGTATCAAATTAATCCCTATATTTAAAATTCTACACCCAATACCACACTATGACAATTTGAAAGAAGTTTTTTTTAGATTCCTGCAAATGTATTAAAAATAGAAAACTTAGAAATCACATTTACTTAAGTATTCACAGCCTTTACCTAATACTTAGTTAATCCATCTTTGGCAGCGATTACAGCCTTAAAGGGGACATACCATGGTCTGAATTCCTTGTTATCGTAGCTCCACAGGCTCCTCTTTTACTTCTTCTATGATGTGCGCCTCATAGAGCAATTCATTTTGGTGCTGTCTCTTTAAATGCTACTGAGGCACTTCATATCCCGCCCCCCTCCAGGTCGAGAGCATTCCACTTCACTCCATTCGGCCAATTTTGTAGTTTGATAGATAGAGAATATTTGGCGTAATGAATTGTGTGGGTTAATACACCCAACAACCAAACGTTTAGACTTATCCACTCACAGCTTCAGCATACTTGAGCTTGGACTACAAAATGTCAGCGAGAATTAAAAATAGCGGATTCGCAAAATTGGTTAGCCAGAAGTCCATGACCTTGTTTAGCTGTTGTATAGCACATACCGTGGGGTAATAGTTAAAAAAGGTAACAGAGAATGGAGAAAACTGAACGGATTGAAAAATATGACCCAGATAGAATGGAAAAATATCTATGCAGCACCTGGAGAGACTAAATTAATCGTTTCTGCACTCCTACAGACTCCAAGAACACAACAAATGTATTTAAGGGCTAAAACTGTGGACTTTGTATGACATGTCCCCTTTAAGTCTTATGAATATGATGCCACAAGCTTAGCTCACCTATCTTTAGGCAGTTTTGCCCATTCTTCTTTTTAGTACATCTCATAGATCCTCTCTGTTCACTCTTTTTCCTTTTTAAAAGCAAAATATAAAATAAAAACATGGAATACACTAGCTAGGACCTGAACTCTAACAATTTCTGCTCTGCCTACTTGTTTTATGCCCAGCTGTTGTTCAGACCCAACTTCTATCACAAAGCTGAAAACAGAAACACCTGTCCTTAACATATAAAGGTGAATGTTTTTAAACCTTACCTTTATGACAAACAGCCCAATTGAAATGCAGGATTAAATGTTTCCTGCAAGTACACAACTATGTGGGTTTAAATGCAGTGGAGCTGCAAAAGGGACAGTGAAAGTTTGCGCAACAGGTGCTGCATCTGTCCAATATGGGTATGGTTTTTCATTTTTGGACAGTTATATGCAACTGAAAAAGAGAGACCATAGTTAGTCCAAGTTAATATTTTTCTAAAATACATTCTCAAAATATGGGTGTGATATCAATTTAAATAGTTTAAAACATACATAATAACATAAACATTGACTGAAATATTGACCTTTGGCCGGCTCTCAATGAACCTTTGGGAAGTTCTTTCAAGACTCTTTGGAAAACCATTCCAGGTGACCACCTCATGAAGCTCTTGGAGAGAATGCTAAGAGAGCAAAGCAGTCATCACAGCAATTTTGAAGAATCTAATATATAAAACTTTTTATAACGTGATTTGTTTTTGTTTACTACATAATTCAAAATGTTATCTATGAAATATTTGTTGTCTTTGGTGGGAATAGACAATGTTAATAGTCATGAAAGCAAAGAAACCCCTTGAATTCGTCATTGTGCCGCCTAGGTGAATTAAACTAAATGCAAGAGTCAAACCGTTAATCTTAGCTTCAATTCAACATCGAAGTGCTGTTTCAACTATCGCTGTAAATAGTGTTAAAATATTGTAAACTCATCAGAGCAAAACCTTATTTAATTCACAGCAAAACTCTTTTTAATTCTCAAATTAAAGACAACAATAGTTTGACAGCATTAAATAAGCAGTTTTATTAAAGTTTAATACTTTCTTTCCGATTGCCATCCATGTTGACTATAGCGAAAGAGAAGAGGTCTAGAACTGCTGTCTGTGGTGCTGCAGATACATGCTTCTTGACTAGTCTTCTAGTTCCTGCTGCTGAGAAACTTCCCCGTCGTATGATGCTGCCACCACCATGCTTCACTGTAGGGTTGGTATTGTCCTGGTGATGAACTAGGTGTAAATTAAGAAGCTAAATTTAAAATAAAGAATGTAAAAAGTGAAAATACATTTTCAAAAATCACAAAGGAATTTCTGATTTAATTACTTTGACAAAATCATGTTGCTGTAACTGCACTGATGGTGCAGTGTGTGCGACTTTGTTTACATAACCATGTGCTCTGGGATCTTTATACCCTATGATCACAATTATGAAAAAATTCTCCAATCAATTAATTTTCATTATTATTGTGTGTCGTCCCACCCCTAATGACCTCAAGCTGATATATGTCAACTCATCAAAACAAACCACACCCACCTTTCTTGTAGTCACTGCATGCTGGTGAAGTAGCAGCTTCTCATCCCTGCTGAACAAATACTCCACAATATCAGCTGTTATTGTTATTGCAGTCTCTGATGTAACAGACAATCCACGGCAACCACAAAAACCCTTTAAATCATCAACTTTCCAGTGATTGAAATGGTCCAAATCATAGTTCTCTTGGTTACTTTCCGCCATCTTTGAATGTATTTTGGTAGCCAAAAAAATGACCTTACCCATAATGCACCACTCGGCCCGAGATCTGCAACTCGCTTATAACAAAAATGTGTGGACAAAATTTGAATAAACTCTGTCCAGTTAATGTCATGAGCCTGTCCCAGATGCTGAGTCCCCTGTAGAAACAAAATACCCTTATTTCAATCCTGCAATTGAAAAAAACAAAAAACAGAACGTAATTATTTTCACAAGAGCAACAATTGGCTCCCAAAACCTGAGCTCCTAATAGTTTTATCCAGAGAAAAAGCTGTGCTGTACATCCTCTTAGACAGAAAATAGTCTATTGCAACCACTGAAAAAGCGTGAACATTTCTCCCCAGTGCTCGCTTCCCTTCACTGGCTTCCTGTTCATTTTAGAATCGATTTTAAAGTTTATGGCTCACCTATAAGGCTTTGAATGGCCAAGCTCATGTATATTTGTCTGATCTCCTGCAGCCTTCTAGATCCTTTAAATCTAATGTTCATCTCTCCTTAGTTGTCCCAAGGTCCAGGTTGGTTCATATAGGTGATTGGGGCTAATGCCCAAATTTTGGAAACTTTTGGGTTTTTTATGTTTCTTTTTCTGTTTTATATTGTGTCTGTATTTACTTTTATGTTGGAATTACTGTAACTTGTTGTTTTTGTGTGCAACATTTAGGCCAGCGGCAGTTGTTCTTAAATGTGCTGTATAAATAAATTTGATTTGATTTGACAGAGCTGGTGATGAGGCAGCTTCTGAAAAAGAAGAGGGCACAAAAATATGGATACGAAAAGATCAGATCAAAGCTGTTAGTTGAGCAACAATCAGGGCATTTTTGCTGATGTTTCTGTAACATCTTAAATACCTTCACTTGCTTGAACTACGATATTATTCAGATCTTGATTGGGTTTAGTTTTACTCACAGTGGGAGTTATTTTAAGTAAAACTATTCTTTATGAGTTTAATTTTGCTGCTTGGTAGTCGGGATATGAGAGAAATAAGGCAGAATCAATATTTTTTTTAATTATGAAGCTCAGTGTCAGCGCCCAGACACCAAAAATTTTAAATGTAAAAGTTCCATTGCATGAATGTCCCCCAGCAGTGCCATGGGGATTATTGTGCAACTGAAAATGAACATTTGACATTTTATTGTCACTTCCATTGATTATCAATGTATGTGAGCAAAACAAACAAAATTACAGCAATGATCAAAGTTCTCCTCAAAAATAAACTAAATTACAACACAAAGTATCTTCTTGAGAGCAAATCGATTCTTACAAATAAAGTCTCCTGGCTACAAAAGTCAAAGTCACTGAAATGAAGCAAAACCAAGCAGACAAACAAACCATGGCATAATGCACATGAAGAACAGCACCGCTGACTGAAGGGTAGGCCTGCTTTTAAATCTTCCTTCCATCCACCTGACCTCCTCATTGGCAGTAGTTACTGGGTGGTCGGTGCTGTCCAAGTATCCTCCAGCCAATCATTTTTCGACAGGTTGACCTTTAAGGCCCGGCTGGGCGTCCACCAGTAGAGGGAAGTAGCCAATCACCAACTGGAGGAACAGCAGGAACCTTCCAACATGGAAAGGCAGTACAGGGAAAAGAAAAACAACCACAAGAAGATTTAGGCAGTACAGGCCTGGGACTGTAACCATAAAAACTAACATGACTGAGAAAAATAAAATACACACCACATCTTTTAACCCTCTAATGAGAGAAGATCCAGACAGAATGCATTTTTCCTTAAAGAAAATGTAAACTATATTTTTATTAAAACTTTATTTTTTCAACACAGAATCAAGTTTTAGGAATACTGTTTATTCAATATATTTGTTGAAACTCTAAGACTTTACCTGTGAACTCATTGATTAACTCATGGCTTTTCAAATTATTTTAATAATATTTTCCCAATTTCAGCTCTTTGCATATTTAACTTTTAAATAGCCTGAAGAACACCAACCCCTTTAACAGATTAAGGTGGAGGGGTTTAAGTTCTTCAGATGGGTTTATAATGCTACACTGATTTCTAAGTCAGAATGTGGAAGGTTAAAGGTCAAGGTTTTGATTGAATTTGCAGTCAGAGTGATTTCATTAAATGGATGCTGAATCTAACCTTGGGTTGGTTGTTGCTATATTATGGTTTGAAGGATTTTGAAGAAACTGAAAGAGGTCAGTGTTTAGTGCAGCTCTAAGGTTATCTATGCCAAGTATATTTAAATCAATGTTGATTAAAGATTTTAAAAGGCAAATCAAAAAATACCTAAATACAGAAGTAGATAATTCTGAAGTTTGAAATAGTTGAATAAATATTACATTTCGAAAGGAATGGAGGATTAAATAATGGATAAAATTTTACTTGGAAGAAATTTCTGTATCATAGTAACTTTCTAACCATTGAGTACTGATTGCTCATAACTACTCAAATAGCTCACTTTAGGATAGAATAGAATAGAATAGAATAAAATAGAATAGAATAGAAATGACCTTCATTGTCCCCCAGGTGGGAAATTCTGTTGTATCAACAGCAAAGTGAAAGGCAAATGGCAGCATGCAGATTCAAACAAAGTAAAAAAAATCTAACTAAAAAAAATAAGAATAAGAGACTGTTCAGTAAAAATGTACAGCCTAAGTAAAAAATCCTATATGGTTATTAAAAATAGTATACTAAGATTAAGAGTAAGGTAACTGCAACTGAGTAAGGTAAGTAATTTGAAGTACTAAAGTAGTAAATGTTCATTAAAGAAAGAACCATCACCTAACATCTTAAATGTGAAGTTAACTTTGGCTCTGCAGTTCATTCACTGCTTGACTCTAACAGGTAGCTACCAGCTGATGATCACTGTATGACTCTTAAAAGATGTGATTCTTCAACTTTTCCTTCTTCTCCGATTATCAGGTTCTGTTTCCTCACCTGCTATCAGTTTAGCAGGACTTGATATAAGCGACAGTGGAGTGATGTTGGACTGCAGCTCTGCAGGCTGGTATCCAGAACCTGAAGTCTTTTGGCTGGACGGGGAGGGAAACATCATGTCTGCTGGACCTGCAGATAAAGTTAGAGGTCCTGATGATCTCTACAGGGTCAGCAGCAGAGTGACTGTGGAGAAGAGACACAACAACAACATTACCTGCAGAGTCCAACAGAAGGACATCAACCAGACCAGAGAGACACACATTTATATCCAAGGTAGAACATTTAACAGACTTTGATAATCAAACAATTCAGTTATTGTTGTTTACATTGAGCTCTTCATGACTGTGTTTCAGATGGTTCCTTCGTTCCTCCACCTGACTGCAGTGTTTCTATCAGCTTTAGTGTGATCTCGGGCCTCACACTTCTTCTTGGAGCTGCTACTTTCATCTGGTTAAGGCGACAAACTAAAATCTGTGAGTTAATATATCTTTGTCATTCAAGGAAGTTCCATATTTAACCCTGGGTTAAAGTTCTTTTCACCAGCAAAGACCACACCACGGAGATCAGTTTAAAGATTTATTGAAGGAATGGATCTAGGGGATGGATGAATTGAGTGTGAGGATGGGTCATCTGGGGACACTAGCTAATGAAGGCTTAGAAAGAAGAGACTTAGCGTGAGGTGACAGTTTTCAGGAATAACTTTTCCGTGCACACTTTAGACCCCCCCGGATGGAACCTGCAGCAAAGGCGTGGATGAAGAATGAGAAATGGAAAGTAGGTATAAGGGTAATGGGATGAGGTGATCCTTGGTATATGGTAAGTAGACTGCTGGGTAATTAGTGGTGTAGCTGAGGCATGGCTCTGCTCCCAAACCTAAGTTAACATTTTAACATAATTTTTTAATGCTGCCCCCAAATAAATAAAGTCAATGAAGTGTTTTGCTAATTAGAAACTCAACTGATCAAAACCTGAATCTCATTTTACTTCTTGTTTCTGCAGCAATAAAGAAACTAAAAGACAAAGTGAATGAAGAGCAGCAGCAGCTCATGGCTGAAGAAAAACAGAATCTGGCTCAGAAAAAGTCAAAACTAGAGGAGGAGATAAAAAATATAAACGAGGATCAGAGAAGCATTGATCAGCAGATTGAAGCATTCATGAAGATGTCAGAGGAACTGGAGGAGCAGAGGAAACAACTCACTGGTCAAAGAGAGGAGGCAGAGAAAATAATTGAAGTGAATGAGAGGAAGCTTAAGGCAGTTGATGATGAAGTAGGAAACCAGACAGGGAACACTGTAGAAAAGAAAGCACGAGGATACTTAAACCTGAAAGAATTCATAACAGAGAGCAATGACAGACTGGATAAGAGAAAGAAAGCTCATCAACATGTGGAACTGATGACAGAGAAACTGATGAGTAGAACATCTAAGGAGGTTGAAAAGCTGAAGGAGAGAAAACAGGAAATAGAGAACCATGTTGAGGAAATACAAAAACAGCTGAAAGAAGTTGAAACACAGATGTGATTTCACTGCTGAGACAGAAACAAATCAACTTTGATTGTTTTCTATTGATTGTGAGAAAATAAACTTGTCAAAATCTTTCACCTCAGCAGATTTGCTGCTTTTCCATATATGTGTTTTCTGATTAAAAATTCTAAAATGAAGAAATTTTCTCAGATGAACAGTTTAAATTATTTACATGATGGTGCAGAAACCTCAGGGACAGAACTAGAAAATACACTTGTAAAGAAATGATTAAAGATTGAGGTTTTTTTTAAGAATTCATCTCTATCTTAGGCTTCTCTGTTCATGAATTCACTTTAATCAGACCAGTTTAGTTTAACTCCTCATATATCCTCCTACATGTTGACCTGTGATAACTGTAAAGCTTTTAACTGCGAGAGAAGACAACAGAGCATTAATTAGTGTGTAAGATATGAAATTATAATAGCTGCCATTTGTTTTTCTTTACTAACAGGAATTACATTCTTACATGTTTTGTTTAAATTGTTTTTATGTGTTTCACCAAATCATTTTTTTTGATATGGTCATAAAGTGTATCAGAAAAGTTTATTGAAACCAAAAAAAAGAGAAAGAGAGACTTTCTATTGCCAGTTATATAATACTCGTACACTACTTGTTCTAACTTAACACAGAGCTCAAAAATATTTTTTATTTATTTATTCTAATACTGTCAAATGTATTTAGGTTACTTAATCTACCTGATATGCATAATTTTAGGTGAACATAGTCATGAATAAAAATAAAATTTAAGCAAATTGTAACTTTCTGGAAGAAAAGCCTGGATTTACACAATATATGAACAGAAAAAAACAATGTGCAACATTTATTCAAGAAGAGCAATTACATCTAAAAAAAATGTTTGATTATAAAAACTAGTATGAACAGTTTGAACAACTGGAATGATGGCATCAATATTTACATGATAAATTAGACTTTTACTTTAAACTTCTTCAGAAATAGAGAAAAAAGAAACAGATCAGACTTTTTTGTACTTTGAAAACAGAAGAGTGTTGTAGAGAAGTAGAGTGTAGAGTATTTCTATTTAATTAATTGTACTTAGGGTTTTAAAATAATGGGTTCTATAAAAGCAAAAAGTATCATCTTCTATCCGCTTCTTCCATAGTGGGTCACGGGGTCAAGGAGCTGGTGCCCATCTCCAGCAGTCTACAGGCAAAAGGCAGGGAAAACCTGGTAGCAAAAAGTGATTTGTTAAAAATCTAATTCTGAGCCTTCTTAAATAAAAAAAAAAAACAATTGCATGTAAAGATGATAATATTAAAAGCTAGAAAATAATTACAAAAAATTGAAAAATTAAATATGGTCACTTATTGATCGGCATACATCGTTTTTAATATGCAGATATGAGTTAAACACAGCTATGTCAATTCTGACAAACGTAAAATTTTAAATAAGAAATTTGAGAACAAATGCTTTATGCCAGTGTGTCGGAGTCGACCTCATAACTGCAATGATCAGACAAACATGGGCTGGCGCTGTCCGTGGACCCCTCTGCCTGTGATGGAAACACAGTCTTCAGTCAGAGTTGGGTTCATTTTAGTTTGTTCTTATTAGATCTCAGTCAGTCATCTTCATTTTCTATTTATGTTGCTCTAACTCTTTGTGGAGGGTTAATGATGCTGACTGCAGTTTCACAGTGACTTCCTTTGCGTCTCTCGTTGTGCTTTTTATTCTTTAAATAAATAAGAACCAAAATGAATTTGAGGAGAAAATGATACTGAAGGTACACCTCATCCGGCTGCTGCAGCAGCTACTTTATACTTTTATACTTTATTTGAGCCTGACTCACATTGTTATCAAAATAAACACACAGAAGGTCCATTTGTTGAAGCCTGTGGTTTTATTCTGTGGTTCTGAACTGAGAAGGTAAAATTACTCCCCCCTTCACAGTCTTATATCTGAAAACAGTTTAGTAGAGTCTTTGGTTCTTAAAATTAAACACAGTGCTACCAAATTATCACAATTAGCATTGAAGAGTAAAAGTTGTTAATTTATACTGTTTAAAACTACCAACCTAATTTGTAGTTCATTGTTTTAATATACTTTTAAAAGATGGAGTTTATCAAGAAATTATGTAAAACAACACATGCACAAAGACCAGCTGTTCCTCATAAAAAGATCAGCATTATTTGTATGATCCGAATTGGTAATAAAACATTTTTCTGCCACAAAACAAAACCTGTCCAACTAAACTGTGATTCTTCTGGAAAGTTTCATATTCCTTAAAACAAACCAAAAGATTTTATGATGCAATTTTGTCCCTCAAAGACTAAACAGTTTTTCAAGTTAGTGATTAATTACTGTTCAGTGTAATTAAACATACAGTAAGACATTTCTCACCTGTTTTGGCTTGTTGAGAATCATGTGTTCGTCCTCCAGAGAAGAAGCAGTTTGATCCTGAAGGTTCACAAGACAAGAAAATAACCACACAAAAGGTCTTTGAGAAGAGTAGATTTTAAAAAGCAACAAGTTCTAAACCACATTTCAATAGAAAAGGCTGTGGTGATTGTCAGATATATAGCACACACATATACAAACAAAACATTGACTAAACAGATTCCCAATTTCACCAAAGAATAGAAGAGAATACATGAAAAATCAGTAAGTAAAATATAACAATAAAAGCCATAAAAATTAAGACTGAATACAGTTTACTATCGGCTAGATACTTTGACATCAAATCAGTTGATTAAAAAAAAGATGCAAAAGAAATCAGATTTGCTCAAGACAATTTCAGGATAATTTCATCCCATTCATAGTCAACACAGTGCTGTGAAAAAGTAATTGTCTCCTTACACATTTATCCGTTTTGGTGATTCTTCACTAAGAAAGAGACTGGGCAAGATGTCATCAAAAAAAAGGGCCCTACCACCCTCAATGGGGGAAAAAAATTATATAAAATTTATTAAAATATAATTTTATATAATTTTTTATTAAAATATAAAATTTTTTATAAATTTGGAAAGGTTTTAAGGGCCCTGTCAAAGCCTTAATTTAAACATTTAATTTCTCAAAAAGGAAAAACAATTTTGAAAAATGCTCCAGTGGGTCTGATTAAAAACAATTTAGTTCTGAAGGATCTTATCAGTACCTTGTTTTATCTTGTAGAGAATCACTCCAATCACTGCAGACAACAAGGCCAATAATGCAGCTCTAACAGCGGACTTTAGAACAACAGTTTCAGACTGCTGAATGTGCACAGGGGGACTCTCTTCATTTGGTGCTGAAAAGTACATTTTAGATTTTAACCAATAACACATGACACCAACATAATAGAAAAAAAATCAACTAACCTGTCAGTATAAAAAAAAATCAACCAACCTGTCAGTGGTTTACTAACAGCCAGCCAGCTCTCAGGAGATTCTCCTGCACCAGAGATGCTGCACTTGTAGTACCCTTCATCAGCCTTGGTGACATTTAGGATGGCCATGTTGCTGCTATAGCAGGTCATGAGATGGAAACCATTTTTGTAGAAATCTCTTATGTGGTTCAATTCAGTTTTCAGTTTGGCAATCAGCTCTGTTTCCTTGTGGATACAAGGAACCGTCACATCCGATCCTTCCACCACAGGTTGGGTCGGAATTTCCAGGATCACCAGACTAGCTGAGAAAAAAATTATGAATAAATAATGAAACATTATTAAATATTCTTGATTCTAGGTAATTATGTTACCGAAGTTGTTTGGCTAACAAAACCTTACATTTAATTTGATTAGGATGAATTGAAGAAATCCTGTTTAATTTTCTTTGTTTTTAAATCCAGAAAAGTATGTACAGTGAAGTAGAAGGTTGTCATGATGATAATTGAAGTAGGACCCAAATGCAGGATTGAGTGGAGTTGATGAAAAGGTTTAATAAAAAAATAAACTTATAACTGGAACAGGAACTCAGGAAGGTGAAAAACATGAGCCACATGAAAATCCAGGGAACAGACATGGAAGAACTCAGGACCAGACCAGGGCAAAGACACAGGGTAGGTAACGAGGTGCAAACAGAAAGAACCAGCAAGGAACAATGGAAACCAGAGAAAACCAGAGAGAAAACCAATGAGCAAGGAGATAAGGTAATCAGGGGGAACAACGAACAGGTGTGGACCAGGCGGCATGGAGACACAGGGAATGTGACCAATTAACATAATTAGCACAGAGACATGTCTAACAGAACAAAAGGTAAGCAAAGAACCAGACTAAGTGACAAAACTAAGGGAAAATAGATCAATAGGAAAATATCAACAAATACTCACATGGCAGATTGTGACATATGTTAAAAAAGATAATTAAACGACAGTATTTTGAAGGAAAGGTTTTGGATGGATTCTACTATATATATTATTTTGCAACTATCTTAATTTAATATGAATCGATTTCATGTTCTTCTCTACTCTAAGCTTTGTTCTGGATTTTTTTGCTACATATACCTGTAACAGAAATGTTGACTGCACCGCTCCTTTTCCCTTCATCATTTTCACACCAGTACTCTCCACTGTGTCTCTCCAAGGCAGGCTTTATTGTGCAGGAAGATGCTGGTGAGCTGCAGGGGTCTGAAGAATTTGTTGATCTTGCTTTGTGGAGCTCCCTCATTACTCTCCAGGCATTAACACCGTCTATCAGCTTACATTGTACAGTTACAGACTCGTACTCAAAGAACTGGAGTCTCTCTGGAAAGATATAAGGGAAAGCTCCACCTGAAATGGAAATAATGATAAAAGTGTTCAGGCTACTTAGCTACTTAGATTTTTCAGCATTTTTTGACGCAGTTGATTAATTTGAAAGCTTTGGATTTTCAAGAAGAAAAACTAAAGAAACCTTAATTTTACTTTTAGGAATAGCACATTAGTGTCACCTCAAATCTTACCAATTTTCTGTGCAGTATAGCTGTGTTCAGTTTGTTCAATCAGCATGATAAACATGTTCATCACTGCAAAGACACGAGAAAGAGAACATCACAATGGACTGACCAAGTCAAAGAAGCTCATTATCTAAATCTGTACTTACAAATGCAGAAAGATGTAACCTCCATGACTGATGCCTGATACTGACTGTCAAGTTTTTTACATCTAATTTATATGTTGGTCAGGACGTCCTCTTCCTGTCTGGATTATTTCTGGAGTCAACAAATATGCAGGTTGAATTTGTATGTCCATAAATAACTGTGAGAGTATTGCTGTTCCACAAATGAGCTCTGTCTTGCAGCTTTTACAGCACTTGTAGACTTGCATGCTACAAACCATCAGTAAAATTCTGTAAAAACCAGTTCAGTTGCTGCACAGATATTCACTTGAAATGACCAACTGTCTTCCTCTCTGCAGCCACTGTTTCTGTGAGGCTGCGCTGTGGTGAACAGCCAATGCATGATCACGCAAAAATAAACATGCTTTCTGACCCGTGTCAGTGTTAGTATTTATTCAATTATATCATCTTTCACACTAGCACACTTGATTAGAATTTCACTTTTTCATTAATATAACGTTAAAACAATTGTTTGCTATTAGGGGTGCACACATTTCGCAAATAGCTGTTATGTATGTTTACATTATTAACTGTTGAGTAACGACAGTTAAAAATCTGTGTTACTAATGCACGGTGGGTGCTTGCCGCTGGCAGGGGACCTCTTGCCGGGTGAGTTTGTCCCATCTTTGTGTGGGGTCGGGGGGTCCGTTGTGGGTGCAGTACTAGTTGGTGTCTGCCCTGTTGCGCCTGTGGGCTGGGGTAGCATTATGCGGGGCCCTTGCCTTGCCGTCACCCTGTGTGGTAGAGGGCAGGATGCAGCAGGGGTGCTTAGAGCAAGACTGTTTGTGGAGCTTGCGCTGTGTGGGTGTGGCTTCGTCTGCTGTTTGGGGATGGAGCTCACCTGTGGGGGTGTGCCCCTGTGCTGTGGGGAAGGGATTCATGGTGTTTGGGTTCGGGGGCATGTGTTCGATATCTGTGTCCTGGTTGGGGGTGGCCCTGTGGGGAAATTCATGTTGGGTTTCATTGGGGGTGGGGGGGGCTCATGGGGTTAGGATCAGAATTTAATGGGGGGTTGGGACTGTTTCATCCTCTGGTTGGCGGGCTAGTTTGGACCACGTAGATGCCTCTTTTGTACATGGCCCCCCTCTCCGGATGAGGATGGGGTAATTGGGGGCTGGGGTTGGGGCGGGGTCGGGGTCCGGGCCAGGGTTCAGGTTCAGGTTCAGGCACCAGCTAGCCCAGGTTCAGGTGCTGGGACAGTCTGCCTGTCTCCTCCCCCAGAGCAGGGTGCTGTGGTGTGTGCTGGCTCACTTCCGGTGGCCTTTTGCCGGGGCCTCGACCCTTGGGATCTGTCGGGCCTCTGCTTGGGGACTGATAAGTCCTGGGGTCTAGGGTCTCTGGGTCCATGGCTTGATCTGCTCGGGTGTAGATGGCTGCGGGCAGGGCCTGTGAGCTCGTCGCTGCAGCTACCTGGGGGTTCTGCACTGTGTCTGCTGGGTGGTTCCCCAAGGACTCTCTCTTGCTCTTCTCTGGGGGGGTTGTGGTAGTCCCGGCGGTGGTTCTCAAAAAAAAAAAAAAAAAGCCCATTACACATTTCACTTTATTGTAAACATATGTCATCCTGATACAGACACATCAAAACAGTTATGAAACCCCAATTTCCATTTCAAACACAATAAAAGGAACTATTACCCTAAAGGACCGAAACCTTTTCTGTCTTCTGATGCATTATCTCAATCAACCTAGAAACAGGAAGTAACCTTCCCACCCTTGACACTAGGCATGAGTCCGTCCCACCCCAACAACAACAGTTTGGTCTCCAGTGGAAGCGGCGGTTTCAGGTGAGCCATCAACCTTAAGCAAAGGCAAACATTCTGTGTCACGTTGAGCAGTGGATGGCACCTCCATAACACTGCCTTCCAGTTGACCATCCTCAGTCATCAGCAACTCATCGGACACCTCAGATGGTAAGTCAGAAGCCCAAGCTCTTGTCCTGTACTCAGCAGATGCCACAGACACGTCGCAGACAGCTTCTCCATCACCATCAACCATCAGCGAGCCAGAGTCAGAAGACACACCCCCTTCATATTGAAAAGAATCATCCTTGTGAGGGAGAAATTTCACTGGCATAATCAGGTTGCGGTGTACAACCTTCCACTGGCCTGTGGCAGCAATCTGCAGATTAAAGGTGTGACTCATGTCATTCTTGTCAACGACTGTATAGACAACACTCTCCAAGTGAGCTGCAAGTTTTCTTTTGCAACTCCCTATTTGTTGGCCAAAAAGACACGGTCACCAACCTCCAGAGGGGATCCCCAAACTTTCCGGTTATAGAGATCTGTGTGGTGCTGCAACTGTCTACATGCCGCCACTTTTGCGAAGTCCACAGCCTCCTAGAGGTCTTTCCTTAATGTCTAAACATATCAATCATAATCCATGATGTCACTGTGGTCAATGACTGAACCAAACATTACATCAATTGGGAGTCTCGGCACCCTGCCAAACATTAACAGAAATGGCGCCATAGCGAGTCATCTCAAACCAGTTCAAGGGGCTCTGATGTCTTGATGTTCTACAATGGTGGTCTAGACTCCGGCCCGGATAACGCATCGTTTGCAGCACTGCACATACTCTGCCACCTGTTTAGCCATGCCAGGACAGTGAAATCTTTGCCGGGCCAGATAAAGGGTTCTTCGTCGCCCTCTTCAGGGCGACCCACTTCATCATGCACCCCCTTCAGAACAGTGGAGCGCAGGGCTGGTGGAACAACATACAGGTAGGTTTTAGCCTTTGTTAGAGGATTCCTCTATACAGTACACCATTTTTCACAGTCAACTTGGTTGTTTTCAGAAGTCTCTTTGTATCAACCACTTCATTAGCTCGTTCTCTCCTTGACGGTCTCTGGCGCCTTTCCACATAGATCACCCTGCACCCTAGCTCTTCTTGTGATAAGATTGCAGAATCAGATTGATCTGGTGTGACCACAGTCTGGGAAAACTGAGGCAGGAGAAGAGCATCTAGCCACACCTTGGACTCATGGTCTCTATGAACTTGGAAAACAGCTCCCACCTCAGAAGAGGTGGGAGCTGAACAATGAGCAGAGTGGTTCCCAGCCTGCACAACAGCCTGCACAACAGCCTGAACAACAGCTGTGGACTGAGAAATAATAGGCTGGCCATCGCCTGGGGTCTTTTTGGCTGAGTGAACAGTCCATCTGAAGGCCTCCTGTACTCCACCCCTGGCAACCGCCTCTGCCTCAGCTAGAAGATCATGATATGGCACTGTTATTAAGCGATGGGAGGCACTGGGCTGGACAAAGGGTTCCCTACACAGTGCATCAGCAACCACATTCTTAAGACCAGGAATGTATTTTATGTCAAACTGAAAGGGTGCTAGTTTTGCAATCCACCTCTGCTCACATGCATCCAAATTTGGCTTGGACAGTATGTAAGTCAGAGGGTTATTATCTGTCCAAACTATAAAAAGGATGACCCCTCAACCAATGATGAAACTTATCACACACCACCCACTTCAGCACAAAGAACTCCAGCCTATGTGCAGGATACTTGAACTGTGCGTGACTGAGTGTCTTACGGTCAAAGGCGATGGTTCTTGACATAGAAACCCCAGCAGTAACTTGAGACGGCACTGCACCAAGGCCTCTGCTGGAGGCATCAACAGAAAGAAGGAAGTGCTCCTCAAAGTTTGGATCGGACAGGAGTACTCGATCCAACAACGCCTGCTTCAACTCACAGAAAGCTTTCCTGCATTTATCCATCCAATCCTCCTCACGAAGCTTTCCACGTGCCAGCCGGCACCTTCTCGTCAGACCCCAAGGACCTTTATCCCCAGATGTCAGCCGGAACAAAGTTCTTGCAATAGATGAGCAGTTCTGAAAGAATTGTTGATAGAACATCACCATTCCCAGGAACGAGCGAACCTTCTGTTGGGATGGAACACTTGAACCTTCTTCCATGAGGTCTGATTCTGTAAGGGATGTGATGGATACTATTTTGTCAGGGTCTGACCTTATCCCTTCACCATTAACAATGTGCCCCAGGAATTTCATGGACTGCCTCTGGAAGTGGCACTTCTTTGATGTCAACTTGAGATTGTGAGCCTGCAGTCTCTGGAAAACCATATGCCAGCGCTGCAATGCCACTTCTTCTGTGGGGGCAAAAACAGGGCCTCGTTAGGATAACACAGCATACTGAGGGATCTCCGAAAATGCCCAACGTCATCCTCATAGAGGTTGCCGGACTGTTGCATAATCCTTGTGGCATATGATTATATTCGTATAACCCAAACGGTGACGTAAATGCTGTGTACTTACGATCTTGCTCATGCACCTCCACATTATAATAACCTGAAATCAGATCCATCTTAGAGAAAAATCCATTTCCTCCTAAAGCAGCCAGCGCATCAGCTGGATGTGGAAGTGGGTGGGCATCTTTGACAGTTCTAGCGTTAAGCCAGCGAAAGTCATTACAAATTCGTAAATCACCAGTCTTTTTCCAAACTAAGACCAATGGCGATGCAAACTCACAGCAAGACTTCCAAATTATTTCATGTTCCACCATTTCATTCAGAGCCTGTCTTAGTTTTTCATAATGAGTTGGTGGCACACGTTGGCATGGTAACCAAAACGGCTCGTCATCCACCACTCGAATCCGATGGAGACAGCCTTTAGCCTTGCTGCAATCTAGCTTGTCTTGTGAGAAGATGGACTGAAACTGGGTTATGAGGTTGACCAGATGCTCTTTGCTAGCTGTTGACACATCACATGAGTCGCTATCAATATCAGACAGCCCCAGATTTTGCAGCACTGCATGCAAAGGGCTACTGCCACCTGTCACTTGCTGTGAAGACGGGTCTGATCTGGCAGGGTAGAGACATCAGTGACTAGACTCTGCACATTATTCCACTGTGCCAAGGCAATCGGCAGTTGTATATTCTGTTGTAAGTAGGAGCCAGTAAGATTGAAGCTCTCCACCGCAGCACAGGTAAACACATCAGCGAACTTCATGTTTCGTTTTAGAGTTGTTGGCTTATCAAAGGGGTTTAACACTTTTTCAGGGAGCCACCCATCACTGGTCAGATATGCCTCTGTTCACCCAATCATAACTGATCTTGGCCTTGGCCTTGCTGCTGTGTGTTCTATCACTACAATACTGCCCACCGCCTCCCTATTTATTAGCTGCAGCCGGCCCCAAACCAGGTGCTCAGTCAAAGGCTCCAAGGCGATGGCTCTCTTTATCTTGACAGTTCCAATCTTATCACTAACACTCTCTGGAACCACCACTTCCGATATTAAACTCAACACATTTTTATCAGACGTATCCTCAGCATTCAAAGTCTTGCTGCATGTCTCCCCTAAATCTCCTTTTTCCTTCAGGTGATTAACCAAATAACTCATAAGGTTACTGCCTACAGTAAGGTCCTCACTCTGTCCTGCAACCACCAGCATAGGCACCACAACTTTGCAGCCATACATCTCCACTGCAACATCACACACACCTGTTGGAGTTGTTCTTGAACCACCACAACCAATCAGAACAACATCGGTGGATTGCAAGGTGGAGGTCTGCAATACTGCATGGTGTAACATCTGTGGCATCAGATCGGTGCTGAGGGTGCAGGCCATGGAACCACTATCAAGCATTGCTTTAACAGAAACTTTGCCACCCAGAGTCACATTTTCATAGAACAGTTCATCATGCTGTTAATCTGTGGGTGTTCTCAAGTACTGGTCGACGTCCTAGCTGTCGTTCCTCACAAACGGAGTGGTATATAGACTCCAAATCATCAAACTCAGTCTCTTCAGGGGCAACTAAAGGCCTAACACTTGCCCCCTCCACATGTAGGCTAACTAGTTTCCCAGCTGCTAAGCAGCTGATTCACACCCCCTCGCTTTGGTAGGTAGGGCCCAGGGGCACCGAGACCGTGTGTGGTCAGGAGCATAGCAGAGGAAGCACGGTTGATTGACTCTACAGTGGTAATAGGTAGAGTGTTCAGTGTCACTGCAGATTGCACAAGGCATTACTTTGTGTGTTTGGTTCCGATGACCTCTGACTTTCTCTAACAGGGCAATCACATGATCAAGACGATCAGCAGGTGCTTGTGCATTAAGTCCAACAGATGGTACTGAGGTAGAGGCTGGTGATGGTGCTGTATATGTACTACTGGATGTCACTTGTTGCACATGAGGACTCACCTCCTGTTGCTGAGAACTTAAGGCACTGGATGCACTAAGAGGGCCGTACTTCTGATCTTTGCTATGTTCCAGCAACTTCTCATGCACGTCAGCCGCTGTCCACTGCTGCAGAGGCTTGAACTTGAAAATAAGAGACAGTTCCGAATCTGGGCAGTGACGAATGAACATTGCAGTCAGTTCTTTTGTCAGGTATGCAAAGGACTTATTCTGTCTTTTGAGGCAGTCTTCTGTCAGGTCCATGGCTCTGTTCAACCGCAGCCAGTAATCGAAAAGGGTCTCACCTAAGTTAGATAATGTTGCGTAAAAGTCAGTTAAAGGCATGTTTGAACAAGCAGTATCACTAAAGTGTTGTTTTAGGATCTCAAAAATAGGCTCTGGGCCCACCTTAAGGCATAAGGATGGCTTACTACATATGTCCACCCTGACTATCTCCTGTGCCCTACCCGCCAGTTTACTAAGCACTTCGTCAACTTGCTCAGCTACTGGTACCCCACTTTATTTTCAAATAGGTCATCATCATTTCTTCCCATTCTTGAAGCATGTAGCATGCTTCACTCTCATCACATTCAACAGTGAAGGTTCTGAGAGCACATTAGTGGCAGACCCAACCCAACTTTTCCCATTCCGCAGCCTTAACGAGACTCAATACAAGAGGCAATGCTATCCCCAATAGAAAACCCAATTTGCGTTCCCTATCTCTGCATAAAGGCTCACTGTAGTGGGTTTGGTGTCTGATTTGGGATGATGTGAATCATCACAGGCCCCATCAACAGATTCCTCATGTGACTCAACAAAGATGGCCCCAGGCGTGGATGAGACTGGAGCTATCAGCCCTCCTGCCCTACCTTTGCCAAATGAATGCAGCGGGAAAAAGCTAACATTCCCCCTCTCTTTGCCAAAACTGGGAAAATCTGCAATGATTGAGCAGTTCTTGTCTTTTATTTTCCTTCTCTTGCGCAGTTATCCAAACAGTAAATTCAAAAAGGAAGAAGAGAAAAGAGAAAACAAAAACTGAGTTCAATATGTAAAGAAAGACAATAATAATTACATCCACCAAGAAAATAAAGCAACACAATCAGCAGTAGATCCAAATAAGAACGAATAGCAAAGCACAATATGTGGGGGAACTACTCCAGAAACACACCTCACACACCCTAAGAATCCCACCTCAATGTCCCAAGCGAAACAGCAAAGTGCGGGAAGGAGGGAAATCCCCCCCAAGGTTTCCCACACGTCCAGGAAATAGATGGCCCCACCGCAGAACAGGATCAAAGAAGCCCGGGTCATGGCACCAATGTAACCGATTCTTGCTGCACTCCAAAGTCTCAGAGCAGACCAAATAACTCCTCGACTCTGCGTTGTGTGATTTTTTTTTTTTAAAGGAAAGCAAGGAATTTCCGTTCGATCAGGCATTTTATTTCCTGCGTGAGAACATAACAGATTCGTATCAGTGCAATCGGCTTTAGCTTCGCACAGCACACTACAACAGAGCTTCACTTTAGCATTTAGCCTCAGCATACGGAGTGTCTTTCTATATTAAACAAACTGAAAGTGCAAAAACATATGTCAAGTACACATCCAGTATGCACCCACCACACTCAATCTGTGTAAATTCATAAAGACATGTCTTATTGATCGCTAATGTTTTTCTATGCTCTGTGCTGAAAAATGCAACTCACCTCTGGCGCAGCTTTCACAGACTGGCGCAGATTACTGGAGCCAGCAGCATATAACCAGCCACACTGAGAGGGGGATGCTATTTCCCCATTGCACTTATACATAAAACAAATGGAATTTTACAACCTAACCACTGTTACATATGCATGTGCCTGTAGATGGCTAAAAATTGACTGTGCATTTCAACTGATTCCACTTTTGACCGGTAAAGCCAGAAGTGCATATGTGCATATGGATGTTGATGAATCAATGGACTATGATCATGTTAAAGCTGCTATTTTACGGGTTTAATCAGAGAGGCGAGAGGCGAAATGAGCGGCTGAGATCTCGCGAGAGTTGTGCGTAAGTAATATGGCGGTATACTGGTAAACAAACACGACAGAACTCATGTAAAACAAGCCAATAAATTCAAGCCGAACATAGAAACATTTAAAGTACTAACCACTGTCTCATATTTTCCCAATAAAACAAACTGGACGAGGAAACTTTGGACAGCCTGGAGAGTTACATGGATGAATGTTTTGATAACATTGTAATGGGCAAGCCACAAAAATCTCCACCACTGGCCACACCAACATCAAAACGCACCCGTTGAGAGTGCTCGGCCAGCACCTCCACTATCTCTCCAGAGAAAAGCTACGTTGATGTCCTGGACTCTATCGACAAGAAGCTAACCAGCCTGGATGCCCGTCTAGCCCTGGTGGAGGTTCTCCCACAGGGAATTTCAAACTCTGAGGAGTCTCTGGAGTTTAGCCAAGAACAACTCGCTTCGCTCACAGTTGAGAACCAAACACTGAGGGATAGCGTGAAAACACTCACCGATGGAATGACGCAGCTGTCCGGAGAAAATAAAAAAATGAGAGACCATCCTGGATATACAGGCCCGGGCATGCGGGACAACCTTGTTTTCTCCGTATCCCGGAACGGGCAGAGGAGGATGCCGAATCCACGGTCCGGAATTTCTCCAACGTCAGCTAAAACTACCAAGTGACGAGGTAAAAAACATCACTTTCCATCGTATTCACCGGCTCGGAGGTAAGAAACCCGAACACAGCCGACCTCGGCCAATCGTAGCAAAATTCGAGCACTATAAACAAAAAGAGCAGGTCAGAAGTCGGGGCAGAGAGCTGCGGGGAACGAACTTCAGCGTCAATGACCAGTTCCCAAAGGAGATCCTCGATCGGAGACGAGTTTTTATTCCAGTTAGGAAGAAATATATCAGCGAAGGCATCAGAGCTACAGTGGCTGTAGATAAACTTTTATATCAATGGTCAGTTGTTTAGGACGGGAGATCACTCCCTGGCTTTATTAGGAGCAACAGCAGGTTAATCTATAACATGTAACACTGGTTAGATAAGAGGTTAGAATATCTGGCAAATGTAATCTTATGTAAAGCACAGCTCAGCATGTTTGTTTACATGTTTCATGTGGCTGGGCTTTGGTATCTGCTCTTTTGTGTGTCTCCTCTCATCTTCCTCTATTTACACTTGTTACCACACCTCTATGTCACTCTCTTTTCTTTTGTCACACACAAAAGCACACTAACTCAACACACAAACATCTATTAACATAACTTATATCTCTCACCCCCTCTTACCCCCAGCACCTCATTTTTTTTGTCTTTTTCCCGCCCAATATCTGCTCGCTTCTGGACTCCATAGCACGCAACCAAGCACTGACTACGATTTCAATTGGGTCTATCTGTTTCTGTGGTGACATGCGTTGTACAATTTTAGCGACACACGCACCAGCTATGGGCACACTAAGGTTTTCACACGTGGAAATGTGCATGGAGCCGGCACCAGAGAGAAAAAGTTAAACAATTATGAGATTAAAAGACTACAGGCAGACGTTGTCTCCCCCCCCCCCCTCACCCCCTCATATTACAAGAGATTTCATAAATCTGCCACAGCTGCAAATGATCTTAAATCACCTGAGTTCCTAATCTTTTCCGCTGCTATAAGTCTAGGCAAAGGGGATAGCAATCTTTAATTCACAAAAAATGTTACTTACAGTATTGACACAGTTACAGATCCAGAGGGTAGATTTATAATAATAAAAAATATCTATACATAGCCAAAAGATATGTATGGTCAGTATATATGCCACAAATGTTTTTGTTAAAAATTTCTTGATGACCCCCCATTCTTCATTCTTTTTTTCTGCAATGTGGTAAATACTTGGATTGCTCACTTCTTTGGGGCGGATCTCAAACTTTGGTCTAAATGAAGAAATAGACAGGCGGTAGCCACAACAGGGACTCAGCGCAGTTGGCAATCAATAAACATAGTTAAACAGTACATGAGCGATTACGGAGTTTGCGATCATGCTGGCGATCTCTTCACCCTAATCATTAGAGAATATACTTTTCTCACATGTCCATCACTCTTACTCTCGTCTGGATATTTCTAGTCCCCCAGCAGCTCGTTGTTGACTGACATTCAGACACTGAGATACACCCTATAGCTTGACGCGATCATGCTCCTGTCCCCTTAACTCTAGTAAATAAGAACAGAAAACCACAAAGCAAAAACTGGAGGTTTAATACATCATTGCTTAAGGACGAAGAATAGATTATTAAATATTTTCAAAAAAGAGTGGACTTCATATTTGGAATTAATGATATCCCAGGGACATCAACATCTGTTCTCTGGGAGCAGGGGGGGGAGGAAAAAAAGCAGTGATGAGAGGTAAAAAATAATCTCATTCTCATCACATGAGAAGAAAAAAAGACAAACAAAC
Organism: Crenichthys baileyi; assembly: GCA_036173005.1. Classification (NCBI taxonomy): domain Eukaryota; kingdom Metazoa; phylum Chordata; class Actinopteri; order Cyprinodontiformes; family Goodeidae; genus Crenichthys; species Crenichthys baileyi. The sequence goes on along the minus strand of JAHHUM010001155.1, from coordinate 1,303,515 downwards.
GTATACAAGAATTAGAAGGAAACCATTAAAATGTTAGATGCTTCCCAGTAGAGGGAAAAAGCTGGGCAAACAGTTAAAGCAAAACTTGAAATAATGAAAATCAACGACAAAAAAAAACCCAATTCTTAGTACAAAGACTTCGTGTACAAAACTTGATATGGCAATAAATCAGAGTAGCTTTTTAGGGCGGCTAACCAACTAAAAATAAAGAAAGAAAGAACAACGATATTTGCAGTAAAGAATCGGCTAGACAGGGAATACAGTTTATGATCATGAAAGAATAAACAGCACTTTCAGAGATTTCTACAAAGCTTTAGACTCAACACAGATAGAACCCGTCAGAAAAATTGGACATTGATCAATTTCTGGACAAAGTAACAATTCAGAAAAACTATCAGATAATCAAGCGATGGCCTTGGAGTACAACTGACTTCGACACGAATCCAAGAAGCTCTAAAAAGCATGCCCAATAAAAAGGTCCAGGCCCAGATGGATTCCCAACAGAGTTTTACAAAGAATTTCTGGAAAATATTTGGCCCAAATATTCCAAAGAATGGTTGCAGGAAATCGAAAAAATGGTTTTAGACTTCACCCAAATATAAAAATTATTGCCAACATCAACTCTCTGGTTTAAAACCAGGAAAAGACCAGTACTCCCTTCCAGCTACTGACCCATATCCCTTTATAATGTCGGAACCTCAAAAATAATCCTGGAAAGCCCGCAAAAAGAGTAGAAAAGGTTACTCCCCTCAAATAACTCTCGACCAAACTGGTTGTATTAAAGGTAGGCATTCATCCACTCATCACGCAGATTACTTAAATTTTAATAGCACTATTCCTAACAGTAAAAATATGAGACCAATATATTATCTCTAAGATGCAGAAAAGATTCTGATAGAGTTAACGGGGAAAGTCTTGTTGCAAACGTGACAAAAATTTGGTTTGAAGCTCTTCAGAAACTGGGATAAAAAATAATACAGTTCCCCAGCGGCATGTATCAAAAAAATAACCAAACACTTCCCGACTTCTGTCTTCAGAGGGGCACCAGGCAGGGATGCCCAAGATTTCCCCCTCATTATTTGCTATTCTTATTTAACACTAGCAGCAGCAATCAGACAATGCTAAAGGTATAAAGGCCTAAAATGCTAGGAATATTGAACATAAAATATTGTCTTTAGTGCAGATGGGATGTATTACTCTTTCTCCAGCATTCGCAAACCTCTGTCGCCTCAGTAATTGAATGGATAAATTCTTTCTCAAGAATTTCAGGACTTTCTATAAATGGTTTTTAAAACCGAACTTTCTTCCAATTAATTTTTCTTTCCACAATTTTCCTAATATACAACTACAGTTCAGGAATATTACATATTTGGGCATCATGGTCTCCTAGATTGGCAGATTTAACAAAATGAAACCACATCCCACTTTAAAAAAAGTGTTTTTTACGATGATCTTGCTAGATGAAAATCTCTACCCATATCACTCATAGAGGTGCCTCAATTAAAATGAGGCTTGCCAAAAATCAATACTTTCTCAAGATTCCGAATAAAACCGTCATCATGACGCGCTTTTTAGACTTTGGACTCCTCCATCACTAAATTTCTCTGGAAAGATAAGCCCCACGGATTGAGCCTAAACAAAACACACAAAAAGACCAAAGATAAAGGAGGACTAGATCGCCTAACTTTCATCTTTAACTTCTAGCAAAGGCTACATTAATCTCAAAATGGTTTAAATACAGTCCTCTAGATGAACCCTGGCATAGATCGTAGAAAAGACATATGCAAATATATAAGGATTTCCGATTCTACCATTTTATTAACTCAAATATAAAACGCATGTATGCTTCAAAAGTCTCAAAGTCAGCCACCTCTCTGAAGATGGTGGAATATCTAAAACTGACAGGGCTTCACTAATCCCATTGTCGACATACACCATCTGGAAAACAATACTGACATCCTACAAAAAAATTATATGATAAATCCCATATTGGAGGAGTAAAGGAATTGAATACCTGCCGAACAGATTTTTGAAGGAATTCAGTTCATCCATTTAACAGATGAATTATACAGTACGGCGAGACAAGAAATACATTTTTAGAACATCAACAAATTATATCTATAATAAAAATAAGTTTAGTCTTAAAAAACGTTGGGTTACCAACATGCCATCACGTGTACTAGAGATCCTAAAACTCAACCCCCCAAATAATGTCTAAAAATTACAGGACACTGTTAATTAGATGAATCAATTTCCCTTCCTATTCGAAATGGGAGGTGGACTAGCAGTTAACTTTGACCAAAACATGCTGGTCTCAGATATGTCAGAACTTTTTTTTTAAACTGACTAGTAACCCCAGTTTGCAATTAATCACAATATAAAATCTTCATAGGAAACTATACAGGTCAACGGATTTTACGGATGCATGGCTTGGCACCTTCTAATACATTGCTTAAAACTGCACAAGTAACATACCAGGACAATTATATTCCTGCACTATGGTTATGTACAAACCGTCAGAGGTTCTGGTGCCGGATATGTGAAGATTATCAAGGGGTCTGAAATGAATATTTCCCTTCCCCTTCCAATTTAGCTGTTGGGCAAGTAGATGATGTCACCATAGAGGACAAATTCAGTTCACATGTTTTCACTGCCTTATGCCACGCTAAGAAAAAAAACACCTATCCTCATGAACTGGAAAAATAAAAACCTTCTAATATTACAGTATAGAAATTTTTCTATTAGATGATATAAGCTTGAGACAGCTCTGCCTCCACGTCAGGATCGATCTCTCTGGGCTCCTTTAACGGCTCCATCACCTAGTGGGGGGTCGGGTGCCCTGGCTTCGTCCTGTGGGGCGTTGTGGCGGGATTCGGGGGGGTGTCTGGGTTGGGCATTTTGGGTGTCCTGGGGGGGGATCGCTGGGGGGTATGGCGCTGGGGGCTGTTGGTCCACAGCCGGGTGGGGTTTGGTGTCTCTTGGGGGAGACATCTGGTAGCTGCATGCGGTGCTCTCGGGGACCTGCGCCGTGGACATAGGTCACTGGCCTGGTGCGTGCCCCTCCTGGGTGGGGCTGGGGGTGGGCTTGGGGGCTCGGGTTCCTGGGGCGTTATCGCCCCCTGGGCGGTGGGTCCTGGCTGGGCCTTGGGGGTCTGGCCGGTAGTCGCCGGGTTGGTTTTTTGGGTGGTGCATTCTGGGAGAACGGACCTGGCTCGGGTGCCTTTGGGTGCATCGGCGGGCATAAGGGCTCCAAAACTGGAGGCGTAGTCCCATATCATGGCAGGTGCCTCTTTCTTCAAGGAGCACCATTCTGGCTGGACGGGGTGGGGGGTCGCGCTCGGAGGGGGTTGCTTTTTTTTTCTTTTTTTTTTGGGGCGGGCCGTTCAACCTGGGTGTCCCAACGTCCTTCGTGATCTGGAGTTGTTCGAATGTTTGGGGTGGGGTTGTAGGTTTCCTTCTTGGGTTGGGATGGGTTGTTGGCTTGGAAGTGTCGGTGTTGTTGGTCCCTGGGTGGTTCGGCTCGATTTCTGGTTCCTGTCTTGGTTACGGGTTACTGATGCCGGCCTCTTTTCCGCTCTGGGGGGAGGGGTCGGAGGGTCGCATGGTTCCGAGTGAATGCGGGCGGAGCAAGGGTGGTCTCGGGGTGGACCGGTCTCGGCACTCCGGATGGGTTTTGGTTTGGCTCTGTGGGCTTCTTCCCTTTTGTGGGCCCGGGGAGTGGTCTTCTTGCGGGCGCTTCTGGCAGGGGTATGGGTGTCGGGATGTTCTGGGGCCTGATGATGCGAATCTTTCTTTTCATGGGGTGCACTTTCACGGGGGGCTTTGTTTTGGGCGGGCTGGTGGGGGATGCACTGGCGCAGTGTGAGTTTGTGTGAAGCTTTTGCTTTCGGGTGCTTTTCGCTGCATTCTGTCTCCGCTGTATTGCGGCTGTGGTGTTGGGGCGGGGTGGTCCTGTGCGTGGCGGTCTGAACCTCAGGGCGGCGGTGCGGCAGAGCAGGCGATTCAATGCGGCTCTGCGCTGCGTCGGCTCGTGGGCCTCGGTACTGGGGGTGGGGTTTGCCGTTTGTTGGATGTTCCTGGTGGGTGTGTGTGCTCGGGTGTTAGTGGTCTTCACCGTGCCCCTACAAGTGCACAGAAGGATGTGTGGTGATGTTGTGGGCGCTGCTTGGGGGGATCTGCGGTCCGGCTCGGCTCTATTGTTTTTGTTGGCTGACCTCGGATGTTGGTGTGGATCTGCGTCTATGGCCTCCATGCTGCGTGTGCGTGGCACCCCTTCAGGCTTTGCTGGCTGGTGACTTTTCCTTGTGACACGAGGTCACTCTTAGTGGGGAGTTCATCACGGGTCTGCTTTACTGCCGGCTGGCCCGGAGGTCTCGGTTTGACTGACTATGGGGGGGGGGGGGGGTTTGCATGTACATATCCTGGCCTGGAGCTTGCTTTGGGTGGGCCTGCTCTGTTTGGGTCGCGGGCGCGGGATTGGTGGTGGCCTCCGGTGTTGGAGTGGTGATGGTTTTGTTGCCCTGCTGCTGGTTGTGCTGCGGTCTGGTGCCGGGCATCGGGGCTGGGCGCTGTGTGGATGTGCCATTTGGGTTTGGAGGGGTGGACTGGGCAGTACTGGTCATGTGCCTTCTTTGTGTGGCGATTATGGTTTGCGCTGGGGCCGTGCTGGTCTGCTCCTTTGTTTGGAGTGGGGCCGCACTCTTGGCCTCTTTGGCGCTCTGGCTGGCTCCTGTCTGTCGAGGTCGGTGGCTACTTCGGGCGGCGGATTGGGTAAGGGGGGCTGGGGATCGGTCTGAGGGTCTGGTGGTTCCGGGGGAGGGGGGAGGGGTGCGGGGACGTTGATCCGGTTCCGTTTTCAGTTGGTTTCTCGGGGCCTGTAACCCTGTCCCTAGTCTTTGCCCGGTAGATGTGCCTGCCTCCTCCTTTGTTGGGACTTGGCAAACGGGGGGCCTATTGGGGCAGCCAGGGAGCGCTCCCTGGGAGAGAGCATTTTCTGCCCCCAGTCTTTCCTCCCCATCCCCAGAATACACATGTAGGGCCTTGTGGGGTGGCCACACTCCATTGGCATCAAGAGGGAAGGATATCCTCGTAGCCCTAACCTCTGGTTGCCTGCACTCACCTCTAAGGGTTTAATGCATTTAGAAATTGAGGGATCAGAATGGGGGGGGGTCCCCACGTTCTTTTTAAACGCCCACACTACAACAACACGCATCAACACCCCACACATTGAGCTGGTAGAGCAGGCTTGGGGTCTTTTCACCCCCGTTCGCTCTTTCCCATCTGTGTCGGAGGACGGGAGAGGGAAGTGGGCCCTCTAGGTCGGGTCTGGGCCGGTTTGGGTGTTCAGGTCTTGGGGACAGTCTGGTGCTGCGGGCTGGCGTTTCGGCTCTCTCTCTCTCGGATCGCTGGGTTCCTTGGATCTCGGCCCTTGGCTTTGGGCCCTGGTGTGCGGCTGGGGGGAGAGTGCTGGGCTCTGGTAGGGGGCTTAGCCGGCATTGATTGGGATGTGTACACGCTCGATGGAAGAGGCTGGCCCCAGCTGGACTACTGGTGGGCCGTGGTGCGCCATGCGGGGGTGCGGGTGGCCGGTGTGGCTGGGGTTTGCCCCCGGGGTTTTGGGTGGGGTTGGCGGGGGCCCCGGTGAACTGGATGCTGCGTGGCTTCTTCCACTGCTTCTGTGAAATCTGGCCATGGTTGGGCGCGGAGGTTGCGGTTGCGGTGGGCGTGGGTGGGGGCCGCGGAGGGCATATGTGCAGTTACAACGGGGGGGCTGGTGGGTTGTGCTTGGCTTGAGCGGTTGCTGCATGGCCCAGGTACCCGGTGGTGCATGTATCCCTCCCGTGGACTGGTGGGCTGGCGCTGCTGCGCGGTCAGAGGGGGGTTTGGGGGCTTGGTGGTGTGTGTCTGCGGGCTGTCGGTGTGGGGGGGTATCGGGGCGGTGGGTGGGGGGGCACGGGGGGTGTCGTGGAGGGGCATCAGCCTGTTGGGTGGAGGGGTTGTATCACTTCTGGGATGGTGGGTCGCCAGCGTTTGGACGGTGGGCGGCGGGCATGATGGAGTGAGCTGGATAGTGTTTCTCTGGGCAGTTGCAGTGAAAAGATGTTAGTGCGTTTTTTTTGTTTGTTTTTTGTGGCTGAAGTGGGGGAATGTGGGGGCAAGTGGCGGACACCAGCCCCGGGGATCGAGTGGGTGAGTTTGTCCCGTCATGCTGCGGGGTCGGGGGTCCTGTTGTGGGTGCGGTGCTCGGCGGGGTCTGCCCTGTTGCGCCGGTGGCCGGGGGTGGTGTTGCGCGGGGCCCTTGCCTTGCCATTGCGGCACGCTGTGTGGTGGGGGAGCTTTATGGGGAATAGGTCTAACACAGAGGTAAGACTATTGAGGAAAGAGAATAGTAAAGATCGATTTTATTGATCTCACGTTTGAGAAATTAACTTGTTACAGCAGCTCTCTGTAATACAGTCATGAAAAAGTTAAATTCAAATAGTAAGCAAGATAATAAACTAAATAAGCAGGTAAGTAACAGTACATGTATCAACAATAGGGTGGCAAAGAAAATAACCACAAACCACTAATGTACAGTAGGAGACGGTGAAGGTCACTGTACTACAGGCACAGTAAGTGCGGCAATCACAAGTACAGGTGTTTTTACATTAATAGTAGAATTAACATTCAGACTGCTCATTCTTGAAAAAGATTTCCGAATTAGTTTGAGTTTGGATTAAGGAGCAGAACTCAAAAGACGTTTCCTTGGCAGATACATTTGTGGCAGCCCATTGCGAGAAGCAACCATGGGCTGTAAAAGCTGTGAAGAAGGATCCCTCCCGAACTCCAGGTAACACCAGTCGAGGGGGGAATGCGAGCCCCATCTCTCTCTTTGTCAAGCTTCTGTTTTCCTTTTCATTTCAGTCTCCATGTCCGTAACAATTGAAATATTCCCAAAGAAGTTCATAATAAAGTTTATTTTATAAATATCAAGCAGAGCTTTAAAGCAATTGCTGTGATGCGTTATGTGATGAGTTATTTTGCTAATGTATTATAGTGATGTGTGAACTCAGACGGAGGGGTGTTTTCCACTCAGTCTGGACATATGAAAGTTACTGAAAGGAGTCAGAAACAGGGAAAGTGAATGAGGCAAGAACAGCATAAACTGAGAATGATGAGGAGGGAGAGAGAATCACCTGGTTAAATGTGCATTTCTTCTGTTGAAAACTAATTAAAACTTGAATAGAATTTAAACTGTAAAGTCAAAACTAAATAAAAATGAAAACTAATGAAAGCTACAAAACTATTCAAACCTTGCTCTGGACTTCAGCCAGGAACAACTAGCCTGCTTATAGCTGAGAGCCAAAAGCTGAGGGATACCACAGTTGTCAGGAGAAAATAAAAAAATGAAGCAGACCATCATGGATATATAAGCCAGGGGCGTGTGGGACAACCTTGTCTTCTCCGGAATTCCAGAAAGGGCGGAGGAGGACGCCAAATCCACAGTCAGTGAATTTCTTCAATCTCAGCTAAAACTACCAAGTAACGAGGTTAAAAACATCATATTCCATCATGTTCACCGGCCCGGAGGTAAGAAGCCAGATCACAACTGACCTCGGCCAACTGTAGCAAAGTTTGAGCACTACAAGCAAAAAGAGAAGGTCAGAAGTTGGGGCGGACAGCTATGTGGAACGCATTTTAGCATTAATTACCAGTTTCCAAAGCAGATCCTCCATCGGTGGCGTGTATTGTTCCTAGTCAGGAAGAAATATTGAATATTTTGAAGAAGAGCTTCATATTTGGAGTATAATGAACTGCCTGGGACATCAACATTTGAGACGGGAGGTAAAATCTCATTCTCATCACATAAGAAGAAAAAAGAAAATAAGTCAGGTAGCTTTTTAGCTAACCAGCAAAAACTGAATAAAGAAAAAACTTTCATAGATTTCTACAAAGCCGGGGAATGCACTGTTTGTCCCACTTCCATCAGGAAGACGATTCAGGAACATCACAGCAAAAAAAAATAGGCTCACAGTTTCTTCCCAGAAGCAGTGAAGGCAATTGTCCCCCTGCAGGCAGACACTGAACATCCCTGAGAGAAACTATCTCTAAGTCTATTTCACAATCAAACTAGCCACCAACCCATCTCACAGACTGTTTCAGCACAAGCTACACTTTATGTAAATACCAAATATTACATGCCACATTCCATGCACATTTGCTCACTTTTTCTATAAGTGTTTTTAAATTCTGTGTGTGTTTGAATTTTACAGGGGTTAATTCCATATGTGTTTCTATATTCTGAAAGCGCTCTCAAATTCTGCAAGGGTTCTTGCAGAACCCTTCTTTTAAACTTTGCAGTGGTTTCAAAAATCTACAAGTGTTTTGAATTACGTAAATGTGTTAATGTTCACATCCTGAAAGGGTTTACATTTTCTAAATATTTTTAAGTGTTGGCAAAGGATAAAATGTTGTCAGAATTACTGACAAATTGGTGTAAAAAAAGAAAAAAGAGGGGGTTTCAAGTGTTTTTATATTTTGCAAAAATTGTTTTTAATTTCTTTCAATTATGTCTGTGTATTTCATGTCTTTGGAGCTGAGCACCAACAAAAGTAATTATGAACATAATGACAATAAAGATTCTTGATTGTTGACTTGCGGCATTCATTCCTCCTGGATGAGAAGGTAGCAACAGTGGGTAGTCACTTGCATTGACTTTCAAGAAATCCTTCATAGTGAGCATGAATGTAGCGACAGTGGAGAGGAAAAACTCTCTTTTAACAGGAAGAAACCTCCAGCAGAACCAGGCTCAGTGTGAGCGTCCATCTGCCACGACCGACTGGGGGTTTGAGAGAACAGAGCAGAGACACAAAGAGAACAAAGAAGCACTGATCCAGGAGTACGTTCTATGGGAAAGAAAGGAAAAATGTTAATGGATGTACAGTAGCTCCTTTAGTGGCTTCATCTAGTAAAATGTTGGAAAAATGTATATAAGTTATCATTGTTTAGTTTAAACTAGGTTTATGTTTTAAGATGATTCCTGTGATTGTTTTTTAGTGAGGAAAAGGGAGTGGAGAGTTAAGGAATGTGGTCTGGAGTGGATCACTCTCTGGACATGACATGCTCATACCATATATGGGAATGACTACTTTTTATGTTGAAATCTGTGTAAGAATTGGCTGAACCAATTCCCGCTTTTTACTTGTAAGAATGTGAGTTGTAAATAAAAGGCTGGTGCAAGGATTTATTCTTTGTGAGCAGGAAGTCACTGTTTAGCAGAGGACTAGTTCACCCTTGCAAGTCAAAATTATTTGGTTCATTTTGTGTCTTATTTTACACTTGTCTGTATTTATCAGCTTTCTAACCCTAACATAAAGAAAGACAGATAAACTCTGAGCTGGTGTTCATGTTTAAAGTATGAGATAGAGCAGACACAGTTAGTCACAGTAGCAGCTCAGTCAGTAGCTAGGAGTTAGTAGTGTCTAGGAGAAAAAATTGGGTTAAACGCTGAAAGACAGGGCCAAGTGTATGGAAGTAAAATAGTCTCATCAGAATCAGACATTTTTTAGACATTGAATTTATGACACTGAATTTTTATCCTGTGCAATTATGTATGTGAATTTTCTTTTGTACTTATAATTTGCCAGCAAAAATTCACCAGCAAAAATTTATCTGCAAAAATTCACCAGCAAAAATTCTGCAAATTTTTCTGCCAAAAATATATTATTACAAAACGCCAGGTAATTAACAACCATTTGAGATTCTGTATTTTTTTTCATCTAATGGAACTGAATGAAATGTTTGACTGACCTGATGACAGCTAATCCCCCAACCCTGTCCACAGACGCTCTTGTTTTGAAGTGACCGTAAGAAGCGGCAACACATTTGCAGGGGAATTTTTGCAGGTGAATTTCTGTAGTTGAATTTTTGCAGGCGAATTTCTGCAGGTGAATTTTTTCAGGCGAATTCTTGCAGGTGAATTTTTGCAGGCAAATTTTAAGTAAAAAACAAAATTCACATACATATTGCACAGGATAAAAATTCAGTGTTATAAATTCAATTACTAAAAAATGTCTGATTCTAATGAGACTATTTTACTTCCATACAAGTGTATCATCGGTAGAAGGTGAGAATTAAGCCGCTGGCAGCAGAAGCTTGGCTGATGCCCCCCTCCAGGAAGGTGTCACATGAATACACAGAGTCAGACTAGGTGTAGCTTCTAGGAAGAGAAAAAGCAGAGAGATAACATAGAGTTAAAAGCTTAAATAGCAGCGAATAATGCAAAATTGGAGAGTAGTATGAGAATGTAGCAGAGAGAGTGAAAGTGGTCATTATGTCCTCCAGCAGCCTAAGCCTATAGCAGCATAACTACAGAGATAGCTCAGGATAAACTAAGCCACTCTCACTATAAGCTTTATCCAAAAGGAAAGTTTTAAGCCTAGCCCTAAAAGTAGACAGGGTGTCTGCCTCTCTGACTAAAACTGGGAGCTGGTTCCACAGGAGAGGAGCCTGATAAATAAAGGATCTGCCTCCCATTCTACTTATAGAGACTCTAGGAACCACCAGTAAACTTGCAGTCTGAGAATGAAGTGCTCTGCTAGGAATATATGGAACAATCAGATCTCTGAGGAGGAGAATTTTAAATTCTATTCTGGATTTAACAGGGAGCCAGTGAAGGGAAGCTAAAATAGGAGAAATATGATCTCTCTTTTTCATTTTTATCAGAACTCTTGCTGCAGCATTTTGAATCAGCTGAAGGCTTTTAACTGCATTTTGTGGACATCCTGATAGTAAAGAATCATAAAGGATGGACATGGTCAGCAACAATACTCAGGTAGGCTGTGGCATTGACATGATGCTTAATTGGTACTAAGGGGCCCAAAGTGTGCCAAGAAAATATCCCCCACACCATTACACCACCACCACCAGCCTGAACCATTGATACAAGGCCAGATGGATCCATGCTTTCAGGTTGTTGACGCCAAATTCTGACCCCACCATCCGAATGTCGCAGCAGAAATCGAGACTCCTCAGACCAGGCAACGTTTTTCCAATCTTCTACTGTCCAATTTTGGTGAGCCTGTGCGAATTGTAGCCTCAGTTTCCTGTTCTTAGCTGACAGGAGTGGCACCTGGTGTGGTCTTCTGCTGCTGATGCCCATGCGCCTCAAGGTTTGACCTGTTGTGCGTTCAGAGATGCTCTTCTGCATGCCTTGGGTGTAACGAGTGGTTATTTGAGTTACTGTTGCTTTTCTATCAGCTTGAACCAGTCCGGCATTTCTCCTCTGACCTCTGGCATAAACAAGGGATTTGCGCCCACAGAACTGCCGCTCACTGGATATTTTCTCTTTTTCTGACCATTCTCTGTAAACCCTAGAGATGGTTGTGCTTGAAAATTCCAGTAGATCAGCAGTTTCTGAAATACTCAGACCAGACAGTCAGCCACCAACAACCATGCCACGTTTAAAGTCACTTAAATCACCTTTCTTCCCAATTCTGATGCTCAGTTTGAACTGCAGCAGATCATCTTGACCATGTCTACATGCCTTAATGCATTGAGTTGCTGCCATGTGATTGGCTGATTCGAAATTTGCATTAACGAGCAGTTGGACATGGGTACCTAATAAAGTGGCCGGTGAGTGTATTAATCAATAGGCAGATTGTAAAATAAAGGATGTAAATTAGAGAATGCAGTAAAAGTAAAAATACATTTTGGAAACTTACAAATAAATTCACAAGGTTGTTTCTGATTTAATTCTGATTTTACTAATTGAACGTAACATACCAGTTTAGGCAGACACTGTTTTAGGCTTCACCTGCTGATTTAAACTATTACATATTATATACACTGCCTGACCAAAAAAAGTCGCCACCAAAAAAAAAAGGTCACACTCTGCCACGCTGTGGCATTTGTTTCGATAAGCATCTGCAATGTCACAAGATTTATTTCCACCCAGTATTGCATACATTTTTCACCAAGATCTTGCATTGATAATGGTAGAGTCTAACCGCTGCGCAAATCCTACTCCAGCACATCCAAAATATTCTCAATGGGGTTAAGGTCTGGACTCTGTGGTGGCCAATCCATGCGTAAGAATCCATGTCTCATGCTCCCTGAACCAGTCTTTCACAATTCGAGCCCGATGAATCCTGCATTGTCATTTTGGAATATGCCCGTGCCATCAGGGAAGAAAAAATCCATTGATGGAATAACCTGGTCATTCGGTATATTCAGGTAGTCGGCTGACCTCATTCTTTCAACACATACTGTTGCTGAACCCAGACCTGACCAACTGCATCAACCCCAGATCAAAGCACTGCCCCCACAGGCTTGTACAGTAGGCACTAGGCATGATGGGTCACTTCACCTGCCTCTCTTCTTTCTATGATCCGCCCATTATTCTGGAACAGGGTAAATCTGGACTCATCAAACCATATGACCTACTTCCATTGCTCCAGTGTCCAATCTTTATGCTCCCTAGCAAATTGAAGCCTTTTTTTTGGGTTAGCCTCACTGATTAGTGGTTTTCTTAAAGTTACACAGCTGTTCAGTCCCAATCCCTTGAGTTCCCTTTGCATTGTGCGTGTGGAAATGCTCTTACTTTTACTATTAAACATAGCCCGGAGCTCAGGATAAAAGTACCCAGATCACTAAAGCTAACACGTGTCTGAATCAAGCTAGCGACAGCGTGGCTAGTTCGGAGGCTGAGAGCACTGGAACGAACACGGACTTGAAAGGAATACTTAAGGCTATCGACGATTTGAAGAGTGTCTTGAAGGCGGATAATCCAAAGCTACAACAGAATATTGACCATCTGGACATGAGATCAACGGTAAGCTTGACCTGAAAATACAGCACGCACATCGCACTCTTGCAAGTAAACCCCCGCCCGACTCACCACCGAGGGCTATTATTGTCAACTTTTTGGAATTTTCCACAAAAGAAAAGATCTTAAGAGAAGTGTGGAAAAAAGGCAAGATCCAGGTGGGCTCCTCAAATATTCACTTCGACCACGATTATGCACTTGAGATAGTGAAGAAGAGCAGAGAATATAACTGTTGCGCTTTCTTTTTCGCCTCCCCCTTCAAATGAACCAACTTCTTTTCGGTTAGAAGCTGTGTTCTTTTATTGTAAAAACGGTCGGCATAGAGGAGGAACTTTTCTTCCCGTCCGTTCTTTAGAAAAGTGCTGCCCAAAATAAAAAATCGCTCTCACTGCCCCCTTTGGACAACAACAGTAAAAAACATGCAAAATAAACAGAGATTGCCCGAAAAAATAGAACATAAAGCTGTATCTTAAAAGTAATCAGTAAACATAAAACCTAATACAAAAAACAAAAGACATTTTGATAGAACTTTTCCCAACAAAAACACTATCAAGAAAGGGCTCAATGTAAAAGGCATACCTTTTTTCAAACACCATTAACCAACTAAGGATTCACGGGGAAAATCGGAACCCCCCTTTTCCCAAGTTTGGGGGAAGCCTACAGCAGCTGGGCACGAACCCCGGGTGGAGGAACCCCCAGCGACAGTGACGGGGGTTTTTCCGAGGGGAGTCGTGTTTCGGGACTACTGGCGGGGCAGCCCGGGGGAATAACGCGTGCTGGTGGCGCTGAGAGCGAAGAACAAACTGCATGATTTCCAGTGGAGCAGGGCCCCGGTAAAAATAGACAGAACACTTTACAAACGCAGTTTTTATTTTGACTGGGCTCTGATTACTATTTCGTGGGGAAGGCACTTTTTTTTTTTTCTACTTGGACTAAAGATTGGGACATTTTTTTTTTCAAAAGCGCTTCTACGGTCCTTTTGGGGCCCTCTCATTTGAGAGGTTTAACCCTCAATTTTCCCCGGGGGTCAGAGTGAGAAGAGGGAGCTTCTTCCATCTTGGAATCAGTTTGATATTTTTTGTTTTTTTTACGTTCGTGGTTTTTGGTTTTAGGGGCCAAAACCTCAAATATTTTTGTCATTCTGCATTAATTTAAAAAAACGCTTCCTTGAAGTAAGGATTGGCAGTCCAGTGAAAAAATGGGGCCCTTCCAATTGAAAAAGATGGGATACAAATCGTCTTTTACAAGAGAAAAATGTCAAACAAGAACATACAAGACAATAATTTGGTTACTCAAAAACTTTTTTTAGCTCTTGTGAAATTGAAAGGGGGGGTAGTCAACCCCCAATTTTTTTAAATTCCTGAAATTTTAAAAGATTCTAGAAAGGAAACAAAAGGGCAGATTTTGTTTTATAAAGGGGGGAAAATTGAAATGTTTTTTGTCACATTGTAATATATTGTACCGCCCGAGATGACAGGGCTTTTTAAAAAAGGTTTTTTTGACACCCTTATCTCTTTTGTGAAAGGGGTTTCTTGTTTGCGCTGGAGACTGGGTACAATCCCTAAATTATGCTCTAATACCCAAACTAAAGAAACAAAAAATGGGAGGTCAAAAAATCTAAAATCTGATCAGGAGATGGGCCCGTTTGATGTCTGGAGGGGTCCCTATTAAGAAGAGAATTTAACACATTTCTCTCCTCCCAAAAGGTTCCTCCAGAACGACCCCTTTTCTGATGACCCATTGATATATCTAAAGTGAAGAAGCTTAATTTGGAAAACCCCGATATTTTAGACCCAAAAAATTTCTTCTATTCACGGTTTTTTTTCTAATAGCCTAAAACAAAAATTATGGCCTTTAAATATAGGGATCCTTAATAATGAAAACCCACAAAAGGGGATTGAAAAGAAATAACGAATGTATAAAGGACAAAATAATGGGCGGTAAAACCCCCTTGGCTGGGGCACGTTGGCAGTATGAAGGGACTAATTTCTAGAACTGCTTATTTAAAAAAAATAAAAAAGGTTAAATTACATAATTGGAGAAAACATTGAGGAAAAAAAGAAACTCGAGGAACTTTTGGGAAAACTACATTTTTCCCCAAAAAAACATTTTATTAAACAGGCCCCAAAAGCTACCGATCTTTCTAAGCCTTCATAAACCCCTTTGAAGCTTCGATTACCAAAATTAAGAAAACTCAACTGGTAACTTAACCTAGACTGGATAAAAAACAAAACCTTTGAAAATTATTAAAACACTTACCCTGCCCCGACCACATAACTGCTATTGACAATTGTTTTGGCAGCTTTGGACCTACCTTGCCCTTGGACGAATCCAAACAAGCTTTTCGCTCCCATTACCCAGAAAGAATTAGATCCGTTTATTGGAGCATTTTGAATAGTATCAGTGCCTCAAGGTGGTGATGGTTTCCCAAATGATTGTGGTACAATATCGTTTATATCCGATGAAGAGCCTTATCCCTGTCCCTGCCTTGATTCTTTTTGAACGGACATGAGCAGAGCTGAGATCCCACCATCTTGGAGAGAAGGCCTGTAATTCCTCTCCGCCTCAAAGAAAGGAAAATGTTGAATACTGCGAATCATATCGCCCAATCTCAATTCTGAATGTCCAATATATAACATTTTTACATCAAATAATTTTCCTCCGGAGAATTGGAGTGTAACTTGTCAGATCTAATACACGAACGACAGACGGTAATTCATCAGTGGCCGACAAACTCATTGAAGCATAAGACCGAACATTTACATATACTAAGAACCAACCAAAAGGCAGAGCCGTCAGTGCCACATTTAGTTAGTTCTAGACGCATAAAAAGGCTTTGATTCGGGTCAGTGGGACTTTTCTTATAAGTACTAGAGCGTCTGGGCCTTTAATAACCAGTTTATTGGTGTTTGACGGTCACTGTATGATGAACCCCGGGCCAGGGAAAAAAAATCAATGGGCACCTACCAATTAGCCTTTCCCCCAACTACACAGCGGAACCCGCCAGGGAATGTTGGTCTGTGAGCCGTCCTTTTTTGCAAGAATTCAGATTGACCCTTGGCACAGGACCATTAGAGAAAGATGATGGGATAAGGGTGGTTTAGTTTTTGCAAATATAGAACACAAATTGGCCCTTTTTCACAGATTGAAACTGTAATTACATATCTCCAAATCCAAATTAATGCTCCCCACGTTTATGTCGGCTCTACCTGATTTGGGTCCCAACTGGTCCGGTCTCCAGTCCTAAACATCGCAGAAAACACAGGTTTCTTGACGATTAAACTACTCCCCATTGTAATATTTATAAGAAAGAACTATGGGACTTAGGTGGATGCACCAAAAAGCTAAAAAATCCTAGGAGTATTTATTTCCCGAGATTTTGAAATGAGTTAATTTAGTTTGAACTTTGGTAATCTTACTAAAAACATAACAAAAAGACTTGCACAGCCCTGGGCAAGGTTTACTGTTGGAACGAACCAATATAACACAAACTTGGAAGGATGGTTAATATTAATATTAAAAGACCCCTTTTAATAATAATTATTTGCCTGTATAATACAGATGTTGGTTGTGTTTCAAATAATTAGCAATTCAACTAGTCTAACCGGGATCAGTCACTGGTTTTTTTGGTAGACATCTTCTCACCACATTGTTCAATATTTTACTATTAGTGGAAGTAAGAGTCAAAAAAACAACAGAGCAACATTCCATTTGTATGCATGCCTCCCTGATCTTTTGTTTTTCTTTCCACATCTCTTCTGGTTTTTGCTTTACATGTTTAAAGAGTGGTACCATTATGTATAAACTCGTTCAGTAGTGTATTGCCTGCAAATGTCACTTCCTTCCAAAATTTCATTTAAAGAAATACGTCAGCTGTTTGTAGGAAGTGGTTTTGAACAGACCCAGATTTCCCTCCTCAGTAAAAGGTTTTGGTACGGTAACGATAGTGGCTCTACCTAGTTGACTTCACTCTATTGGCTACAGCACATTTTGACTGTTCCCAAACACACTCCCACACCCAGCCCCCCTTTCGTCACACCTCCTCTTCTCAGGCAGCACTCCATCACAATCCCATTATTTGGTAATTAATGGCTTATGGTTCTACACACTGCTGAGCGCACGCATAGGAACATCAATCAAGTAAGCCAATTATTGACTAGTTTTCTCAAAAACCACACAACTAGTAAACCTTGGTTGTTTAGATACAAAGAAAGATTTTTATCTTTTGAAAATATATTCACATAAGCATATAAGCGTAATGAGGGCTATCATATTTTACCATAATGGAGTCCTTCAAGTACATAGCCAACGTTTTTATGTGACAGACAGCATTTAATATTAAACTTTACAGTAATGACACGGTTGCGGTCCCCAGCCCCTTTTCCGTGTTTGGTACAGACAGTTTTCTTTTTTTGTGGTTTTTTTTTTTAATCAGTTTAAAATCAAAAACCCCGACTTGAATTCATGTTCAGAAACTGTCTTCAGTAAAATGTGCTAACCATAGTCTTTAACTAGGGTTATAATTCAATTCAAATTTAAAAATACTTTTTTAATCCCAAAGGGAAATTAAATGTTGTTGTAGCTCATTATGTAGGTTTCTTCTTTTCTTTATAATTGTGTGGTACTTCCCCATAAATTAACTTCAGCCACTCGCATGAGCACAGCCTTTGATACCCGGTCGTGAGATTTAACCGGCCTCATCAGTGGACAACAGATCATATTATACCGCCAAAACCACAGAAAAATGAACTTTTTTTTGGTCATGCCCCTTTTAAAAGCATTAGAGATCAATTGCTGGGGCCAGCCAAATCACTTTCTGAGCTTTTTATATTTTCCCCTCTCAATCAACGTTTTTAAACAAACTACAAATGTTTTTTCTGAATAAGCCGGGAAATGCCCCCTTTTGTAAAAGTTTTCAGAGATTGGGTGAAGGAAAAAACACTGTGTTTGGTGTCATCCTTAAAAAAGGGGTCCCTGATTGACAACAACGGAAACTCCCCCACTGTTATTAGGCGGAAAAACGCAAGTTACGGGAACGGGGAAGGTTTTTTCAAAAAGGTTCCTAATAAAAGTTTTTTGCTTTTAAAATTTAGTCGGGTTTTTAGGGTTTTTTCTTAAATTATCTAATCTGATATTTTTTCCCGGGCAAAAAGTGAAAAATTTTAAAAATCAGCAGGGGGAAAACAGAGCAACAACAAAACAAAGAGAAATAGTTTAGAATTTGAAGAGGCACCGGGAAAAACCAAAAAGGGAAAAATTTGAAAACCCCAAAAGAAAATTGAGACAAAAAATTTGAAGGGAGTTCTTGGGTTTTAACCCTTACTGTAAACAAAAATTTAGGTTTTTTGCCCCCCTTTCCTTCCTGTTAATAAAGGGTTATTTTCCCCACTTTTTGCTGTTTGGTGTTGCAGATTGACTTGGCATCTTCTGATTATGTTTTTTAGTCTGATTATTCTATCAAATGAAAAGGTTTGGTAAACAGGGGTCATTTTTTTATTTTAAAGGGAAAAAGGGTTTGGCTCTATGGGGCAAAAAATGTCTTCGGGAAATCATTTTGTTCTATTTAACAAATTTAGTCAGACACTACCCCCCCCCCCTCTGCAAACTAAAAGGGGTTCTTTTAATAATCATTTTAAATGGGGGATTTTTTTTTTTTTTAAAAAAGATGGGTTTGTTTTTGTGACCCAAAAAAATATCTTCATACATTATTTATTTAAAAAATACAACTTTTTTTTTTATACTCCTAAAACCCTTTCATTTTAAAACTTCTCCCCAGTTTAAAAAACCCCTGAAAGGGGCCCCATTGAGCAGTGGGGAAAAGGGGCCCAAATTTAGGTGGCGCCTTTGGGCCCATTCGATCGGTGCTGGGCTATTCATTGCCGTTTTCTTGATATACAGACGTAAGTTAAACTTTTAAAACATTTTAAACACTGCAAAATAATATTTTTCACAATTTAAAAAAAAGGGAAAATTCCCATTTTTGTTTTACCCTAAAAACAAATTCTAAAATTTTAGTAGATTCGAAAAAAAACCCCATCAGCCTTTCAGAAAACTGCAATGAAATGCTTATCTGTGTTATCATGTTCTTTAGGCATGACAGGTAACAAGTCAAAGGAGGGAAGAGTGGATGAGCGAGAGCCACTAATAACCACCCTGAAAGAAGTCAAAAGGGAACTGGAGAACCAGAAACATCAACTTGCAGAACAACTCGAACGAGTCAAGTCTGAAATAGAGGAAAACAAAAAGCAACTTCAGTCAGTGGAGACTGAAATAACAGAGAAACTGAGCTCTGATGGCAGAGATACTTTATTAACAAATAAAAAAGGACTGTTACAGTCCCAGTGGGGAAAAGGGGAAGAGGGAAAAAAAAAACATTTTTAAAAAAACTACCCGAAAATAGAGAAAGTTCTAGAACCCACAGAGATTCAGATGACAAGGGGAATTAACATTAACGAGTATCCTTGGATCACAACACAGAAACAAACCAAGACAAACTGAACTAGAATTGGTTGAGAGAAATATCCAGTTTAGAATTACAGCCAGACTGCTGAATCAGCAGGTTTTTAGTAGCGGGAAAAATAAAGGGTTCAACATTCACATTTTTTGCAAATGGGAAAACCCATGATTCCGCAATAAAGTCAGTTTGGGGAAAAAAAAAACCCAAATATTGTTAACATTAAAAAATTTAAAAATTTCCTGGGCCTGTGTTGCCCTCGAGGGGCTGGCGAACCCGTCCAGGGTTTAACCCCCCCTCTCGCCCGAGACTGCTGGGGCACAGGCACCCGCTCCCCCCCGGGCCCCCTAAAGGGAAGAAGCAGTTTGGGAAAATGAAGGGAAGAAAGAAAATTAGAAAAAGGTTTTTTAAAAGGGCCTGTAAAAGGGGGGTAAATGTTAAAAGGTATAATATAGGTTTTTGCTGGGGAAAAAGGTGGATTTTTTGGGTTTTTTTTTTAGAAAATAAATTTGGGGGGACCCCCCTGTGTGGCCCCTGAAACCCGCAGTTTCCCATCAAAAGGAACCTCTCCCCTTTTGGGGGTTGAGTGAGCATCTCCGGGGAACATTTCGTACCTTTTCAGGGGGAAAGGGGATTGGAGTGGGCCAAAAAAAAAGCTCAAAAATTTTTTGGGGAGATGTCGCAGGGTTTTCCCAAAAAAATATTGCCCCCATTAACCAGAAGCGTAAGGAGAGAGAAGTAAAGTTGTCAGAGTTCTGTCAGGAGACAGAAGCAAAGTGTTGAAATGGGACAGAAGCAGAGTTTGAATGAATTGCCTCCTCCCCAGGGAGAAACATTTGACTTAATAGTAATAAATATGGACCCAAAACACAGGGGTGATTTAAATTTAAAAGTTTTAAAGAATTAATTTTTCCAAGAGCGGGGCGTTTTTCCCCAAAAAATTAAAAAACCATTTTCCCAAAGTAGTTGTAGCAAAAATTTTCTTTTCCTTTAATTTTCCTTTATCATTTCCCCTGCCCAAAGTAAATTTTTTGTTCTTTTGTTTGTCACTGCAAAGTTGTTAAGCACTTTGAATTGTCTTGATGCGAAAATATGCTAAATAAATAAACTTGCGTGGCCTTTTAGGTAACACATTTAAATTACCCAAAAGGGTAATTTTTGATCATGAACACAGCTGTTTTGGGTTTAAACCCCTTTAAATTTTATTTTTTATAATTTTATTTTTTCAAACTTGTTATTAAAAAAAGGGCTGGTTATTTGGGCCTAAAAAACAACCAGCACAAT
Source organism: Crenichthys baileyi (assembly GCA_036173005.1). NCBI lineage: Eukaryota > Metazoa > Chordata > Actinopteri > Cyprinodontiformes > Goodeidae > Crenichthys > Crenichthys baileyi. Next base: position 1,282,972 of record JAHHUM010001155.1, on the reverse strand, counting down.
AAAAAATAACACAAAAAACAAGGTGGTTTTTGATGGTTTTCCCTTTTTTTACAAATTTTATGTTTAAAATCTTTTTTATCTTTTGGGAAAATTTTCAAATTAGAACAGCGAGTCAAAAGAAGTTTAATCCAAACATTTTGGAAGAACATTTCCCATTTAATTTTTATGAGTTTTATTTCTAATTTTTCCCGCTTGTATACGGGATATCTCAACAATTTTGTTTTTGGTTTTTTATTCAAAGGGGGAAATTTATAATTTTAGCTTTTATTACACATAAAGGGCCCCAAAAAATTTCCCAAACCTGATTTCTTGTAAATTTTGGGGATTTGGTTTTCAGATCATGGGAAAACCCCCCATTAAAGTGGGTTTTAAAAATTTTTAAATTTTATAAGAAAAAATAAAAAAGGCATTTTAAAAAAAATGTCAGGCCCTTTCCCAAAGTTGTCTTTCAATGTACTCAGTAAATTTTCCTTTTTAAGGCATTTCCCCGCCCTCAATTTAACCCTGGCATGGAGGCAAAAAGCCCCTTTTTTCCCCCCGAGATGA
>JAHHUM010001155.1:1103042-1276696 GCA_036173005.1 Crenichthys baileyi | reverse complement strand
CTAACGTACCCAGGGGCAAACTGGGACAGGAGTCCATGCTGGGAATTTGATAACTTCGCAGGTCACCACCACCCGATTAGCGTAAACAACTAAGACTGAGTGAAGTTGAGTTCATTTTGAATGCACGCCATCTGAACACTGCATCAACTGAAAACCTACAAAATGAAAGTTTCTGATGTAATAATTTGTAGTCAAATCACATGAACTGAAATTATCTTCACCTGCATTATGCTATCAGCCCTTTAAACTCACTAGGAATATGACATTTAATCATAGTATTCAACACATGAGAGGTAGACAGGTAGGGCACTGCAGATGTGTGTGTTTATTCTCTACAACATGAACACTTAATGTTAAAGCTGTATAAAGTTGCTGTGGTGACAGGCATGTTTTCGAAGTTATCTGCAGCTTCACGGCAGTGTCCTCTGTAGCTAAGTCCACATTTACAATGTCAAGAACCCGTTCCATAACCTGCCTTCTCTTTCTGACCTGGTCTCGCTGACGTGACATTTCCTTCTCACATAACAGATTACAGATGTCTAACTTGCTGCCTTGGAGGAAAAAGGCTTCTGTGCTTTCTCTATGGCTATTACTTTTCTCATGCTCATGAATTCGCTGATGGACATCTTTCCAAGCATGCCTTGGTTGCTTTTCAAATGCAAGGCATACTGGACAGAACAGGAAGTGATTAGCTTCTTATGTTAGCCAATTTCTGTTTGTGCCATCGTTTGAGTTTAATACATTGGGAATTATTATTTGACTTGTCTGATATGGATGGCACTGAAAAAATAAATCCAAATCCTTAGAGTGAGGGTGGTCAAAATGATCAAATGGCTTTTTATGAATGTTACTGTCTTTTACTTTCCATATCTCTCTCTCACTCAGTACATCTTGTTGCTTGGCAAAATGAGACGAACATTTTAAATTATGTATACTTGTAAATTTTATTTTATACATATTGTCTTAGGTGAAGCTCAAATTATTCTAAAAGCATAGGCTGCAGGTATGTTTTGTGCTCCTAAATTGTGCCAGAGGGTTTCTGCTCTGACTCCTTACTGCTGCTGTCCACCACCTCCTTGACAGCAGGAGCTCTTGCAGCACTAGCGCTGCTCACAGTACCGATACTGCTTTCTTTACCACCTTTGTAAAGAAAATTTAAAAGCAACCTATAATTTCCCATCAGGTTAAATTCCCTAATTGACTATATGGTCTGGCAAAATTCATGAAACAACGAATACGTTTTTAATCTCAACGGTACTTTACCTGTTTAATTAAAGAATTAAATTTTAAAATAAAGGTTTTGAGATTGTAGCAAATTTATTACAAATAGAAAACTAAGAAATTGTCATTTTGTTAGAGATAGATCTGACCCAAATACAGAAGAACACTCAGAAGCACAACTGAATTAGTGAAAGGTGTTTTATTTACAAAGTGATACTGGAACGTGAACGGTAGAATCGCCAACTGCATGGAAAGAGGGGAAGGAGAACTGGTGAAAACGACAACTATAATCTTGAGGAATAAACGAGAAGTAATTATGTTGATAGTAGAATGGCTTATTAAGTGAGTGAAGTCAGGTCGCCAGGGGTAGAGGGAGTCGGGACCCAGGTGTGCGAAGCGGAGTAATCCAGATGGTTTTACTTGAGCTGTAGAGTGAGTTCTGGTGAGTTCAGGAGTTAATTCAATGTTCAGGTACTTGCGTTGGAGGGTGGAGAGGGTACGCTTCTGCCTTGGTTCAGGAGACTGAGGATAACTAGAAGCTGCCAGCTTGGTACTTGGGAACGAAAACATAGGTAATCTTGATCGTCCAGAAACTTCTGGAACCGAAGTCAAAGTTCAATTAAGAATGATCAGAAGGTTCAGGTTTCTGCCTGCAAAGGACCATAAACAACATCAGCTTAGTGACAAAGACCGACGCATAGCTTAGAAGTGGCTGAGCTTGTTACCACTAAAGGCAAACACTCTGGCATCAAAGTGCTGGCATCCCCCTGCTTAAATACTCCTCCCATGCAATCAGCAGATCAGTTGCACCTGTCACCCAGCACACCTGAGAAACTTCAGCACCATCTGAAAAACAGTGCAGACAAAAACACAAACACACACTGAACCCACAACCCCGACAAAAATCACATTTACAAAAGTATTCATAGCCTTTGCCAAGAAGCTCATAACTAAGCTAAGGTGCATAATCCTTTAGATGTTTCTGCAGCTTAAAAGGAGTCCATCTGTAGTAAATTCAGTTGATTGGACATGATTAGGAAAGGACACGCCTATCTATATAAAGGTCCCACAGTTGACAGTGCAGGTCAGAGCTCAAACACCAAGCATCAAGTCAATGGAAATGTCTGTAGACCTTAGAGACAGGGTTGCCTAGAGGCACAAATCTGGGGAAGGATACAAAGAAACTTTGAATGCTTTGAAAGTCCCAATGAGGCCAGTGGCATCCATCATTTGTAAATGAAAGAAGTTGGAACCACCAGGACTCTTCCTAGAGCTGGTTGGCCATCTAAACTGAGCGATCGGGGGAGAAGGACCTTAGTCAGAGAGGTGACCAAGAAACCCATGGTTCTCTGTCAGAGCTCTAACGTTTCTATGTGTCGAGAGGAAAACCTTCCAGAAGGAAAACAATCCCTGCAGCAATCCACCACTCAGGCCTGTACGCTAGAGAGACTAGATGAAAGCCATTCCTTAATAAAAGGCACATGGCAACCATCTGGATTTTGCCAAAAGGCATCTGAAGATCTCTCAGACCATGAGAAACCAAATTATCTGGTCTGATGAGACAACGATTGAAGTCTTTGGTGTAAATGTTTGGAGGAAACCAGGCACAGTGCATCACCAGGCCAATACCATCCCTACAGTGAAGCATGGTGGTGGCAGGATCATTCTATGAGGATGTGTTTCAACACCAGGAACTGGCACATTAGTCAGGATAGAGGGAAAGATGAATGCAGCAATGTACAGAGAGATCCTAGATGAAAACCTGCTCCAGAGCTCTTGACCTCAGACTGAGGAGACAGTTCATTCTTCAGTAAGACAACAACCCAAAGCACACAGCCAAGATCTCAAAGGAGTGGCTTCAGAACCACTCTGTGAATGTCCTGGAGTGGTCAAGCCAGAGTCCAGACTTATATCTGATTGAACATCTCTGGAGAGATCTGACAATGGCTGAACAAACATCTCCCGTCCAATTTGATTTGAGCTTGAGATGTACTGCAAAGAACAGGCAAAACTGCCTAAAGATAGTTGAGCTAAGTTTTTGGCATCATTTTCAAAAAAGATTTGAGGCTGTAATTGCTGCCAAAGGCGGATCAATATTGTACTTATGTAAAAATGATTTTACTTTTCTATTTGTGATAAATTTGCAACAACCTCAAACAAACTTCATTCACATTGTCATAATGGGGTGTTGTGTATAGAGATTGATTTGATGCCATTTGAAATAAGGCTGTAACATAACTAAAATGGAAAAAGTGCAGTGCTGTGAGTATTTTACAGATGCACTGTATGTCTGGCCCGCTCCCCATGAACAAATATTAATTTACAGCACTTTGGTGCATCGGTGGCCAGTGTTTTTTTTCCTTTTTCCTCCTCTCTCTGTGTGCTTGCTCCTTCTTTCCTATTTGGCTGTCTTCTTCACGCCATTTTACAGCCTATAGGGAGCAGGCCAGTAACCCGTTGTGTGACAGACAGCCTCACAGAAAAAAAGTAGAGGCGAGGGGGGGTCACTTCTCAGCGAGGGAACGAACCTTTGGTCCCACCCCTCAGCCTCGCTGCGCAAACCAGTCCACCTGGTAATGTCCTCATGCTCCCGATGGCCAGTCTTCCTTTGAACGTACCTGTATGCCTTCACTTGATGCAGGGTTTTCTTATTCAGTCAAAAGCATGATCACTGTCATTTTTTAATGTTAGACTGATCATAAAAGGTGAATTTGGAAAATTAACAGCAAGTATCTATTCGCAACCTCTTTTAAAAGAATAAAATCATCTATTGAAGGACGAATGCAGCATATGAAACAATATTTAATGTAGTAGCTATTTTATGTTTGAATAAAAACACTTTAACCCTATATTGCATTAAAACCATATACTCAGTTTTAATGTTGACTCTGCAGGATGGCTCATAAGCGAGGGATGTCTTCTGTAAACCTTCTGTCCAATATTGCTGTGAGTGGCTTCCTGCTCCTGATGTCCGCCTGCAAAGGTAACCTCTACACAAATTTATCAACATCTGGGTACAATTATAGTCATAATGTCAGTATGACTGTTTCTGTGTTTAGCTCAGGACTCACTACAAGATATTTAGGTATCATTTACCCATGACTCAAAACCAGGGGCATTTTTAGGGTCTCAAAACATTGGGGGCTTTAGCCCAAATCCAAAATATTTAGATTTCAATAAGATAATTTATAGGAAATTAAAGTAATATAGGACATACAGTATTGTACCAGTTCTCTGGCTGGTTTTAGACTGAATGTAAATTATTGTAAATCAAACAAAAAAGGTTTGCTATAATTTTACTTTTAAGTTTTGTTAGAAGCTGAATGAAAGACAAGGAGAAACAGAGTTTAAGCCTGATGAAAAACTACTTTGCTGAAGCAAATAATGACACATTTTAAGGTATTTAGAAAAAGAACTTAATCTGAATTTTTGCTGACAAAAGTTTTTCTTAAACTCAGAGATGTTTACTTTGGGCCAGATAAATGTGCTTGTTTTGTCATCTACATAAATTGCCTTTTTTAAACGTTACATCCTCATCAAAGTGTTCCACTCCTGAGGCTCCATTGTCTTTATTCTTATATTTCAAAAAAAGAAAGTTGATTTTCCTAAATCTTAGTCAAATGGTAAAATCCTAAAACACATTTATTTTATTATGCCAAGAGCTTTCGAAACATTTTATTAAAATTGTTCCTTCTTTTATGAACCTGATCTCTTTTATCGCCATCTTTTCAGCCCTTCATTCCACTTCTGAAGAAATTTGTCCTGCCAAAAATAATAAAAGAAACATTTTTAACACAGTCTTTTGTTCTGCACTGAACATGTGAGACATTAGTGCAGTTCTTACTATTAAACACTTTGAGAGGAAAAGGTGTTAAGTTGTGGTGTTTAAAATATAGCATAGAGCCTCATCCTGGACCTTATCAGTACTAATATTACAGTTATTAATAGCTGTATACATATGGTATCTATGTCTCACCTTCAGTAAAACTGTATCCTTGTTCAATTAGTTTACTTTATATAATATTACATGTGTAATTCAGAAAAATAAAATAGTTAACTAATTAATGATCTACCTGTGATTAATTGCTATAATTTATTTCTTAATTATCCTGCATCTTTAAAGCCAGAGCTGTATGTTTAGAATCAGCACAGAAGATATGAAAGAGAAGAGGGAGGCTTACTTTTGCTCTTTCTACTACGTCTTACTGGAACCAGGGGATATTTTCCTGGTTTATTGAGCAACACTTTTTTCTGTCTACATGTAGAACTAGACTATAAGACTGGCTGCAGCAATGAGAGCAATGTGTTGATCTGAAGGACTTTTAATGTGTTCAGCTACGTTAGGATTAAATGCTTTTATTTTGACTGAAGTAAAGGACCAGATATTTTCACATTATGATGCAAATCCGGCTAGAAGCTAACAAAGAAGGTTGCTACTGTTTTCTATCATAGCCAGATCATTTAACGTCACCTGTAGCTCAGGTGAAAGTCCCTCATCATTACCCTGAAGATGGTCATTAGAGTGAACCTCCACCTCATGTCTTGCTGGGTGAATCAGTGATTATCTGTAACTTACAATTAGCCCATTCTGAGTCAGCATTCAGGTTTTACCGCTACCTTCGTCTGGGTTATAACGCTCTGCTTCCACCTGCTCCTGAACACGTTGTCAGGTTAGGTGGAGCGGGCTTGATTATATGGAACACAATTGAAAAAATCTGATTGTTTTTAAATAAAAATGTGAAGTCCAATACCATTTTGTGGCTGCATCTTTTTAATAATTCTAAATTTCTTCTATCAAGAAGTCCAGGGCTATTCAGAAAACATCCGGGGCTTCCACCCCAGAAGCCCATGTCTAACTACGCGCCTGCTCTAAACTATTCTTTACATCTCGGTTCATTCATTCATCATATATCATGGTGTATGAATGTGAATATGTTTGAAATAAACAAACAAACAAACATCTTGGTTCATTCTTGTGAGCCCAGTATAATGTATTATGGTGTCAAATTTGTGTCAAATTTGAGATGTCATCACACCTCTAGTCCACGCTGTCAGTCTAGCAATTGATATACACTGTTCAAAAGCTGTGAAATGAACAAATCTTATGCTAAAGTGATTGGTAAAAAAGTTTTTTAACAAACTGTTGGTAACATTTTGAGTCTTTGGATGAAGGAAATTTGACAGCTAGCATAAACTGTACCTTTAACAAAACATCAGGTAATAGAACAGATTTTTAATGTAAAACCCTGTTTTTCTCAATCTGAGTCGAGGCTCTGAATCAGTGAAACAGAAGCTAGGTCTTACATCTGTATGTCTGGATGGAATATGCAGAAGATATTTTAATGTGCATCAGATCCCTATTAGCTGAATTAATTAGTTATATAAAATATTCATTATTAGTGGTTTTGCTGTCATACAGATTCTAAATTTAGTATAGATTGTTCATTTGAACAATTTGAACAATTTGAGGTTGTGTGTTGGGTTGAGGCAAAATTTGCCATAATAGTCTACAAGTGTTTTTATTTACTCTGTAGGAAAGCAGCATGGTAAACTCTTCTTTATTTAACATCTTTGGCCATTTTCAGTACAGTTACAGCAGATGGACTCATCTTGGTCAGTTACAGCAATGGTTGGTGAGGACGTTGTTCTGCCGTGTCTCCTGGAACCTCCTAAAGATGCTTCTCAGATGACGGTGGAGTGGGGCAGACTTGACCTTGAACCCAGATTTGTGTTTGTGAGTCTTGATGGTCAAGCATATCCAGCTGACCAGAATGAAGCCTACAAAGGAAGATCATCAATGTTCCCTGACAAACTGAAAAATGGAGATATTTCGCTGAAACTCTCTGATGTGAGACACTCTGACAATGGAAGATTCAGATGCTACATACCGAATGAGGAGAAAGAATATTTTGTCGACCTTGTTGTTGGTAAGTGAAGAAGATTATTTTTTTTATTCTTATTCTTTTTTTATTCCTACTCAAAAATTATGGAATATTTAATACCCCCATAAAGATTTAGGGAATAAATAAATAAATGTAAATAAGTGTAGCTCACACATTTGCCATATTAGTTTTGGCTTTCAGACAAGTTTAAAAATGGATGCCCCCCATGTCAAATTTTGATTAAAAGTCACTCAAATGTGTGGCCCTATGAAATTAAAATGAAACAGTTTAACAAAAGACAAATATCTTGTGTTGCGCTTAAAATTTTGTACCATTGTTAAATTGTAGTCGGAGTAGTTGAGTACATTTTTCTTAAATTGCAGTTGAAATACATTTTTCAGAATAAGAAGTAGATAGAAAGCAGCACAAGATGTTCATTAATTGGGAGAATGTAAAATAAAGAATTTAGTGACAGTAAAAATTCATTTTGGAGACTTACAAAGGAATTCATGATTTAATTCTGATTTTACTAATTGAATGTAACCAAAACCAATTTATGCTAACAGACACTGATTTAAACTAGCAAATATTCCATATCGCACCTTACTTGGGCAAAATTGGATGAGATTTATCTGAGTCACATTTTTAGGGAGTTATTTTAAGTAAAATGACTCTTTATGAGTTTAATTCTGCAACTTAGCAGTCAGGAAGTGAGAGAAATGAAGCAGTAAAGATATTTTGTAAAAGTAGAGCTGGACATAATTAGATTTACAATGTCAGAGCTCAATGTCAGTGCCCAGACACCACAGATTTTGACTGTTAAAGCTATATTACAGGAAAGTCATCCCGCTGCAGCTTAATTGCACACAAAGCACACTGCACACTGCTATGGGGATTGTTGTGTGACTGTACTGAACATTTGACATTTTACTCTCACCTCCAAGAGTGTTACGTCCTGGCTTGTTGTGGATGGAACATAAATGACCAAACCCAAGTATGCTTAACAAGAGGTCCATGAGAATGTATTATCAAGGTATGAGAGGGAAACAATAAAGCAAAGTTACAGCAATAATCAAAAATCAATAATAAATAAATAGATAAATTACAACACATAGCGTCATTTTTGAGAGCAAATTAATTCTAATTGAAGGCAATAAAGATCCTTAAAAAAACAAAATACACAATCAAAACTACCAAGAATAAAGTATTTTGCCAAATAAAGTCTCCTGGCTTTAAAAGTCACAGAAGTGAAATAAAACCAAGCTGACAAGGAAACAAAGGCATACAGCACATGAAGCAGAGCAGTGCTAACACAAGGGCTAGGACCAACCTTTAAATATTCTCATCCACCTGACCTCCTTATTGGCAGTAAATACTGGGTGGGCGGTGCTGTCCAAGTGTGCTCCAGCCCTTCATAAATCTTTACTGCCAAGCCAGGAGTCCACCAGTAAAGTGAGACAGCCAATCAGCAACTGGAGATGTAGTAACAAGAGGAACCTTCCCACATGGAAAGGCAGTACAGGAAAAAGAAAGACAACCAGAAGATGGAGGCAGTACAGGCCTGGGGCCAAAACAAAGTTACTCAAATGACTGACTTAAACACACACCGCATCCCCAAATCATTTAAAACATGTAGATAGAATATATGATTCCCTCGTAGAACATTCAAACATTTTCATTAAAACTTAAAGGGAACCTGTTATGCAAAATTAACTTTTTGATCGTTTTTGTACTATGTGCGGTTTCAAAAGCTGTGTAATTGTGAAGTCACAATTACAATGGCACCTAGCAATGTTACCTGAGTCCCGCCACTGACTAGCACCTGAAGCAGAGCTCCACACACTTGATTTTCAGTAGAGGATAACGTCTCGCCAGCGGGTTTTACCTTACACGTGTTTTACAACGGCTACCCTCAAAGGCAGATGTTCTGTTGTTGGCTGCAAAGACCCACATATGTCCATGCACATTCTCCCACTGTCGGATAATAGAGATTTGTGGCTTCATTTTATTTTTGAAGGCAATGTTCAAGTCACATTGTACAGTACAAGACTGTACTTGTTTGTATGAATCACTTCACCACGTTTCTCTCTCTGCCTCCCTCCCTGCTGATCCCTGCTTCTGCTTTTGGCTGCATTTTTCTCAGAGCCTCGCTTTGCATATCCTCCAAACTTGTAAATTATGGATTTGGTCAGCTGGTCTCTCAACGTAATTGATCAAATTTGTTTCCGTTGATAGATTCGATTGCGTAGTGTGTCCCAATTCTCCAGGGTGGTCTTTTGCCCGCCCACTTTGCGCCCTTGATCCACATTTTGTCTAAATGCTCATTGAAGCAGATTTCGCCAAGGTATATTACCTACAATTCCTTGCTGCAGGTGGCGTTTTAAGCGAAACCAATCACAACCACTCTTAAGCCTCCCTGGTACGGTCTATTTGGGGGTTCTGGAGAGGAGGGTTTGTCGAATAGTTGAACCTCGGATTCAGGAAGAGCAGTGTGGTTTTCCTCCTGGCCGTGAAACACTGGACCAGCTCTACACCCTCAGCAGGGTCCTGGAGGGTGCATGGGAGTTCACCCGACCAGTCTACATGTGCTTTGTGGACTTGGAGAAGGCGTTCAACCATGTCCCTCAGGGAATCCTGTGGGGGGTACTCCAGGAGTATGGGATACCAGGCACTTTGATACGGGCTGTTAGGTCCCTGTACTATCGGTGTTAGAACTTGGTCCACATTGCCAGCAGTAAGTCGGACTCGTTTCCAGTGAGGGTTGGACTCCGCCAAGGTTGCCCTTTGTCACCGATTCTGTTCAAAACTTTTATGGACAGAATTTCTAGTTGCAGCCAAGGTGTTGTAGGGATTCATTTTGGTGGCCTTAGGATTGCGTCTCTGCTTTGTGCGGATGATGTGGTCCTATTGGCTTTATCAGCTCGTGATCTACAGCTGTCAATGGAGCAGTTTGCAGCCGAGTGTGAAGCGACCAGGATGATAATCAGTGCCTCCAAGAGCGAGGTCATGGTCTTGAGCCGGAAAGGGGTGCCTTCTCCGGGTCGGGGGGGAGGTTCTGCCTCAAGTGGAGGAGTTTAAGTATCGTGTGGACTTGTTCATGAATGAGGGAAAAATGGAGCGGGAAATCTATAGACGGCTTGGTGCTGCAGCAGTGATGTGGACGCTGTACCGAACTGTCATAGTGAAGAGGGAGCTGAGTCAAAAAAAAGAAGTTCTCGATTTACCGGTCGATCTATGTTCCTACCCTCATCTCTGGTCATGACCAAAAGAACGAGATCATGGATAAAAGCGGCTGAAATGAGTTTCCTCTGCAGGGTGTCTGGGCTCTCCCTTAGAGGTAGGGTGGTAAGCTCAGTCTTCCGGGAGGGACACAGAGTAGAGCCGCTGCTTCTCCACGTTGAGAGGAGCCAGCTGAGGTGGTTCAGGCATCTGGTTAGGATGTTTGCCGGACGTCTTCTTGTTGAGGTGTTCCGGGCACGTCACACCAGGAGGAGGCCCAGAAGAAGACCCAGGACACGCTGGAGGCACTATGCTTCTCGGCTGGCCTGGGAACACCTTGGAATTCCCCCGGACGAGCTGGCCCAAGTGACTGGGGAGAAGGAAGTCTGGGTCTCTCTGCTGAGGCTGCTGCCACCACGACCCTGGACAAGCGGAAGACAATGGATGGATGGCAATCACAACCATCAATGGATTCAACCATCGAATCACAAAACTAAGAACTGCTTAAACTTCATACAGCAAGCCGACAATATATTTTTGTTACTGGTTGTCCAAGCTCAACATTGTAAGACGCCACCAGCTTCAGGGTGAATCTAGGCAGTCAGTAGTAATTAACATTGAAATTACCCATATCATTCGAAAAGACGCTGGCTGTGCAACCAGAGTTTGGTGTATAAGCCTCCTTCGATTCCTGCCCTTTCTTCGCCCCAAAACAATTGCTCATTGCAGTTTTGAAACAATTTTTTGGCAATGAGACTGTAAAAACAGTGATGGCTCCCACCTTTTTTAATGTTGCAGTTATGGCACAGAGGTGCAATTCGATGACATAACCCCTACTGTCCCAATTCTCCAATTTTGCATGCTTTTAACCTGCACACCTTAACCCCGACATGCACTTTTACAAAGTACCCACAGAACTAGGAAATCCTCCCCTTTACTGGTATACTGATCTGAGGGCTTGTGAGGATTATAAAGAACTCCTATCTTAATTTGGTGGAGTGGTTGCAGTTCTTCAGAGGGGTTTGTAGTGCTACACCAATGTTTAACTCAGTAGGAGGTTAAAGGTAAATGTTATGAAATTGAATTTGAATTTGCAGTCAGAATGATCTCATAAAACAGATGCTGAATCTAAACCTGGGTTGGGGGTTGCTATATTGTCATCAGTAAATTGATAAAACACCTTGAGTTTTGAAGGAGTTTGAGAAAACCGAAAGGGGTCAGTCTTGAGTGCAACTATAAAGTTATTAATGCTAAGTTTATTTAATAAATGTTCATTAAAGAGTTGGAAAAATAATTAAAATGCACCTCTATATAATTAGATAAATCTGAAGTTTGAAATAGTTGGGCTAATATTACATTTGAAAGAAATGGAGGATGAAATGAATGATTTTTTCATAGTAACCTGAGAACCGGATACTTGCTGCTCATAACTACTTCAAAAAGCTAACTTTAAACAAGAATCAAACCCTAACATCTTAAATGTGGAGTTTTCTCTGGCTCTACAGTTCATCCACTGCTTGACTCTAAGGTAGCCACCACCTGATGATCACAGTATGACTCTAAAAAGTTGTGATTCTTCAACGTTTTCCTCTGTACAGAGTCACAAACCTGACAAAAAAGGGCAGAACTGCTCACTTTTTCTAGCAAAAAGTCTCCAGATTGTCTTTTCCACCAATTGGGCTTCCTCTAAATATCTGCCGTAGAGTGATGCTCTTTATCATCACTGAGTACTTAAAGCTTTTTACTGTACATATATGAATGCCAAAGGAGAAGAGCATATGACTAATTGTAATTTAAAAGCATCAACATCTGACTTGAATTTCACAGTAATTTAGAATAAAAATATTTTTAAGCTTCATGAACAGGTTTCAGGAACCATTGATACTAATGCTGTGGAGCATAGAGTTTACTAGAGGTTTGGCTGTTAGATGTTTTCAGTGCAGCCCATCAGGGTGTCTATCTTGAACCCTTCCTAAGCTGGGTTACACCTCATTCCTGCAGCAGGTATATATGTTTATATTTTGACAGTTGAATCTCTGATCAGGATTTCAGTCTGTGAAAAAAGCTGGTATGAAGACATAATCTGACATCTCTGTTCTCCACCAGGTTCTGTCTCCTCACCTGATATTAGTATAGCAGGACTTGATCTGAGCAACAGTGGAGTGATGTTGGACTGCAGCTCTGCAGGCTGGTATCCAGAACCTGATGTCTTCTGGCTGGACGGCGAGGGAAACATCATGTCTGCTGGACCTGCAGAGAAAGTCAGAGGTCCTGATGGTCTCTACAGGGTCAGCAGCAGAGTGACTGTGGAGAAGAGACACAACAACAACGTTACCTGCAGAGTCCAACAGAAGGACATCAACCAGACCAGAGAGACACACATTCATGTCCAAGGTAGAACATTTAGCAGACTTTGATCAAACTGTTAAGTTACTGTTTACATTGAGCTCTTCATGACTGTTTCAGATGGTTCCTTCGTTCCTCCGTCTGACTGCAGTGTTTCTATCAGCTTTAGTGTGATCTTGGGCCTCACACTTCTTCTTGGAGCTGCTACTTTTATCTGGTTAAGGCGACAAACAAAAATCTGTGAGTTAATATATTTATTTCATTCATTCTGTTATGATTCTGGCACGTCTGCTCTACCCTGTCTCCATGGCTGCAATCAGCAGATAAGATGCACCTGGTGACTGCTGCAGTGCAGTGCAATCTGTGGCATTCCAAGCACCTGTGTCTTCCCTGATATATACTGACTCTGACAAGCAGACGGTGCCAGATTTTTGAAAGCCATCGTGTGATTAGATATCCAGCGTTCCTTCCTGACTGATCGTTGTTTTGACCTTGCCTTGCCTCTTGGATTTTTGCCTCTGCCTGCCCCTTGTCGGACTGTTTGGATTTTGGTTTTGACCCTGTTTCCTGCATCTGATTTATGCCTCTGCCTGGCCCTTGCCTGACGTCTCTTGTTCCGATCATTGACCCAGTTTCTGTCCCTGGATTATTGAATCAGCCTAGCCCTTGGATTATTCAGCCTAAAGTCACCTGTCTCTCTCAACTGCGCTGTGGAGATCCCTGCCTTCTACCCACTGAGGTTTCCCCTCCTGGTTTCAAGTTTAACCCAAGACAAGAGCAGTGATTCCTGGAAGCTGTGTGGAGTTTATCCTGAGTGACGTTTTCCTGTGGCTGAATAAACTTTTTAATCTTTCAGTTCTGTGTCTGGCTGAATCTTGGGTCCGCCTTTTTCTAATTCGTAATACTTTCAGGTTCCATATTTAACCCTGGGTTAAGATTCTTTTTTTCAACTGCTCCTAAATAAATAAATCAGAAAATAATCTGATGCAAAACCTTAATCTCATTTTATTTCCTGTTTCTGCAGCAATAAAGAAGCTAAAGGACAAAGTGAATGAAGAGCAACAGCAGCTCATGGCTGAAGAAAAACAGAATCTGACTCAGAAAAAGTCAAAACTAGAGGAGGAGTTAAAAAATAGAAACGAGGATCAGAGAAGCATTGATCAGCAGATTGAAGCATTCATGACGATGTCAGAGGAACTGGAGGAGCAGAGGAAACAACTCACTGGTCAAAGAGAGGAGGCAGAGAAAATAATTGAAGTGAATGAGAGGAAGCTTAAGGCAGTTGATGATGAAGTAGGAAACCAGGTGCGGAACACGGTAGAAAAGAAAGCACAAGGATACTTAAAACTTAAAGAACTCATAACGGAGAGCAATGACAGACTGTATAAGATGAAGGCAGCTCATCAACATGTGGAACTGATGACAGAGAAACTAATGGGTAGAACATGTGAGGAGGTTGACAAGCTGAAAAAGAGAAAACAGGAAATAGAGAACCATCTTGAGGAAAAACAGAAACAGCTTAAAAAAATAGACACAGATGTGATTTCACTGCTGAGAAAGAAATAAATCAGCTCTAAATGTTTTCTACATCATGTGAGAAAATAAATGTGTCTAAGAGGTTCAACTCAGCAGGTTTATTGACTTTCCAGATATTTGGCTGTTTTGTGATTAAAAATTATGAAATATAGAAATATTTATAAGATGAACCGTTTAAAACATTTACATAATAGTGCAGAAACTTCAGGGAACTAGGAAATCTGCTTGTAAAGACATGATTGTGATTGTGATGTTTATTCTAAGAATTCATTTGTATCGTAGGCTTCTCAGTTCACAAATTCACTTCAGTTTATATCAGTTTAGTTTAACTGACTCCTCATATATCCTCCTACATGTTGACCTGTGATGACTGTAAAGCTTTTTACTGTGAGAAAATGCAATGGAGCATTAATCATTGTGTAAGACATAAAATTATAATAGCTACCATTTGTTTTTCTTTACTAATGGAATTAAATTTTTACCTGTTTTGTTCAATTTGTGTTATTTTTTCATGTGTTTAACAATGTTTTTTATTATTAAATCCGGTGGAGACTATTTTTAACACGGTCAGAAGGTGCATCAGAAAATAACAATCATTCAACTAAAAAAGAGAGAGAAACGGACTTTCTATTGTGACTCTTGTAATATTGCATTCTACTTGTTCTAAATTAAAACCGATCTCAATAATACAAATTTTAATCTATTCTAATACTGTCAAATGTATTTAGATTATTCCCACTACCTGATGTGCACAACTCTAGTTGAAAATAGTCGTGGTGAAAATCATTTGACAATAAATTGAAACATTATGGTAAAAATGTAACCTTTCTGGAAGAAAAGCCTGGATTTACACAATATATAAACAGAAACAAAACAATGTGGAATATTTATTAAATAAGTACAACAGAGCAATTACATCTAAAAAACATTTTTTTGATCATAAAAGCCAGTATGAGCAGTCGGAATAACTTAAACGATAATGGTTAGTTAGGTAGAGTTTTTCAAAAAAGAAACAGACATGTAAAGAGCAGATCAGCAGAGTGCTGTAGACGGAAAGAATATTTCTATCTAATTTATTTTACTGTTTGCTGTTTTTAAATAATTAGTTCCATGTTAGCAGAAGGTAAATCTAATTCTAGGCTTTCTTAAATAATAAAAATAATAATATTTATACAAAACTACATCATCAGTTTATGGTCAAAGATGATCTTTTTAATTAGTGGAAAATATTAAACACAAAAGAAACAGAAATTGTCACTCACTGATTACTTCTGATTTACACCCTTAAAGATCAACAAACAACATAAATTAAACATGTTGTATTTAATATGCGGATATAAGTTAAACACAACCATGTCAATTCTGAAAAAAATATTTTATTTCATATAAGAAACTTATTGAGAACAAATGCTTTAATTAGTTAAATAAATATTCATCCTAAAATAAATGCAGTTGCTGAAATGAAATAAACATTCAGAGTTTATTAACATTTTTATAACAATAATTGTTGACATATTGTTCATCATATATTGCATCAGAGAAGTTTATTCCAGTATGTCGGAGTCGACCTCATAACTTCAATAATCAGACAAACATGGGCTGGCGCTGTCCGTGGTTCCCCCTGCCTCTGATGGGAAACAATACAGTCATTAGTCAGAACTTTTTTCATTTTAGGTTTTTAGTTTAAATCTTCATTTTCTATTTATTTTGCTTCAGCTCTTTGTGGAGTGTTTACGATGCTGACTGCAGTTTCACAATGACTTACTTTGGCTCTTTTTTTTGTGCCTTCTATTCTTTAAATAAATAAGAACCAACATGAATTCAAGAGGTGAAACTGATGCAGATGTTACACCTCATCCGGCTGCTGCAGCAGACTCACACTGTTGTCAAAATAAACACACAGAAGGTCCATTCGTTGAAGCCTGTGGTTTTATTCTGTGGTTCTGAACTGAGAAGGTAAAATGACTCCCCTCTGCGCTTCACAGTCTTATATCTGAAAACTGTTTATTAGACTCTTTGGTTCTTCAAATTAAACTCATGGCTACCAAATTATCACAACTAGCACTGGATGGTAAAACTTATTAATTTATTGTGTTTAAAACTATCAACCTAATTTGTAGTTGATAGTTCACAAAGTGGTCAGCAAAATATGTATGATCAGAGTTGATAATAAAATGATTTTTCTGTGCCACAAAATAAAATCAGTGCAAACTGTGATACTAAACTTAATTCTGCCTTGAAAGTTCAATTTCCTTATAGCAAACTAAACAATTAAATAATGCCATTGTTTCCTCCAAGGCTAGACAGTTTTTAAGTTAATGATTAATTTCTGTCCAATTTATTTAAACATTAATTAACAGTAAGACATTTCTCACCTGTTTTGGCTTGTTGAGAATCATGTGTTCGTTCCCTGGAGAAGAAGCAGTTTGATCCTGAAGGTTCACAAGACAAGAAAATAACCACACAAATTGTCTTATAGAAGAGTGGATTTAAAAAGCAACAAGTTCTAGACCACAATTCAATTAAAAAAAAACTGATTCTAAATGTCAGAGACATACACAGATATGTAGCATATTCACAAACAAAATGTTGATCAAACAGGTTCCCTGTTTTACCAAACAAAGATAAAAAAAAATGAGACTAAATACATTTTACTATCAGCTACATCATTTGACATCAAATCAGTTGATGAAAAAAAGATACAAAAGAAAATCTAATTTACTAAAAACAAATACAGGATAATTTCCTCACATTCGAAGTAAACACAGTGCTGTGAAAAAGTAGCTGTTCCCTTTCACATTTATCTATTTAGTCTTTTTTAAATAATCAAACAAACTTTAAAATCAGACAAACATAAGCAGAGAAAATACAAACCAGCAAAAAGTATTAACTACATTAAACCATAAACTAACTGTGCATAACTACAAAACCTGTGTTCTGTTTACTCAACCACACCGGGTTACTACCCGACCCGTAGAATCAGAAAATCACTTTAACAGAAAAGGACAATTTCCGTCCATCTGTTTGTGACCTTAGTGTCAAACACTCTTATGGAGAAGGGCAATGATTAAAAGCAGGCCAACAGATCCACCTCTGAAAAGGTCCAAAATACAAAAATGAGGTTTCTAGTGGCCTAGTCAAAGTCTTAAATTAAATCGAATCCAGTATCTCTAGCATGACCTTGGACATGCCAATCAGGCTGGAAAATCTTCCAGTGGGTCTGAATAAAAACAATTCAGCAAAGGATAGCTGGAATGACTCCACAGTGATGTAAAGATTTACTGCAAGTTTAGAAAATGGTGAATAGCAGTTAAGGTTTAAATTCAGTTCAGAAATACTTTATTAATCTCAAAGGGAAATTAAATGTTGTTGTAGCTCATATCATGCAGGTTTCTTCAAAGAGCCGCTGTAGATGCGGATGGCTGTGGGCACGAAGGAGCCCCTCTGACCTAAGACACTTTAGGGGGCAATAATGTTTTTCACAAATGCTCAGGTTTGTTTGGATTCATATTTTATTTTAATAAATGAAAACATGGTTTGAAAATGGCATTTTGCAATCACTCAGTTTTTCATTGTCTGATGTTTAAAGTTGATTGATGATCTGAAACCTTAAGTAGGACAGAAAAGCAAAAACACAAGAAGTCTGTAAGGGGGATTTTTCTTGACCCACATGCAGAATCACACTCAGGACACAAGTAGGATGAATGAAGGATTCATTTACAAGGTTTCACAATAATGAAAGTATAACGGAACTCTGGATGAGTCCTCTGAAGGTTTGATTTTAGCAACGTTTCAAACAAAGAAGAGTTGTTACTGAGCGGTAGATGTCAGAGGTCACAGTGAAATCAATGTGAAACTAGCTTACTGTGTGGTAGGACGGGGAAGGTGTTGGGGGGCCCTGGTGATCCTGGAGGTGGAATAGTAATGGTGACGTCTTGAAGAGGGTATGTGTCACGGGGGCAATTTCTGCTGATGTAAAAGCGGAGTAGGACTTTAAGGGGAGGAAGTAACTGGTAGAGAGCAAGCAGCCCAACAGAGATGAGGGGTCCAAGCAGCTTGCTAGGGACTACTGTAGATTCTATTTGGTCCTGGAGGCGATCTGTCGTTCAAAGGTTCTGATCACAAATCTGGAGGTTACATACGCCACAAACTGCAGCTTCAACCTGGAGTCACAGAGAGCACGAGGGTGAGCTACCAGGAGGTAAGTTTCTTCTGAATAACTTTTTCAGGAAAAGTATAAGACAATCACTAGGAGCAAAAAATGTAACACAGAGGGTCTGACTCTACCACATGGGTTGACTATCAGTCATAGAATGGTAGTCCTGCAGCTCCTTAAATCCACTGGTCGTATCCGGAGATTCAGCTGATACCACAGCTCAGCCATGCCTCCCAGGAAAGATCTTCTGTTCCAAAAACAGACAGAGCCACAAACCAGGATCATGACAGAACTTCTTCATAGCAATGTACTGTGGTAAGATGTATTGGTAAAAAATTTCAGTCAATGGTCTGATGGTGTTTCAGAAAGAAAACTGAAAATGTAGGTAGGTCATACTTTACAGCAGTGGTGTCCTGACTTCAGGATACACTTCGTTAATGAGAAACAATAAGAAAAGTATTAGTGATTTAAGAAAGAAGGGAATGTTTTTTTTTCTGCATCTTTTGACATAGTAGAAATGATCAGATTAATTTGCAACCCTTAAATTTCCAAGAAGGAAAACTAAAGAAACCCTAATTTTCACTTTTAGGAATAACACATTAGTGTCACTACAAAACTCAGCAGCATTCTGAGCTGTATAGCTGTGTTCAGTTTGTTCAGTCAGCAGGACAAACATGTTCATCACTGCAAAGACAGAAATAGATCAACATCTGATATCACAATGGACTGACAATGGCAAAGAAACTGCTAATATAAATTAGCACTTACAAATGTAGACAGATGTATCCTCCATGACTGATGCCGAATACTGACTGTCGAGTGTTTTACATCCAAGTTAAATGGGGTGGGTCCCCCCTNACCCGCTTTTCCTTCCTGACTGATCGTTGTTTTGACCTTGCCTTTGGCCTTGCCTCTTGGATTTTTGCCTCTGCCTGCCCCTTGTCGGACTGTTTGGATTTTGGTTTTGACCCTGTTTCCTGCATCTGATTTTATGCCTCTGCCTGCCCCTTGCCTGACGTCTCTTGTTCCGATCATTGACCCTGTTTCTGTCCCTGGATTATTGAATCAGCCTAGCCCTTGGATTATTCAGCCAAAAGTCACCTGTCTCTCTCACCTGCGCTGTGGAGATCCCTGCCTTCTACCCACTGAGGTTTCCCCTCTGGGTTTCAAGTTTAACCCAAGACAAGAACAGGTTAGTGACTTTTCTGATCCTTGCAAGATTTGGAGAAACTACAAGTCACTAATCCTTCTTTCTGCTTCAGTGATTCCTGGAAGCTGTGTGGAGTTTAACCTGAGTGACATTTTCCTGTGGCTGAATAAACTTTTTAATCTTTCAGTTCTGTGTCTGGCTGAATCTTGGGTCCGCGTTTTTCTAATCCGTAATACTTATAGCTTGTTATTATCCCTTTAAAATACCATAAATAAAAGGATCAAAATGCATAAGTGTTGACGGCTCGTTATGGCTGATCTGTGTTTAAAAACCACCCTTTAAATAAAGTTGGTATTAACTTTAAAAACACAACACAGAACACATCATTAGCTGAGCAGCTAGTCTGCTAGCACTTAGCTGAGTTTTCTCAACGCAAAACAAACGTCATTAAATGAACATTATCTACATTATTTAATTGTAAACTAATATCTTCTGCCCAAACACTACTTCTTACGTGAACCGCTCTAAAGACAAGGTTTCCTGGGTGACGAGTTGAGAAGTGAAGCTGTCGGGTCATCCACGTATGGGCATTAAAGGAACTAGCGTTGCAGCTAATCTCAGTAGCTGTAAGGGGGTCGGCTGTTTAGCTGGCCCGGCTGAACTGTGCGACAAATGCACTTTTGGCTTCTTCAGTGGGGGTAGCTCTTGCTACCTGAACATGCACCAAGGAAGTTCTTGTTTACGAGTGAAGGGAGAATGGAGCGGGAGATCGGATCAGTGCGGCTGCTGCAGTAACGGGGGTGCTGTGCGGGTTCACTGTTAAAAGAGAGCTGTGCTGAAAAGCGAAGCTCTCGATTTACCGTTCGGCCTACATTCCTGCCTTCACCTATGCCCATGAACTTTGGGTCATGACCAAAAGAACGAGATCCAGGATACAAGCGGCCAAAACGAGCTTCCTCCGTAGGGTGGCCGGGCACTCCCTTAGAGATAGGGTAAGGAGCTCGGCCATCCGGGAGGACCTCAGGGTAGAACCGCTGCTCCTCCACATTGAGAGGAGCCAGTTGGGTTGAACCAGTTGAGTTGAGCCACCTCAACTGGCTCCACATTGAGAGGAGCCAGTTGAGGTGGCTCGGGCATCTATACCGGATGCCTCCTGGACGCTTTCCTCTGGAGGTGATCCAGGCACGTCCCACCAGGAGGAGTCCCAGGGGGCGGCCAAGGACACGCTGGAGGGACTATGTCTCTCGGCTTGCCCCCGCGTCCCGGTCCCAGATTAAGCGGAAGACGAAGAGTATGAGTACGAGTACGAGGTCTGAAATAGAATGTGGACAACTCATGCATTGAATGAAAGGGAAAAGAGAAGTCAGAGAAAGGCTTGGAAAGTAGACAACAAATATCAAGAGAACTTAAGAGAAGGGGCTCAGATCCCCCAGAAACTCCCCAGAGTGTCCAGTGGATCAGACCATACACGAGCCAGCTCAGAGTAGGCAGGCTATAGGAGGAGAAAGGGTAAGGAAGAAAACAACAGCAAGATACACTAGAGAGATTAGAGTTATGAGAAATAAACTCCAAGATCTATCAAATAGTTAAAGTTGTTAAGCAAGAAGCCATTGACTTGAGTGGTATGAATTTTGGAATTGTATGTCGTAATGAGGCCAACGTCACCACCCTCAGTTCTAGAGTAACCATAGTCAGAGGAAGTTTTATTTGTTTTAAATGAATATAATTACTATATGTTTCTTCAGTGCTGTTGAGTTAGTAAAGTAATAGTCTCTTTTAATACAAAAATATGCTAGTTAAATGGAAAGAAATCACAACTTTTTTCTATTTAGGCTTGAAGTAAATGTATGTTAGATCTTTTTTAGGAGTACATTTGAAACGTTTGTTTCATATTAAGTGTTTGTTTAAAAACTAAACAAAAATGAATATTCAACATTTAACAGAATATATGTGTACTAAGAATTCCAGATAATGATTTCAAAACTCTGTACACATATTAGACCAAATAAATAAAAATAAATTGCTTTTTATTGTGGCCTAACACTTCATCGATATTCTATATATATCTTGATTGGTTTTGAAAGATAACATGCTTCAACGATAGAAGCAGCTTACGTAAATACACAACGCGAATCTCAGAGGAGAAAATATGATCTTGACAGATTTGCACAGCATTTTAAGGAGATTTCCCATGCTCTCAGCGTAAAGCAGAAGAACCACCAGACTGAGCGGCAGGAGTATTCGATCGGATCTCTGCGGGTGCCAGCAGTTATCAGGTAATAATAAAAAGGCTGGCTGTCATTTTATTGCACCAGGGGGAAAAAAAAATAAATAAATAATATATATATATACACACACACAGGTTGGACAATGAAACTGAAACACCTGGTTTTAGACCACAATAATTTATTAGTGTGGTGTAGGGCCTCCTTTTGCGGCCAATACAGCATCAATTCATCTTGGGAATGACATATACAAGTCCTGCACAGTGGTCAGAGGGATTTTAGCCATTCTTCTTGCAGGATAGTGGCCAGGTCACTACGTGATACTGGTGGAGGAAAAACATTTCCTGACTCGCTCCTCCAAAACACCCCAAAGTGGCTCAATAATATTTAGATCTGGTGACTGTGCAGGCCAAGTAATGGGCCAAGGGAATGCCATGTTATGGCAGCCCAAACCATCACTGATCCACCCCCATGATTCACTCTGGGCACGCAACAGTCTGGGTGGTACGCTTCTTTGGGGCTTCTCCACACCGTAACTCTCCCAGATGTGGGGAAATCAGTAAAGGTGGACTCATAAGAGAACAATACATGTTTCACATTGTCCACAGCCCAAGATTTGCGCTCCTTGCACCATTGAAACCGACGTTTGGCATTGGCATGAGTGACCAAAGGTTTGGCTATAGCAGCCCGGCCGTGTATATTGACCCTGGAGCTCCCGGTGGGACAGTTCTGGTGGAAACAGGAGAGTTGAGGTGCACATTTAATTCTGCCGTGATTTGGGCAGCCGTGGTTTTATGTTTTTTGGATACAATCCGGGTTAGCACCCGAACATCCCTTTCAGACAGCTTCCTCTTGCGTCCACAATTAATCCTGTTGGATGTGGTTCGTCCTTCTTGGTGGTATGCTGACATTACCCTGGATACCGTGGCTCTTGATACATCACAAAGACTTGCTGTCTTGGTCACAGATGCGCCAGCAAGACGTGCACCAACAATTTGTCCTCTTTTGAACTCTGGTATGTCACCCATAATGTTGTGTGCGTTTCAATATTTTGAGCAAAACTGTGCTCTTACCCTGCTAATTGAACCTTCCCACTCTGCTCTTACTGGTGCAATGTGCAATCAATGAAGACTGGCAACCAGGCTGGTCCAATTTAGCCATGAAACCTCCCACACTAAAATGACAGGTGTTTCAGTTTCATTGTCCTACCCCTGTGAATATATATATATATATAGATAGATATATATAGATATAGATATATATAGATATATATGTGTGTATATGAGAAAACAGACACATCCACTGTTGATGCCTGAGCAGTTTACAGAAACAGCATGACATGGACTGTGTCGCTGCGATACGTTGGCTAGTCCACCATATTCGAAGTCTGCCTATTGGAATGAAACCAGATGCAAACTGAGTGGATTTTCTGACTAAAAATGACAGATGTTTGAGTGTTTAATTAAGTGTAACTACTCTTACTTGATTAAAACTTCTGGACACTCTATCTGCTGTGACTCACTCAACTAAATGAAGAACAAACATGTTTTAACCAAAAATGCACCATAAACCGTAACACGAGTCCAGTCGAAAACAAGTCCAGGCTTAATTATGCAAGGATATTCGGAAAATACCAGCTTAATGCACTATCCTGATTTTGTGTAACAGCCCTCTGGTTTAGCTTCAAACACCAATATGTCATGTCATGACACATATCATTCTACTAAACAACTATGACCCCATTTGGTATTCATGAAATCAGTAATTACTAGGTTCAAATGCATCTGTAAATATTTCAATAGTTGTCGGACCATCTAAAACATGAAGTTAAATTTAAACGTCCGTCGTTTTTAGCCAGAAAATCCACTCGTTTTGCATCTGGTTTCATTGATTTGTAAGGCAGACTTCCAATATGGCGGACTAGCCAACATATCGCAGTGACACAGTCCATGTCATGCTGTTTCTGTAAACTGCTCAGGTATCAACAGTGAATGTGTCTGTTTTCTCTCTCTCTCTCTCTCTCTCTCTCTCTCTCTCTCTCTCTCTCTCTCCCATATATATATATATATATATATATATATATATACTGTATGTTTCCCTGTGCAATAAAATGACAACCAGCCTTTTTATTATTACCTGATCACTGTTAGCGCCCGCAGATGAAGACGAGGCCATGGCGACTAGAGCTCCACTCGAATACTCCCGCCGCTCAGTCTGGCGGTTCTTCTGCTTTACGTTGAGAGCAAATCTGTCAAGATCATATTTTCTCCTCTGAAATTCACGTTGCGTATTCACGTAAGCTGCTTCTATCAGTGAAGCATGTTATCTTTCAAAACCAATCACATTCATATAGAATATCAATGATGTGTTACAGATAATTCCAGTTCCCACGGTCCCTGAATGTAATAGCAGGGAATATGTTGCTCAGCCGCTGCGTTGAGCTGTCAGTCATGATTCCACACCCTGTGATCTGAGGCTCCGCCCCCATGCCAAAACAGGGCCAGAAGTTTGAAGCCGAAAAAATAAAATCTGCTAGTGTGAAAAAAAAAACTTGAATCTGAAAGTAGTTTTGAACTTTGTTTTCCAGTTTCACATCTTTTTTTTTTCGGTTGCAAAACTTTTTTCCAGTTTTTTATTTTTTTGGGGGGGGAGGTTCAAAATAATTTTTCAGGTTCAAATTTTTTTCTTTTAAACAAACTTTTTTATTTTTCAGGTTATTTTTTTTTCTTTTGAACAAACTTTATGGCCCCAATTTAGCTCCATAAAAAAAACACCTATTTTATGAAAAAAATACAAAATGAGGAAGTTGAACCATTAAATTGGTGAACAGCCAAGACCTTCAGATTCTGTAATTTAACAAACTTTTTATTTTCTAAATTAAAACTAGTTTTATCCAAATTCCCAAGAGTTAGTGATATATATCCATCTCTCAGTGCATAATATAATGTGCCTGCAGAGGTTTCATGACCTGGAGTGCAGTGTACATGTGACATTATTCTTACTCTGGCTAGACCAGGTGATCCGGTGCCAGTTCTGGACTGTGGATGCAGCTGAGGTCTTTGACATGCAGACAGATGGAGATGATTGATGGAGATGATTGACTTTTGACAAATGAGCTAAAGTTGTTCTTTCAAATTGGTCTCCTGTGATCACAGCCTGACTCTGTGCCCACCTCCCTCTCTAAGCTCCCACACACACAGGGCGGGGAGGGAATGATCCACACACCATAACATGGTGCTGCTGTAGGACAGAGGTTCTGCTGTCGCTGCACCACTGTCCACCGGACGCGTTCCACTCGCGTCCACTGAGAAGAGTAGCCTGCCTGCAACCCCACGGCCAACATGCGGCTGCAGAGCCAACTGTGATCCGACCCGCGGATGGTTTTGCCCGTAGTGGGCTGTCTCTTTTTGAACTCACAGCTCTAAAGTTACCTTGGTCAGGTGAAGGAGCTTGAACCGTCATGACCTCAAAGGCCGAATCGAAATGCTCCGCGGTGCTGCGGAAGAGGAGGCGCAGTCCGTTGAATCAGCTCCCACCACCGGCCAACTCCAGCAAGCCGCTGACGCCCTTCAGCATCGAGGACATCCTCAACAAGCCGTACGTGAAGAGGAGCCAGCCGCTTCTGATCTCACACCGGGAGAGCAGCCCGTCTGACCGGCCGCTGCTGGGGCAGAGCTCCCCGCTGTGCGCGCTGGAGGAGCTGGCCAGTAAAACGTTCAAGGGCCTGGAGGTCAGCGTTCTGCAGGCTGCAGAGGGTAATCCCTGCTCTGCTCTTTGTTTTTGCAACTGTCTCACCGTTTCCACTGTTTTCTCTGGGACCGCGTATAAAGAAGAATTTAATCAGAACAATTCGACTTATTAGGTGGAAAATGGTCTGGGTATGTTTTAGGTTTAATGTCTTTATTATTTTAAATAATATAAATTTCCCTCTATGTAATGTTTTTTTTTATATATGATTAATACTTGTGTGATAGATATATCCAGTTATTGACTCTGGTTTAATGCATATGTTCTTCATGTGTATGATGAGATGTTTGTTCCATAGAATTATAGTCTGCAAGCTTTTTATTGCCAAGAATGCTTGCAGCACCAAGCGATTATTCTGGGTATG
Source organism: Crenichthys baileyi (assembly GCA_036173005.1). Lineage (NCBI taxonomy): Eukaryota > Metazoa > Chordata > Actinopteri > Cyprinodontiformes > Goodeidae > Crenichthys > Crenichthys baileyi. The sequence continues at coordinate 1,250,850 of JAHHUM010001155.1, read as the reverse complement.
CAGTACATACATGTATTCCACAATATATAATTTATAACAATAATTTAAACGAACAACAAGAAACATATAGTGCGATTTAGCACTATAACAGCCTGCTCATTTCTAATTTCATAATTACAGTGATGGAGGGAACGGCCTATAGTGGAATCCAGTTCAGTTCAGTTATTATGCAGGAATGTTCATGTTTGCATTAAATGTTAGAATATTACTTACAAAGTCTATAGAGGCCTGTCAATCATGTTTTATATTAATTACTGTTTACTTCTGCATGGAATGTCCTAAGCTATCCCCCTGAGTCTCTAGGCCTGCTTTAAATAAGTTCATGTTTATGGAAAATGCAGCAGTATAGATCAGTTTATTATTGCAACACAGGAAACATTGCAGTAGCTGTATGAGCTCAAGTTAGAAATAAATGGATGCACATGGTTTGTAAATAGTTCTAAATAAATAAAAAGCACAGCTGCTTATATGATACAGGTTAATTCAACAAAATGTGAAGGAAGACATTGATAGATAATAATGAATGATAAATGGTAAGATTAAAATAGCACGGGCTGGAACCAGTGCATATAGAGTAAATATTTGTTGATGGTTTTGACAATATTTAAATCTTTAATCTAGATCAGGCATCTGCAATCTTTACAATCACCAAATCACCCTAAATGAAACCTGTTTAGAGCCGCAAAATCTTGGTGCCTTTCTACCTCTCCGACATGAAAAAGAGAATAGATAGATTTTCTTCTATGGGATGTTGATTTTTTTATGGAAAATATTATGTAACTAAAGTCACAGTTTCCAAAATAATCACAGGAAAAATAGATCTAAAAATCATTACTGTTTCTTTTAGTGTCAGTCTGTTGTGGGATTCAAACCAAATTTTCCATGAAAATCTGATAATGATTGTTTTGTCTATGTTGAAAATATTGTTTAATTTGTTATCATTTTCAGCCAAAGTTATGAAGAGTCAGGAAGGTCCAAAAAGCCACTTCGGCAGACCCCTGAATAGAGCATTTAAGATAATCCAACATGTGTAACATTAAATTATAAATTATCAGCATATATGCAGTAATAATTTGTTTTGATTAACCAGACTGACTGTAAATTGAGTAGGCTAAAATTAATTAAAAAGAAATTTCAGTACAGTAAAACCAAAGTGTCACCAATGTTGCCAAAATACGTATCATTTATTATCTATTTATTAATTCATAAATCTATTTTATTTATTTGTTTGTTTTCCTAGGGGTGTGAGATTGTGTGAAACACTTTGTCCCTTATAAATATTACTAATAAAGGCATTTAGACAGTTATGAATTCACCTAATTAATATTGTTAAACCTTTTATTATGGCCCCAAAAGACCAAATCGTTTTTACACACAGTTGCTCCTGGTTTCGTTAATTCTGAAATGATTTGGACCCATTTTTTCTCTTCCTCTCAGGCCGGGACGGTCTGGCCCTCTTCGGCCAGAGGAACACCCCAAAAAAGCGCCGGAAGTCCCGGACGGCCTTCACCAACCACCAGATCTATGAGCTGGAGAAACGCTTCCTTTATCAGAAGTACCTGAGCCCGGCGGACCGGGACCAGATCGCCCAGCACCTGTGCCTAACCAACGCGCAGGTCATCACCTGGTTCCAGAACAGGCGGGCCAAGCTCAAGCGGGACCTGGAGGAAATGAAGGCCGACGTGGAGTCCGCCAGAGTCGCAGAAGTTGTGGCCTTTGAGAAGCTTTCCAAGCTGGCGGAACTGGAGAAGAGCGCGGCTGAAGGTCTGGGCCTGGTGGCGCGCTCTACGCTGAACACCGCCGAACCGGATCATAGGTCCGGCAGGACTGAGGAAAACCTGAACAGGCCGCACACGTCGCCTCCTACTTCTCCCGCGTTCTCGCAGGACAGAGACGGACTGAGCAGCCGGAGTGGTTCGGAAGATGATGATGCGGAGGAGGAGATCGACGTGGATGACTGAAGCATGGAACGTAGCTAGAAATGTCGCGGGTTTCACACTTCATTTGATCACAAAGCGAACGTGGTTGAAGTGAAGCAATTGAGCGAAAATCCCGCACAGAGCGCCGATATGTTTTTGGAAGGCTGCACCAATAAAGTGCCTTTAGGCTGCATGTCCCTGAGACCCGCAGGAAGAACTGTTAGCCTCAACACTTCAAATACAATCCCTGAAACTCTGGGGCTTTTACAATATTCTGAAACAACCCGGATCTCTTTTAACCTAAAGGCCGTTCTCAGGTTACTCTTAATTGGGTAACACACACATCTGCAGCTACGCAATACGCGTGCACGTGGGTCGTAATAACATGACGCGCACGTCTCCCCGCCGTGTCCGCCGCCGGCTCCTTGTGGACACAGTCGGCCTTCAGTCATCAGCGTTAGGGGCCATATGGTTCCAACATTGTCGTCTTCAATTGTGAGCCACTTTGATGGATTAACTATTAGAGCTTTTTGAAGCGCTTAATGTGGACACACTCCCTGCTCGTATAGGGGCCTGGGGCCATGAATATGAATGGGCCTCAGCGGGCCCCTCGGAGCTTTGTGTCGTGGTTGGAGCCTCTAACAGAGCCCTCGCTCATTTACTTCATCTGTGCTTCATTATCCAAGGAGGGCTGGCAGGATGCAGCTATTTAACATGAAATCGGGAACAAGAGACTGATGACAATGGAAAGTGCCACAGTGTTGGGAATTGTTTTCGAAAGAATACATATAAAATATGAATCTTGACACTAATAACAGTATAATATATTCCACGCATACATTCAAGGTATTTTATGGTTCATGTGCTACATTGCACCATAATTTCAATTTTAAATGGGATCCATCAAATACGTCCTAGCATCTGATTGGTTAACGATCCAGCAGACTGATAAAATAAAGTCATGATTTACTGCATCACCCGAATATTTTTTCTGCTCAGAAATATTTAGATTGAAAACTTTTGTTGATTTTTTTGCATGTATACAACAGCAGAACCTTACAAACAGGAAGACACAGGAGGTGTGTGAACTCGATAAGATGTTGCACACACAGAACAAGCATTAGGTGTGGCTGTTCCTGTGCTAATAATGAACAAATCTTAAAATAAAAAATGATATTCTCAAATAAGAGAAGCAGTTTCATGTCTTTACATATTTATTAGCTATTTATTAAAAACATATAACTTCATGTTTGTTTTCTGTTTAAATTAATTCATGACAAACTAAGTGAATCTTTTCAGGATTCAATCATGTAATTATTGCAGGCCCTAATTTAAAATGGGATGAAATAAAATCTCCAAACCTATTCTCTTTCATCAACGTTTTGCTGCTTGCATGGTGACATTGAAAAGTACATCTGTCAGAATAAAAAAATAACATGATATCAACAATAATGTACTGTTGTCTTTTTCTACAATTCTGTTTCCTTTGGATAATACACACACACACACACACACACACACACACACACACACATATATATATATATATATATATATATATATATATATATATAATATATATATATATATATATATATATATATATATTATAATATAATACATATATAATACATGGAGAAGATATCCATTCATTGTTTAAATATTTTTTTATGCGGTTTTGTTTGAAAACTTTAACATTTCATCTGGTCTCTGCAGACAGTCAAATAATTGTCTCCTTTAGTCCACCACAGCAGAAGGCTGCCCGGCAAAGGACTACAGTAGCAGTAGCTTTTCTCTGTGTGTGACAAACACACACAGAGCAGGATCATTATTTCACTCAACTGGAAAATTGAAGTGTGATCGGTCCACCCCACCCTGCTTGAACAATCAGACCTGACACAACTCCCCCCCCCCCCCCCCCCCCCCCTCTCATATCCTCCTGCTGGACCTGGCTGCCTGTCCAAATGACTGGTCCTCATAAAGTGTGAGTACCTGCTATAATTAGGCCTATTGGAGTCAGTTTAGACAGCCTAGGTTTTCTTTTCGTTTTGTTACAAATTTTGTCCTAAACTTTAGACTGAATTGAATTGCTACATCTGACCTCCTGTCATGTTGATATCATAGTGACCCTGTTTCCTAAAAAATGTAGATACTATTTTTGTTTTCTGCCTTTTAAAATAATTATTGTCTACTCTAATTTACAGTTAGACTTGCCAACCTAAATGCAATAACATAGTAAAAAAACTAACTCATTATTATTAATTCTTGTCTGTATTTATTTCTTTTTTCTTTTTAGATAGAATATTAATTATCTGATCAATATATTAGTGAGATATTAAAGCAGTTGGGCCTATATCCTAGTAATACTGCAATAATAACAGTAACAAAGAGCATTACATTTTGCTGTTTTTCTTTTAGTCATAAAGAATGTATGTTGGTAACAAGATCATGTAAATGAGGTTTAGATTTAAATGAATCTTTTAATTTGACGAATATGTTTCCTCTGACTAGAATAAAACCAACAGTCCTGACTTGATTCTGCTATGGAGCAAAATATTAGGTGTATGGCAAGGAAGCTTTCCAGCCTCAAAGACTTGGATCTTATCACCAACAATAACTACCACTGGGAACATGTAAAGATCTGCTCAGATGTTGATGTAATACCAATAAAGATTGGTTATTGAGAAGGATAAACATATATTTTAATGTGACATTTTTTATAAAATATAACTTAAAACACAATATGCTAATCTGATACTCCTTGTACATTGTTTTATTATCTTTAGAGAGCAAGTTTTATATCCATGTCAGCTAGGCAGAGTTTTCTTAACCAAACTTTGCATAATTAGTTAACCCTACTGTTATTTGTTTAAATCTCTTATAGCAAGTTGCAGAGAAACCATATGCATTTGTATCTTTAAAAAGAATCTGGTGCTAAACTGGTTGGACAGTTAATTTTTGTTCTTATCAGTATACATTTCTGCCTCAATATGCAAATGAAGAGGGGCTGTATCTTCAGATGTCAACGTCTGCCTATTGGTTGGTTAGCATTAGCCTGCATAGCTCGAATCTGCATGGCTTTTCCCCTCCAAAAAGCATTTACCAATGGCGAACTCAGCAGGCAGACGTTCATTGTCTGACCTCTTAACAGTGTTCTAATTCCTCCAGTCTATTAGCAGCTTAATGGCAGGATTGGTCCTACATATCCTGGTAGGGCGATAGGTTTCCCTCCAATCGCTGAGCCTATGAACATCTTTTTACAGTTGACCAGTCCTTATCTTTATTTAGCTCAGAAAAATACCTTGAAAACTGGACTTTATTTGCCCATATGGCCTGTTGACATTTACCTTAAACAACAATAAAAGTCAGGTTTTGTTGACCATATTCAATTCAAAATTTCTTTATAATGATAATAAAAATACCTTTATTTGTAAAGCACTTTCAAACAAAGTGCTGAACAGCTACAGAAAGATAAAAAACAATCAGAGTAGTGCTGTTCAAAATAAAACAAGAAAATACCAAAAGATGCAGTTAAACATTACGAAATTAAAAAGCATAAGTTAGGGTGAACAAGTGGGTCTTTAGGTTAGCTTTTAAAACCTAGGAGAACATGCCTGCCTGATAACTTGAGCGGGATTGTTCCACAAAATTGGGCACAGGAGAGAAAAAAGCATGTTTCCCGACAGTTTTACTCCTAGCATTAGAAGGAGTTAAAGGCCAGTGCCCTGAGATCGAGAGCATGTGGTGGGACATACAGATGCAGAAGGTCGGAGAGGTAGAAAGGCACCAAACCATTTAGGGCCTTTTAGGTAAGCTGCATAACCTTAAAATCTGCTCTAACCTGACAAGCCAACCAATAAAGAGATGGCAATACTAGAGTGATGTGCTCATATTTCCCAGTTTTGGTTAAAATGCTAGCAGCTGTATTCAGAACCACCTCTTTATTCCTTCCACTTTGTGAAACACAACACTGGCAGTGAAACAGATCCCAAGCATGATACTGCCACATCCATGCTTGAAAATGAGGTGTTTTTAAGTTTAAAAGACTCATCTTGACTCTTCTAAACCATACTTCTTGTCATTGTAGATAAACAGCTCAGTCTTTGTCTCTTACCATTAAACTATTCTCCAGAAAACCATGCACTTGTCCATGTGGGCAGCCGCAAATCAAACTCAAAGATGCTTCCTTCTTGTTCAGCAGCCTTTCAGTCCATGTTGATGTAAACCTCACTTAACTAGGGATATGGACACTGGTGTTACAACATATTTCAGCATGTTCTTGAACATCTGGACCACTTTCCTTTCATCTGACGTAAGTGTATGAGTCAGAGGAGGAAATCATGGTCAAGGTTGGGTGTTCTAACAGGATAATTATCACAGACTCTGGACATGGACATGGTCAGTGGTCTATAAGGACAGTCTCATAAGACCACATGAAGTTAGAGAGTGTGTGTGTAGCTAGTGGTGAACACCACAAATGTTTTTCGGATACCCATTGTGTATATGTGGACCTTTAGGTTAATGTCAAACTACCTTTAAAATTAACATCTTTATGTTGACATCACTAATTACAGTCTGTAAACAACAAATATTTATACAATGGCTCTCCCACTCCATGGTTTGAGAAGTTAGATTTAGTTAATTCTTCAGTAAGCAGATGCCAGCTATTCATCTTTATTATCAGGCAGATCAAAACCTTTACTGTGCTCCACTGTACTTTGAAGTGCTTTGCTGTGCAGTGCAGCCCTGTGTGGGGGTGTGCTGCACTGTAGCAGGGTGTGTTAAGCAGCCTTCTTGGGCTTATGGTTGTGTTAGTCAGAGCGGAGCTGAAGAAATGAACTGCCTTTGCTGCAGGGTACAGCTTGATTGATCACTAAATAGGGTCGATTTGAAAGTTTTAGTTATAACGTTCCTTTAGAGCCGCCTTTACACCACAAACTTCAATTTTACAGGTTATTGAGCTGAGCGTGGCCCTGACAAAATTGATGTATGTATTAATTTACTTTAAAGTGGTGATTAATTACTATCCACAAAGAGAACTATCCTTGACTCTCTCCTTCTCCTTTATCACTTTGCATATTAATAAAATTCTAGTTGATGATTTAAAAAAATAAATAGATTTAGCAAAGCTGGAAGTCATAATTCACACATACAGAAAGACTCATGTTCTCTCCTCCTTTCACCTGGGGCCTGAGTTCTCTACCTTCTCGGCTGTTAAGCTGCATGTCGAGTGTATTAAAGTCACAGAAGCAGAACGACCTTGGCTGGCTGTTTGATGAAAACAGAAATTGTATGTCTACTTCTAAGATGTGTTTGTGCTTAGCAGCCTCCTCTTAATGTGGCCTGCCAGAGCCTTTCAGATTTACAGAGTCCTTGTAAGGCGTTTGTATATGTGTGTGTGTGTGTGTGTGTGTGGACTTGTTGCCTAGCCTTGTGCATGTATGGAAGAGCCAGGTTTTACAGTTACAACAATGGGCCACATTAGCATGATCCGTTCTGCTAACATTACAATGCTTTGAAAAAGGATTTAGACCCCTTGATGTTTTTGATGTCTCACATTATAAACTTTGAGGTTTTATTCAGATTTTATGTGAGAAATCAAAACAAACTAGTACATAACAGGAAAGTAGAAGAAAAATGGCATATGATTTTTAACCAGAAATCAGAAAAATAGTAGTGTGCATTTGTATTTAACAACCCTTTGTCAACACTTTGTAGAACTTTTGGTTGCAGTTTTTTTTACTGTCTCTACTAGCTTTGAACATCTACACATTGACATGTTTGTAATTTTTTTTTCTTAGTAGAAAAGCTCAAGCTCCATCCATTTTGCCATCAGCTCCAAATAGTGGCCTTTCTCTGCTGAAGAAAAGCATCCCCAGACAATGATGCTGCCAACACCATGTGTCACTAGCTGGGTGATATGTTCAACAGTATGTGCAGTGTTTTCTTTGATCACATCTGACCAGAACACTTAGCATGTCTGCTAAATTGGTAAAGGCAAACTTTGCTACTCTGCTGGGGTCCCGGCATCAGAGCCAGGGACTTAAAAAGCTCAACAAGCTGATAAAGAAGGCTGGCTCTGTTCTGGGGACTCCTCTGGAACCTCTGGAGATCATTGTGCAAAGAAGGATTCTTCATAAAATGAAGAACATTATGGAGAATCCTGAACATCCTCTTCATGAGACTGTTGTACAAAAACAGTGTCTTCAGTCAGAGGCTTCTTCAGGTCTACTGTAAGACAGACCTCTACAGGAGATCCTTCCTGCCCACAGCCATCAGCATCTACAACGGCTCTTTGAAGAAACCTTCATAATATGAGCTACAACAACATTTAATTTCCCTTTGGGATCAATAATTGAATTGAATTGAATTGGGGCCTGCACGGTGGCGCAGTTGGTAGCACTGTTACCTTGCAGCAAGAAGGTCCTGGGTTTGATTCCCTCACTCTAAATTGCCCTTAGGTGTGTGAATGAGTGTGTGCATGATTGTATGTGTGTTGCCCTGCAATGGACTGGCGACCTGTCCAGGGTGTACCCCGCCTCTCGCCCATAGACTGCTGGAGATAGGCACCAGCTTCCCTACGACCCACTATGGAATAAGCGGTAGAAAATGACTGACTGACTGAATTGAATCAACGATCATGGAGCCAGGTAGCAAACAGGGTAGTTTCCAGTAGGAACCAGTGGAGAGCAATGACAACTAGACAGTATAAATGCTGAGGGAGAGTCGAGAATGGAACTTGATATATAAAATTATATATATAATATAATTTTATATATCAAAGTAAACATTAAGATATTACTAGTGACAATATGCAGAAAAAAATGTCTTCATGTCCCAAATTGAAATATGTTTGAGGAGCATTGTGGCTGCGAGCTGTATTATTGAATCACCGTTATGGCATCTGTTTAATTAGCTTCCAGCTCTAAAAGCTCCTGAACTAAAATCAAATTACACAAGACTTTCTTCCCTTAATGGTTCTGATGAATTAGAAAATGTGTCATGTATCTATAATTTGTGCTTGTGTGTGTGTCTGTGTGAATTCGTTTACTTTCCTGCAATTGATTCAGCCACTTCTGTGTGTGCCTGTGTGTGTGTGCCTGTGTGCTGGGGTTGGTATTTTTGGCTGAAGGAGGTGCTCAACTCTTTCTTGCATGGACTTTCACTGCCTACAAGTAACCAAGAGTGCACCAATAGCTGACTGTGGTAAAGTTCATTTAAAATCTGCTGATATGAACAGAGCTGTGACGACAGGGCTGATGGTGGATGTTCTGAACGTGTCTCGGATATTTCATTATTCCTCTTCATTATGTCAGATCATGTTTCTTTTCTCTTAGGCTTTAGTTATTGATGGATGGTAGCTGAATAAAGCAGATAGTTCAAAATTAGTCTAATCCAGGGTCCAGCACCTGCACCTACCTAGTTGTAGTGTCTATAAAGAGTAACAGCAAGCCTGTTTACTCACTTCCTCTGTCAGTCTGATACAGAGCCCACAGAGGCTTTTGGACTTTAAAAATCTTTATACACACAATCAGTGGTGAAGTCACTGTGTTCGGCAGTATTTAACAAGTCATCTCATTAACTGGACCATTTTAACCATTTTCACAAATTCGCCCTTTTCCTTTACTCTAGCTATAAAGCTAATTGCGTTAGCTCAGTGTTACCATGAATACTAGAGGCCTATCAAAAAAGAAGCTTTGGACCAATTAAAACTTTGAAAATTATGATTTGTTCAATTTAATTAATTTGTTATCACGACCAGAGACAGAGAACCCAAATTCAGCCAAACACAAAGTGATAAGTAAAAAGGTTTATTCAGAAACTCAGGATCAGAGACGGGACACCACATAGGGCTTGATCCGGGACACGTGGAAGGTAGGGTGAACTCTCATGGCACGAGGCAGACGTAAACGAACAGCCACAGGATTGATGATCTTGGATATGGGAAAGGGTCCCACAAAACAAGGTGCCAGCTTACGGGAGTCAACCAGAAGCGGGAGGTCCTTGGTGGATAGCCAAACCTTCTGTCCCACCTTGTAGTTTGGAGCAGGGATTCTCCGACGATTTGCTGTGCGTGCCTGCACCTCCGACATTCTGATCATAGACCTTCTTGCCTTCCTCCAGATGCGCTGACATCTTAGGGCCGCGGCCTGAGCAGAAGGAACCTCAGCCTCTTTCTCCTGGACAGTGAACAAGGGTGGCTGAAAACCAAACACAACTTGGAAAGGGGATAACCCCGTGGCCCTAGCCGGGAGGGTGTTGACAGCATATTCAACCCAGGGTAAATTTTGAGACCATTTGGTTGCGTCGGACTCACATAGTGTGCGAAGTTTGGTCTCCACCTCCTGGTTGGCCCTCTCCGTCTGTCCATCCGACTGTGGGTGAAATCCTGAGGACAAACTAACAGTAATCCCCAGCAAGGAACAAAACTCTTTCCAGAAACGTGACACAAACTGGGGCCCTCTGTCTGAGACAATGTCTGTGGGTATGCCGTGAAGGCGAAAAACCTCACGTGCCAGAATGTCCCCCATTTCCTTGGCTGAGGGCAACTTTTTGAGAGGGACTAGGTGAACCATTTTAGAAAATCTGTCGATGATGGTTAACAGAACTGTGAAACCATTAGAAACTGGCAACCCTGTGACGAAGTCCATGGCTATGTGTGACCAGGGACGAGGAGGAATGGGTAGGGGATGCAAGAGTCCAGCAGGAGGGCGATGAGAAGACTTGGCTTGGGAACATTGAGTACAGGCCGTGACGTAATCTGTGACATCTTTGACAAGAGATGGCCACCAAAACTGAGTTCGGACCATCTGTAACGTCCTGCTGATACCAGGATGACAGAACAGACGTGAATTATGGCATGAATTCAGTACCTTGGGTACGAGGCGTTCTGGGACAAAACACCGGTCAGGTGGGCATGAAGTTGGGATAGGGAGGTCTTTGGTGGCATCTTTAACCTCTCCCTCCAACTCCAACATGGTGACAGAGAGTCTCACTGATTCCGGAAGAATAAACTCATCCTCCCCAGAGGTCTGTGACTCGGAGGGTTCCTGTATTCTGGACAGGGCGTCTAGTTTGCCATTTTTGACTCCAGGTCTGAAAGACAAAGAGAAGTTGAATCTTCCAAAAAATAGAGCCCACCTTGCCTGCCTGAGATTAAGGCGCTTCGCTGATCTCAGGTACTCCAGGTTCTTATGATCTGTTCATACAAGAAACGGTTCCTTAGCCCTATCTAGCCAATGCCTCCACTCCTCGAGAGCCAATTTCACTGCCAACAGTTCTCGGTTCCCCACATCATAATTGCGCTCTGCTTGGGACAAAGTCCTACAAAAGAAAGCACATGGGTGAATACGGCCATTGGAATTTCTTTGGCTTAGGACAGCTCCAACCCCTGTGTTAGAGGCGTCAACCTCCACAATAAACTGTTTATCGGGGTTAGGGGACCGTAGAACAGGAGCAGACGTAAATAATCCTTTAAGCTTGACAAAAGCTCTTTCAGCCGTCTCATTCCAAACAAACCTTGTCTTGGATGATGTGAGAGCATTAAGAGGGGCTGCAACGAGGCTATAGTTCCTGATGAACTGTCTGTAAAAATTAGCAAACCCCAGAAACCTTTGAAGCTGTTTGCGGTCGTTAGGAGAAGGCCATTCCAAGACTGCCTTGACTTTGGAGGGGTCCACTATGACTTGGTCTGGAGAAATGATGAATCCAAGGAATGAGCTGGTAGTGGTATGAAACTCACACTTTTCAGCTTTGACAAACAGATGATTTTGAAGAAGACGGAGGAGGACAGCCCGGACATGATTTCTGTGGGTTTCCAGATCCTGAGAATAAATCAGAATGTCATCAAGGTATACAAAAACAAAACTGTCAACCATATCCCTCAGGACATCATTCACCAATGCCTGAAAAACTGCAGGGGCATTGGTTTTTTTTTTTTTTTTAACCAAAAGGCATTACAAGGTACTCATAGTGACCAGTAGCAGTGTTAAATGCCGTCTTCCATTCATCCCCCTCCTTGATACGAACAAGGTGGTAAGCGTTTCTCAAATCCAATTTAGAGAAGAACTTGGCGCCCTGAATCTGGTCAAAAGCAGTGTTCATAAGTGGTAGAGGGTATCGGTTCTTGACGGTGATGTCGTTTAAACCCCTGTAGTCGATACATGGTCTCAATGAACCGTCCTTCTTTCCCACAAAGAAGAAGCCTGCCCCTGCTGGAGAAGAAGGCCTAATAATACCAGCTTTTATTGACTCAACATACTTCCTCATGGCTTGGTTCTCTGGTTCTGACAGTGAATACAATCGACCCCTAGGGGGAGAAGTGCCTGGTAGGAGCTCAATGGCACAGTCATAGGGTCTATGAGATGGGAGTGCCGTAGCCCTGGACTTGTTGAATACCTCCTTAAGCGCATGATATTCGGACGGCACCTTAGACAGATCAGGATATGTCTCCTCAATGTCATTCTCCAGAATAATATCTGTAGAGGCAGAACACAGGCAAGTGGCCGAGCAGGACTTAGCCCAGCCCAAAATCTCTTTGGCTTGTCAGTCAATATGGGGGTTGTGCTTTTGTAATCAGGAGGCCCCTAAAACAATGGGTAGTTTAGGAGAGTTGATAATCTCTAATGTGACCTCGTCCTGATGATTGCCCCCCAGTGTGAGTTTTATTACCTCCGTCTTGTAGTATGAACTGTTGATACTATGACCATCCAAAGCCAGGACATTACGGGTGTCAGACGTGGGAAGGAGCTTGATGTCATGGTCCCTGGCGAACGACTCATCCATAAACTCCGTGTCCGCCGCTGAGTCAATGAATACTGACACCTGATAAGAAGTGGAAGACACTTGAATAGTTGCAGGAAATGAGCATGAGGAGACAGACAGTTGACTTCGGCTAGGTAGAGTTCTCCTCACCTCTACTGAGCCTGGGCTTTTAACGGACACTTGAATGCAACATGACCCTGTCCACCACAATAAAAACACAAGTTATTCTTCCTTCGTCGATCTCGTTCCCCCGCAGAAATCTTAGAACGACCCAACTGCATGGGCTCCAGGTCACAACAGTGATCAGAAGGGGGTGGAAGACCCTTGGGTTCTAGGTGGGGAACAGGACTGTGAGCTGAAGGGGAATTAACCCGTCTATGAAGCCTCTCCCTCCTACTTTCTGTGAGCCGCAAATCGATGCAGGTTGCCAGGTCCTCAAGTTGGTGAAGGGAGGCAGGGTAGTCCCGGGTAGCCAGTTCATCCTTAATATTCTCATTCAGACCTTGCATGAAAGCATCCATTTTAGCATGCTCATTCCAAAGACTGTCTGCTCCCAGTAAATGAAAGTCAATGATATAAGATGTAACACTTCTCTCTCCCAGTTTAATGGAGAGTAAACGTCTGGATCAAAAACCCTGATGAGCTCCTTGGAGAATGCAGAATAAGAAGCACACGTGATCAAACCATTTTGCCACTCAGCAGTGCCCCATTGCTTAGCCTTTCCAGAGAGCAGGGAAATAACAAACGCCACCTTAGAGCGCTCGGAAGGGAACGAAGAAGGCTGAAGCTCAAAATGAATCTCACATTGAGTAAGAAAAGCACGGCACTGGTCAGGATCTCCCCTAAACAGTTCAGGAGGCGTGAGTCTAGGTTCTCTTACCACAGCGGAAAGATCAGGAACTCTGAGGGAAACAGGCTGTGAGGACGCTGGCGTGGAAGCAGGAGTCATGGATCGCAGCATAGAAATCATTTCCCCCAAGCCGGAGTTAAGACGGGCAATAGAGTGATCAACATTAGTGCGCCACTGCTGTGCTGGCGATGGGTCCATCTTTTGGCCAGATTTTACTATCATGACCAGAGACAGAGAACCCAAATTCAGCCAAACACAAAGTGATAAGTAAAAAGGTTTATTCAGAAACTCAGGATCAGAGAGCAGAAGAGCAGCAGTCAGCTTCCAGGAACCACTGAGAACAGAGGGACTAGTTAGTGGCTGAATAAAACTCAGGATCTGCAAGGAGTTAGATAAAGCCACTAACCTTCTCAGTCTGGTGATGAGGCACAGAATCCAGAGGAGGAAGAGATCCAGACAGTTAATGAGGAAGCGTCCAACAGACTGAAGTCGGATTGCCGACTGATCCAAATCCTACGGGGAACCAGCTGACGCTGTGACAGGGACACAGAGAGCTGTGATTGTCCCCTTGACAATAAATCCAGGCAGACTAGAGAGTCAGGCGACTCAGGCTGAATAAACCAGTGGCTAGGCTGAGACGTAAATCCAGGGACAGAAACAGGGTCGAATTCCAGGCTAGAGGCGTCAGACAAGGGGCAGGCAGAGACATAAAACCAGAGGCAGAAAACAGAGTCGAAATCCAAAATCCAATCTGTCAGACAAGGAGCAAGCAAGAGGGAATAATCCGTAAGGCAAGGCAAGGTCATGGAACGAGATCAGTCAGGAAGGAACGCTGGATAACTACTCACAAATGTTTTCGAAAATCTGGCACCGTCTGCCTGTCAGAGGGCTGTATATAACTGCAGCTCCACAGGTGTGTGGCATGACGGTGATTGCGCAGCAGCGCAGCAGCAGACAGGTGAAGCAGATGAGTTAATTGCATGAGTGAGAGCAGAGCAGGCAGACGGGCCAGAATCATAACATTTGTGTACTTTGTGTTGTTTAAATGTAAAAAAACAAGGCTTTTTCAACATATTTATTCTTGATGTTTTGTTTTTTTCAAACAAGATTGAAGATATAGCTAAACGAAAAACAAGACATTTGTTTTGGTATTTAAATTTGAGGTGTTGGACAACCAAATGGAGGTTTGTTTGTTTTGGCTTCTGAATAAGTCAGATCTTCTTTTGATTATTTCAAACTGCTGTGAAATCTGTGATGGTAAGCTACCCTTAACACAAGAACATTTTTATGAAGAATCAGCCATGCCTGCTGAGTTGGTAGGAACTGTGGATTATTAAATCTTCACAGAATAACTTTTGAAAAGATTAGCTAAACTGGAATTGGAGAAAACAGCCAACTGACAGGCTGTGTATTCTGCTGATTTGATTCTATAACAAACCGCATGTCTTTGCTTCTTGCTGGTGACAATTTAAATACTATTCATTTTTCCCTCTTAAACAAGATGTGTTTGTGTTTCAATAAAATCCCAGAATGATATTGGGCTCCTCACTCTGAAATTAAACCATTCTAGTTAATCAGGGAAGTCAGTGAAGAGACTACACAAGTGTTTCAGTTTAGTTTTTAAATTCCTTTTGTATTCGATTTTAAAAGTTTCAGAGATCTCCAGTTTGTCATCAGTTCTAACCACAGGTAAAGATTTACCCAGGTGCTGCTTTGTGTCACCTTAGATATGTGAAGACTGTCTACCTATCATGTTGAAGATAATGAAGTCATCCTGATTTGTTCTTCTACTGACACCTTGTGGTGGATTCTATGTACTACAACTTTAAGTACATCTTGCTTTCACACTAAAGCAGCTTGTGTGTGTATTTTATCTGTTGGCAGCAGCTATAAGCTTGGATTTTCATTAGGATATCAGCAAGAGAAGGTGACTACTAATGTTTATGTTGCTGAAAACAGAAGCTGTTTTTTTTTTTCTGTAGACCCTTCAACATTAGTGTTACACTCCCTAACAGGGCGGCACAGAGTGTAACACGAAAAGAAAAAAAAAACCAAGGAGAGGAGGTCCATAGAAAAATAAGAATTTATTTTACATTTAAAAGGTAAGCCAACAGGAAACAATGATGGAAACAAACAGGAAAGCCTCAAGCTTCAGGGTCTCCCAGGCCAAAAATAAAAAAACAACTATTCTAACAAAAAAAAAAAATCCTCTAACCTGGAAACCAAAAAATACAAATCCTGAGCTCCCTGTCTAACCACAAACAGAAAAAAAATTGCATAAAACCCCTACCAGCGTCCTCTGTAAACAAACACTGGCTTTTTAGTTTTACACAATAACTCACAGATCTACACCATTACATTATTTTCAAACAAGATCACTTCAGATCAAGGCCCAGGCAAATCGAGGGATCTGGCACTTTGGGAGTGCACTCTTTATGCAGTGGCTGACTAGCTGCAACTCATCTCAGCTGAAGTAAGGGACCTGAAACAGCAGAGAAAGAGAGCTCTCTCATGAAGAGAGTCCCTAGAGGTCAATGACCATAACAATGTTGATGTTAAGTTGTCGTCTGAAACTAGACTATTTCCTAATTATTTCCATATGATTCGTACTGCAAGTCTGATGGCAGAACAAATAATCCTAACCGCAATGAATCAAATTGTATAAATGTCTAAATCAGCAACAATCTTATAAAATGTTTTAAAAAGATTAGGTAATCTTTTATTTAGCATCTTACAGTCTGGAAAGCAAAAGTTGAACATATATAGAACAAGCTACGCATGGAGTGTGTTAAACAATCAGGTCTGCATGGCTGAAAACCTGCAGATGAATCTGATAACATGCAACGTGACAAATCCACAAACTCTTCCCAGCTTTACAGACTAAAGCCCAAGAAATGGATCCTCTGTGGAACAATTGGTGAGACTTACTACAAGAACCTGAAAAGAACTTCACATTAAGCACTGTGGCCCTCAGCTGTAAGCCACAGGGGAACTGGGTTTGTTGTTAGACAGGCCAGGGAGTTATTCATTGGTTATTCTTTACAGAAACAGTTATTGAATTGACAGGATATGATTCTGGGTTAAATATTGTACATATCTGTCCTGCTGCAGCAATGAGTTTGTTTTGCTCAATATACTGGGCTGTTTACAATCACAACACTTAAAAGCAGACAAGCTTTTCCACAGTATCTTTCTTTATTATTGTGCCTTAAGCGTAAAACTATTTATACCCCTTGCAGATTTAGGTTTAACTCTAGGTTTAACTGCTTTTTCTGCATCAATAGACAATATATTAGTCTCAGTGTTTTAACTGTAGGAATAATCTATTAAATTAAGTAATCTACGTGAAGTTGTGGATAAATGCCTACATTTCATAAACCAGTTTGGTCAGGATGTATTGTTAGAGGAATTCAATTCAGTTCAGAAGCTCAAGTTACACAGGAAATGATGTTGATGCTCTGTTTACTTTCTTTTTCTTTCTTTTTTTTATACAGCACAAATTCACAACACATGTCGTCTCAAGGCACTTTACAAAGTCAATTCAGTCGAATCATGCAGATTTCAAGTCAGGTACATACATTCTGATTAATCCGAACTATCAAACAGTGCAGTCAGATTCAGTTTATTATTCAAATCAGTTAAAAGTTGTTGTTTTTTAATCTAAGGAAACCCAGCAGATTGCATCCAGTCAGTGACTTGCAGAACTTACTCCTCCTAGAGGAGCATGTAGCGACAGTGGACAGTCACTTGCATTGACTTTGCAGCAATCCCTCATTCTGAGCATACATGTAGCGACAGTGGAGAGGAAAACTCCCTTTTAACAGTAAGAAACCTCCAGATTTTTACCTAAATAAAAGCAATAATTACTCTCCAAATGTAATTACTACTGTGAATGTTGGTTCTTAGAACATAAGCTGAAAGTGACATACATTACCAAATAGACACGAGCTAAAAAAACAGCCCAAAACAGGGCCAGAAACAAATAACTACCCGAACAAGACCAGGGCCAGAAACAAATAACTACCCGAACAAGACCAGGGCCAGAAACAAAGCTAAGTTCAGTCGGGCGACCTGTGCAAAACCCAGAGTTCAGGCGGACGGCCCAGAGGTCGTCCCAAGCAGAGACAAAGTACAGGTGGATGGCCTGGAGGACGTCGCAGCAAGACCCAGAGTACAGGAGGCCGGCTGAGCAAAGTAGAGGACCCTTGGAGCAGGCAGTCAGGAGGCCAGCCACGAAGAGGCTGGCGGTGGAGCTAAGGAGAGTGTTGTAGAAACTGCTGGAAAACTGGAAAAATTCAGCTTCTGTACAAGTAGTAGATTGTATGATGCACTGATTGAAAAATAGCTGTTTCATTACAGTTATCACGGTGGCTGGCTATAGCCTCAGTATGAGCATTTCTGTATTCACTTAAACATTCCACCACAGTTCATTAAATTCAATTCCAATGAAATTGCTCCATTTTACTATTATTAATGTTTCATGCAACATATAGAATGGCATTATTACATTATTACTGTGTTTCACACTAGTCAGTATTAAGGAGCTGTACCTTTTTTTTCTAGAATTGCAGTGTTTGAACTATTCCAGGTGTTCGATGGCAAAACCACCTGTAGCAGGGCCTCCAATTACAAATTGGGAGAGTAAATTAGTTTGGTGAGAATGATTTTCTGTTCTTTAGTATTGTACCACTCAGGATGTTAGGTATTTACTGGTATTCTGGTGGACATGCTAACAAGCTGTAGATAAAATATCTTGCGTGATTTTTACAAATTGTCAATATTTGAAGGCAATTTCCAACATTTCAAATGAACATGTTCATGATATGTTTCATAATGCGACTAATTGTGACCTCTTACCACTTGAAATATGTCTGAAGGATGACAAACTGTCACTGCCACACCTATTGTCTAGGCCTAACGGAAGCGTTCTTGAACATATGAGGGAAACAACCTGGAACTGTCAGTTCCATTCTTCAAACCTAACCTGATTTTTTCCACAGATGTAACTGTTATTATCAATGTAAGTTTTACTTGCTTCTTTTATTTATTGCTATTATTAAAAAGATTTTGCACATTGACTTTGATATTTTTATATAAATTGTATGTAGAGGGTGTAACTTTGGGAATTAGTTAAATTTGTGTTAATTAGCCACGGTCCCTCAATTGCCTTCACTCTCTACCAACAGCTGATCCTGATTCCCCTCTGATTAGCTCTCTTGCTTCATTGGTCCATTCTCCACTCTCCCTTAGTATTTATACTCCTTGATTGTCATTGTTCTCCACTGGTTCCTCCTGTGTACTACGCTGACTTCTCACCGCTCCATGTCCTTAGACCTGCTTATGTTTGCCATTTCCAATCTACACCTGTAAGTTTACCTATGTCTCTATAAATACATTTATCTACTCACCATGCTGCTCCCTTGATCTTACCTGCCCTTTGACCCTATAACATCCTCACGCTCCATGACACAACCCCTTCCACCGAATCCTCACCATCTTTTCCTACAATATGCCTCTGTCTCATTTGAATCTCCATAACAATATACCAAACTCTGCTTCCTGTAATAACCACTTACCCCTCCTCCTCAGTGCCGTCCTGGAATCCGCTCTTAATCGTAGAAGAAAAATTAACCCTCCTTGTTTTATTAATAAATCATTTAAACCATCTTCATTTGTCCGTTGTTGTTGCCTGCACAAGGGTCTCATTAACAAGCACTATGACAGAAAGACTCAAAACCAACCGGAGGCTGGGAATCACAGAAACACTAAAAAAAACAGGAAGTGAAAAGAACAAAGAACAAAAAAAGGCCAGATTAACCATAATAAAACAGGAAATTTCTAAAAAGAAACCACAGACAACTTTAAATACAAGAAACTTAATTCCCTCTGTCTCTGTTCTCTGCATTATAAGCTGCTTCCACTCTGCTCATTAGTCTTATCTGTTTCTTGTTCTGCTCATCAGTTCTCCTCAGTACATATTCCTCTTTGGTTCTTAAGTTGTGCTTATACTGTAGTGTTTTAAACTGCTCTACAGGTAAATCTTTAAAAATTTTAATATTATAAAAAGAAACCCCTTTATGATATCGATTCATTACATTTAAAGTGACACATTCAGTGTTTCAGAAAGTTTGAATATTGCATAGGACCACTTTAAAGCAGGATTTTTTAATATATTTTATATAATGGCTAAATTATTACCTACAAATTCCAGCATTCCAACAGACAAAAGCAGCATTCAAGTGGACTGGGGTCTTAATAGAAGATTGCGGGGACAACAACAGAGAGTGTTGTTCACAACAGAGTAGTCCAAAGAACTGCCATGGTACTTAGTAAAACCCTCAAGCTTAAAGAACTCTGATGGAGAACCAAAGCTTGATGTGAGACCAACACTTTGGAAATTTTTTTCAAGGATATGGACTAATAGTATTATATTACTGTTTCTTATAAATTGAATCTTGTCAAATACTTAAATACTGCATCTGATAGGTGGAAAATGCTAAATGTACAGCCTGTGGAAAAACTGGTTTAATTGGATGAGTTGTTTTCAAACTCAGAATGCTTCGTTTTCCTTCTGATTATTTACTAAAGATCCTGCTCTCTGTTTCTGTTGTCCACCCTGTCCACAGCCAGCCTAATGTTCTCATCTTACCCTTCAAGTGGTGTTTATGTGAAGCACTTCTGTGTTGACGCTCTGCTTCAGACTGAACTTCGCCTGTGGTAAAGCTTATTTTACACTAATCCAAACCATCCTGTTAGTGTCAGAAAGACTCTTGACCATGAAGGTATGGGAGACATGGGAGAAAGGGAAGGCTTAAAAACACAGAGTAGGAGGCAAAAAAATGTCTGTGTTGAAGATAAATGGGGTCTGTTGAAAACAGAAAAGCACAATGTTCACATATGTATATTTGTGTGTGTGTGCTGTGAATATGCAATAGTACCTGTACTCTGTCTTAATCTGTCAGATGCTCTGACACAGATCTATTGTGCAGCAGCAGACCGCAGAGAGGCAGCAAAAGCCAAGCT
Source organism: Crenichthys baileyi (assembly GCA_036173005.1). Lineage (NCBI taxonomy): Eukaryota > Metazoa > Chordata > Actinopteri > Cyprinodontiformes > Goodeidae > Crenichthys > Crenichthys baileyi. Next base: position 1,230,294 of record JAHHUM010001155.1, on the reverse strand, counting down.
GACGTAATTTAAGCTTCTCTGTGGACGGAGTAGGTTTATCAGTCTGTGGGGTAAATTCAAAATGAGCTTTTTTAGTCTATGCAGTGGCAAGATTACATTCAGCATGTGGGTCAATAAGCAGGATTTTAGGTTTATTTGGATCAGGCTATATTTATGCACACATTAGCAAGGTAACTTTAATGTATGTTATGTGTGCATCTAAGTTTGCTTTTGAATAAATAACAGCAGTCAACATTCCTGGAACGAGAAGTTAGTGCGTCTGTGCAGGCGTAAGGTGCTTGACACTTTTATTACCAGCCAATAGAAGCAATATCTCATCTAACAAAGGCCAGACACAGGTGACAGTATGTTGTCTTAATTTCTTCAGGGAGCAGTCACTCGCCTCATCAAGTCTGCAGCAACGTTAAACTCAGTCAGTCAGGGCTCAAGTAACAGGCTGGCGCCATGCTTCACATTTTCATTAGTCTAATATTTATTTACAGCTCAGAACCCTGCACCCTTCATGTTATTGATCCCAGATATCATTTCGTCTTCCATGACTATAATAAAGTCAGGGGTTGGTGGAGCAGTGTTTGCTGTAAGTCATGCCAGGAGGCTGAGTTTTGGAATAAGTTTGGAATTCATAAGGAATTCAAATGAGCTACCTCAGGCCACAAATGGAAGGTCACACAGGTGGTTACTCAGTAGTAGCTACCAATAGGAGGCTGCTGAGGTCATCATAAAACCTATTGTTCCTTACTTTGAGCTTTGACGCAAATAAATCAGAAAGTAGGTCAGACAATTTCAGATGGAGCCCCTCTGAACTTTATTATCCCAACGAGAGTTGATTCTTGATCAGCGCAAACGGAGCGTCTGCATAGCTGAACATGGGAACAAATTATGCTACTTTTAGGTCCATGCTTCATTTGAGTAGGACATGTAGGACATGTGTTGTCTCAGTAAGATTATTATGCTGCAGAATTTTTCAACATGTCCAGAAATTGCTAGTTTACTTAGTAATCACATTACATACACTACCGGTCAATGGTTTGGACACATCTGTGTGATTCAATGGTTTTTGCAATGGTTCTTCCTATTGTTGACACATAGTGAAGACATTGAAATTATGTACTAAAGAAAAAATAGTGAAATAAGTCAGACCAACTTTTTATTTGGCTGCACGATGGCGCAGTTGGTAACACTGTTGCCTTGCAGCAAGAAGGTCCTGGGGTAGACTCCCGGCCGGGGGTCTATTTCCATGAAGTTTGCATGTTCTCCCCGTGCATGAGTGGGTTCTCACCGGGTACTCCGGCTTCCTCCCACAGTCAAAAGACATGCCTGTTAGGTTAATTGGTCTCTCTACATTGACCTTAGGTGTGTGAATGAGTGTGTGCATGGTTGTTTGTGTGTTGCCCTGTGATGGACTGGTGACCTGTCCAGGGTGTTCCCCGCCTCTCGCCCATAGACTGCTGGAGATAGGCACCAGCTCCCCCACGACCCACTATGGAAGAAGTGGTATAGAAAATAATTCTATACCAACTATCAACTTAGCTTTTTATTTTGGATTCTTCCAAATAGTTTTGCTTTGATTACTGTTTTGCACTCTTGTCTTTCTCTCAATGAGCTTCATGAGGAAGTAATCTTAGATGCTTTTCCAACAGTCTTGAAGGAGCTCCCAGAGGTAGGAATAAAAGGCAAACCACTCGAAAAGGTGTTTCCAAACTTCTGACTGGTAGTGTATATTACAGCACCAGAGCAGACAAAGGCCATGCTGTAATGTTACTTAAATCTGCATATTTTCATACATCATTGAAACATAAGGCAGATGTACAATAGTGTGTCAGAGGTATTAGTGTCTACAACTACAAACACGGAAATTGTTTGAAATACGGCAACAGATATTTTCATTACTGTATGAGTGTTTGCTGGATTCATGCTCAGCTTCAATTTCATTTTTTTGTTGCTGAATGCCAACAAATGTCATCTCAGTGCACACTCAGAAAACCTCCAGGGTCATTAAATCAAAATCAGCCTAATCCATTTCAGTCACTAAAGTTCTATTCACGGTCAGCTCAAAAAATACATTCCAATTCCGTCCAACTAGAGGCTCCAATAGAAGCTAATTTTACACTTAAAGCTTTGGGATAGCGAATGGGTGAGGTTGACATGTGTACTACTTTAATAATGAATGATGTTTGTCTTAACAATGTGCAAAAACTTACATACACATACATAAACACACACACATAAACACATACCTTAGTGGAGTTTTGAGAGCCCAATTAACCTAACAGTCATGTTTGTTTGGACTGCGGGAGGAAGCCGGAGAGAACATACGTATGCAAGGGGAAAACATGCAAACTCCATGCAGAAAAAGATGACAGGTACATTCAGTCGCTACAAACAGATAAGAGGTTGTAGGAATGACAGAGAAGGATGCACCAATGCATCCTTTCTAAAATGGGTTGAGCTAGAAAATATCCAGGAAATTGGAGCACTCCTACCTTGATCCATATTTTAGGCCACACCTGTTGACTTTTCACCATTACGCAAGCAGAGGTTAACTGGTGTTAACAAAACCAAAACAAAGCTAAAATAAAAAGCACTTGGTTTAATTCATTCAGAAATTTAAAATTACTACATTACAATTTTACAAGCATATTTTTTAAATGCTAATTAATTCTTTTATGACATAAATATGCTTTATCACTATAATATAAAGCAGCTCATAAACGTTTTTAACAAGTTGAAATAAATGTTTAAAGTTTAAAATGGAATTATTGAATGTTCATGTGTTAAGTTAGACCAAAGGACAAAGAAAGTACCTGAATTTGCAGCCTAAGCAATGCAGTGTCACAGATAAACTAGTTGGCATGTATTTGATGAGAAAGTGATGAGAAACTTTCACATGAGCCTTTACTTAGACTTAGGAAAATGGCTTGTTAACGTCTCTGGCTGAGTTCTGCATGTAAATTCTCTTTCCTTCGACACTTTACTTATAGTAGCTGTTCTCAAACTTGTTATAATAACTACCACATTGGTGAATAATAAAATGTCCACCATAGTGCCACCATACTTATATACTTAAGTTGTTCTCATGCTTTGTCTGAAACTAAAATAAAATAAAATGCCTATTGTATCTCGTGGCACTATTGGGTTGAATGAAGCAGTTAAATTATTCGACCCATTTTTGCTCTGAAGTTAAAATATTTATGTTCAAAGTTGGAAGAATTAACAGAAAAAGGTCCTCTTAAGTCGGTACACCACAAATTAAATATTTTTAATGCAAAGTGCATTAAAAAGAGTTCCAACATTTTGACTACTGACATTGTGGCTCTTGTAAAATCTTTCATAAACATGTTACTATTCAACCTCCTTTCTGGGACAAGTTGCTGCAGGCCCTGTAAGATCAGAATGAAGGAAGATATATTGTTTCCTTCAGTGTCTAGTCTTCTACCAGGGGTGTCCAGCTCCAGTCCTCTAAGGCCAGTGTTTAAGATGTATCGTTGCTTTAATGCAGCTGACTACCTCCTCAGCATGGTACCAAGTTCTGCTTTGGCGTGGTGATGACCCATTATTTGATTCAGGGTGTTGAACCATGAAGAGACCCAAAACTTGCAGGACTGACTTAGGACACCACTGTCGTAGACGTAACCTGATTCTAGACCCAGTCAAAGGGACTCATAATGTTGAGTTCCGTCAGAAATATGATTCTCGTTCAGATTTCAGTCAGTCTAAAATAGATATCACAAAGGGACAAAATAAAGAACTTCATAGCAGCATTACATGAAGCCAGAGCACACACAGTTCATTTCCTGTTCACCAGCTGAGTGTGTGTGTGTGTGTGTGTTTGACTTTAGGTGGGTGGCTGTACAAAGCTGCGGCCAGCTTGAGAGGGTAATCCATCTCTATCACTTAAATGATTATCCCCATTAATCTGTTGTAAACTAATAAAGTAAACACCCCCCCCCCCCCCCCCCCCCCCCCACTGTCCTGTGCCTCTATTCTGAATGCAGGTTCATTAAGTCTTCAGTACATTAATATGTCTTCATGTCCCCCCATTGCTCCTATCACCTGGTGCTTAGGGCCCCCAGAGGCCCCGAAAGAGATTAGCTCTTTCGCTCTGTGTGGAAAAAGTGTAGAAGCATGTAGCTGTGTGTGTGTGTGTGTGTGTGTGTATGGGTGTGTCTGTGTAGGACAGCGAGCCCCCAGCGTGTTTGACTTGATGTGAGTGAGAAGCGTTTTGTGCCACCGTCTCTGTGAGACTGTCACAAAGACGAGCTGATGAGCTCAGTGAATTTAATTTTGCAGCATGGGACTCATATGGCCCCAGCAGTTGCCACGGTAATTTGCCTGATCAGGTTAGAGGATCGCTGCTGTTGGTGATCAATCATCTGGATTGTCACGGAGACAGGAGGGGCTGGTCGCCATGAGGCCACTTGTAATTGGTGCTAGATTGATGTGGCCGTGTTTGTAGAGCGTGTCAAACAAAAGTTTGGTCAATTAAAGCCTGTTAAAATTACAGCCTCTCCTGCACCTACAGACACATAGGCCCACACCTGTGTGTGCGTGTGCGTTTGAGAAAGAGGGAGATGCTCAGACAGAGAAGGAGGTCTGGATTATTTTACATCCGACAGTGTTTGTGCTGTTGAGTGATGCTGTGTTGCCCCCACTTATTGCTGACTAAAACATCATAACTCTGTCTACCATTCAAACTCACACGTGCCCACAACTATCCTTTAGTTGTGTTTACATTAAAAACTAACTGGTGAGATTTGGGTAATGAAAGAGCTCAGACTGTTGGCAACATATAAAACACCTGTGGGATCTGCTAAAGACACAAATGTAGTACAAACACAAGGAAGCTGTTTCCTTTTTTCTATGAGTGACTTAAATTATTAATGGCCTATTTCAAGTTTTATTGTGAGACCATGTGTCACCAGCTGCTTTCTCCAGGTCAGCTTTTTTCAGACTATGATGAAGAACCTGGGAAGAGCTGAACAATGTTAGAGAACCTTTGAGGCACATTTTTCATGAACCACTAAATAGGAATAACACTGCCCAGACGTGACAGCTGGGCCCTAACGGTGTCATCTCTGTGGTTCCTACCTTTTACATTTGGTATGCCAGACCTCCTTGGATAGCCACATTTTCTAAGTAATTAAAAAAGCAGTCTGCTTCCGTCATTGTCATACCTTGGGCAGTAGGTCAGCTGTGTTTAAATTAAGCTCAGTGGTCCTTTAATTACAGATCAGTACTGTGACAGGAAGGACCCAGACCCAACACTACTGGCCCTCATTAAAGAGGAAGAGCAGCTGGGAAGAGTCTAAAAGCACGTAAGTATTTAACAGTGTACAATACTAACACTGAGGGAAAATATATGCAGAAATCTTGAAAATATGCTAAAAATATTCACACCCCTGGCAGATTTAGATTTAAAGTGATCCCTTTTCTGACAAACGTGTCTCTTCTGACTGCAAGTAATATTAACGTTCTGGAGTCCTGACTTGATTCTGAAAGAGAATCTATAAAAGGATTCAAAAATTAGGGTGATGGTATGGCTTTGTTCCAACCTCAAAGACATTGAGGTCATCCCAAAAGATAAATCATCATAATACCAGAGGAAGCATGCTCAGCTATACAAGAAAGGTTTGATTGATGTAATGCTAAAAAAACTTTTTTATAAAGGGTATGAATAATTTCCAACAGGCTAGTTTTTATTAAAAATTAAAACAGTTTTTTTTTTTGTATGGGCATCTTGAAGATCCCCATCCTATTTCTTATCACAAACAAACATTTTAGTTGAATGAAACCAATTTTAAATTTAAATCTGTCAGGAATATGAATGAGTCTGGGCCTAACTGTATAAGGTTAACCAGTGGTGTCCAAACCTTTTAACACGAGGGCCAAAATAGTCAAGTTGAAAGTACTTCTGAGCTGCAAAATTCTACATAATTAAACTTAAGAACCCAATATCAATATATTTACTTTTATCTGCTAAAACCTAAAGTAAATATGCTGTATTTTAATTAAATGGATAAATTGTTAATCATTTTATATCTAAAACATTAAACAGGTCTTGCACGTTTGCCTTATTTAACAAAACCATCATGCAATATTTTCTAAATATTTTAGTTTATTCTCAGCAACAAAAACTTGATAAGTATTGACCTTTCTTTGAAAACGCTTCCTGTATTCAGCCTCTTTAGTGAATCCGATTTAACTGCTGAGTAAGTTACTGGATGTTTGTGCTTCTTTGTTCTTTGAAATCAAAATGAATGGTAAACCGAGGTGCATGACACTTTTTCAGCATTTCAGCAAAAAGTGCCCATCTGCATCAACCAGTTGTGGCAGGAAACATTTATACCACTCTTGATTTGTGATTGGGGTGGCCAAAATAATCAGCCTGATGTCCTCTAATGGGCCCTGGGCCGCACCTTTGATGCCCCTGGCCTTAACTGGGTAATTAGAGCTGTATGAACCTTTTTCCTATAATCTGTGATTCTTTGACAGAATTATGTTTGTTACTTCTGGACCAGCAATTTTAGATGTAAACAAACTGTTTCCTGCAGAGCAAATATCATTAAAAATATGGTAGCATCAACTTTTATTTTAGACAAGACAAGTTTATTTGTATACCACATTTCAAAGTGCATCACATGACAGGATAATATAATCAAAGTTGGACCTTAAAACCACACATCACCCGGTTTGGGTTCTGGAGAAAAGCTGGCTGCTCTAATGCTGCAGAACTAGGTCAATCTTCCAGATACACAGCTGCAAAATCATGAGGGCAGAAATATAATTTAACTCAGTACTGATCTGGCCTTTTCTGTGCTCTTAAATCTACTGAGAGCAAATTAACTGTGTATTTGACTTTGTTTAAGGGACAACTTTCAGACGTAGGCAGAGAATGTCACCATGGAGGAAAAGACAGGGGTGCCATACTCTGAGTTTTAACATTTCATAAAAGGAGGTAATTATGTTACTTATTTTTAAAAAATAAAAATAATTCCTGAACTCCTCTCAGCAGTGCTGTTTAATCAGGTTGTGGCCCATTTTCCTCCATGGACTTTGTGTTGACAAAGTAAAAGGAGCAAACATGTGGGGTTTGTGATGGATGCTTCAAATTTCTCATTGAGTTCCACAATCCAACCAGTCATTTATTCCTGGGTTTTAAAGGATTGACAGCTGAGGGACTTGGCAGGTCATCATGGCCTTCTTGTAAAGATGATCACTCAGGTCTAAACTGGAGCCAACAGGGGAAATGGCACACAAGCATTTTAGAGCCTCAGCAGTCATAAGTGTCGTAGCTCCTGATGAGTAGGTGAGATGAGTTTAGGCCCATTTGTCAGATGGTCTTCTGTAAACAAAGAAAGCTATAGGTTCCTTGACTGGTTACCTGTAGGATGAGGAGACACTTACTTTGGTCTCTTGTTTTGTTAAAGTTAATCATGCTTCCTATGTTCATATTTAATATTGACCTGTCTGATGTCAGTTCTAGTTATTAATGTATTATTGTTCCATTCCATACATACTTCCATTGTGTCAGCCTTGCTTTTGCCAGATCGTCTTGCCCAGTTCTTTCATCAGCCAGTTTTTGATAAATCTAAACCTGTTTATCCCTGTTTATAAGTCTACTTCATTCCAGTCTGCCCTCTGAATCTACAATTAGGCTCAGAATCATTCATAAACCTGGCAGATTTAGATTTACAAGTGTGTTTCTGACAGGAAATGAGACATCTCTCTAAAGATAATAAAGCAAAGTAAAAGGAGTATGTGGGGACGATTCTCAGTCATTCAGGAAATGACAATTCTAAGAGTTGAAATAGAAGGCAACTGGACTTTCTTGTTTCTAGGAGACGTTTAATATCTCATCCTAAAGGCTTCTTAAGTTCTGTAAAAGAAAAACATTAATATAAAAGGAGGATCAAGTTGGAGGTTGGCACGCTCCTTACCATCAACTTAATCTTTAGGTCTCTCCACAGATTCTCTATTAGATTAGAAGTATGGACTGGGGGAGTCAGGATTAGCCTAAACCGGCTCAGTTATGGTTGAGGTGCAAACACACCCTCCATTTCTGCTACCTGTATGACCCCCTCTCTTTTCCAATAGTTATAATCAATCTGAAAGAGAGAGGTATCCCAATTGTTGTGGTTTTTAGTATAACAATGGCCATCAGTGGGCTCTAGATGGACACCCTGTCTACTTTTAAGGCTAGGCTTAAAACTTTCCTTTTTGATAAAGCTTATAGTTAGAGTGGCTTAAGTTATCCTGAGCTATCTCTGTAGTTATGCTGCTATAGGCTTAGGCTGCTGGAGGACGAAATGACCACTTTCACCCTCTTCGCTACATTCTCACACTACTCTACAATTTTTCATTATTTGCTGTTATTTCAGCTTTTAACTTTGTTCTCTCTCTTTTCTCTTCCTAGAAGCTACATCTGCCCTGACTCTGTGTCTACCTGTGACACATTTCTGGAGAGGGGAATCCTCCAAGCTTCTGCTGGCAACAACTTAATGCTCACCCTCTACCGATGATCCACATGGCCCTGTCTTTCAGTGTTTAACCCTTTCTCTCTCCTAGACATGGCAATTGACTGAGCTTTTACTGTGACTAACTCCATGTGCTCTCTTTCAGATTCTAACCTTGAAAACTGGCTCAGAGTTTATATGTTCTTTCTTTCTAGGTGAAACGACTAAAGGAGCTACAGGGGTTGGACAATGAAACTGAAACACGTGTCATTTTAGTGTGGGAGGTTTCATGGCTAAATTGGACCAGCCTGGTAGCCAGTCTTCATTGATTGCACATTGCACCAGTAAGAGCAGAGTGTGAAGGTTCAATTAGCAGGGTAAGAGCACAGTTTTGCTCAAAATATTGAAATGCACACAACATAATGGGTGACATACCAGAGTTCAAAAGAGGACAAATTGTTGGTGCACGTCTTGCTGGCGCATCTGTGACCAAGACAGCAAGTCTTTGTGATGTATAAAGAGCCACGGTATCCAGGGTAATGTCAGCATACCACCAAGAAGGGCGAACCACATCCAACAGGATTAACCGTGGACGCAAGAGGAAGCTGTCTGAAAGGGATGTTCGGGTGCTAACCCGGATTGTATCCAAAAAACATAAAACCACGGCTGCCCAAATCACGGCAGAATTAAATGTGCACCTCAACTCTCCTGTTTCCACCAGAACTGTCCATCGGGAGCTCCACAGGGTCAATATACACGGCCGGGCTGCTATAGCCAAACCTTTGGTCACTCATACCAATGCCAAACGTCGGTTTCAATGGTGCAAGGACCGCAAATCTTGGGCTGTGGACAATGTGAAACATGTATTGTTCTCTGATGAGTCCACCTTCACTGTTTTCCCCACATCCGGGAGAGTTACGGTGTGGAGAAGCCCCAAAGAAGCGTACCACCCAGACTGTTGCATGCCCAGAGTGAAGCATGGGGGTGGATCAGTGATGGTTTGGGCTGCCATATCATGGCATTCCCTTGGCCCAATAGTTGTGCTAGATGGGCACGTCACTGCCAAGGACTACCGAACCATTCTTGAGGACTATGTGCATCCAATGGTTCAAACATTGTATCCTGAAGGCGGTGCCGTGTATCAGGATGACAATGCACCAATACACACAGCAAGACTGGTGAAAGATTGGTTTTGATGAACATGAAAGTGAAGTTGAACATCTCCCATGGCCTGCACAGTCACCAGATCTAAATATTATTGAGCCACTTTGGGGTGTTTTGGAGGAGCGAGACAGGAAACGTTTTCCTCCACCAGTATCACGTAGTGACCTTGCCACTATCCTGCAAGAAGAATGGCTTAAAATCCCTCTGACCACTGTGCAGGACTTGTATATGTCATTCCCAAGACGGATTGACGCTGTATTGGCCGCAAAAGGAGGCCCTACACCATACTAATAAATTATTGTGGTCTAAAACCAGGTGTTTCAGTTTCATTGTCCAACCCCTGTACATCCATTAACATTTACTTTTCCTTCCCATAGAAAGTACTCCTGGATCAGTGCTTCTTTGTTCTCTTTGTGTCTCTGCTCTGTTCTCTCTAACCCCCAGTCGGTCGTGGCTGATGGCCGCTCACACTGAGCCTGGTTCTGCTGGAGGTTTCTTCCTGTTAAAAGGGAGTTTTTCCTCTCCACTGTCGCTACATGCATGCTCAGTATGAGGGATTGCTGCAAAGTCAACGCAGTGACTGTCCACTGTCTCTACATGCTCCTCCGGGGGGAGTGAATGCTGCAAGTCTCTGACTCGATGCAATCTGTTGGTTTTCCTTAGATAGAAAAACTTTTATCCAATTTGAATAAATAACTGAATCTGACTGCACTGTTCAATGATTAAGATTCATTGGAATGTATGTACCTGACTTTTGTGAAGTGCCTTGAGACGACATGTGTTGTGAATTGGCGCTATAGAAATAAACTGAATTGAATTGAATTGAATTGAATTGAATTGAATTGAATTATTGAATTGAATTGAATTGAATTGAATTGAATTGGACTGGGCTACTCTAAAATGCTAATATTATTCCAGTCAGAAGAAACATGTTAGTCACATTAAAAGATACATTTAAATCTAAATCTGCAACGGATATGACTAATTTTGGGCTGAACTGTACTGTACTAGTTTTAGTAAAGTAAAGTTCGGTCATACCATCTGCTAACTTGGTGTACTGCATTTGGGTCCTCCAATTTCTTTCTCACCACGATGACACCCGCAGTGGTTGTGTGTTCAAACCGACTGCTTGAGGGATTCTTCTGTCCCAGAGGCCTGAACCAGCCGAGCTCAGCATGACCCAACATACTGTTACACATAGAACAGCAAGATATTATCAAAAATAATTTTGGTTGATTGAGATGATATTGTTAGATGATATTGTTAAGCCGTTTGCAGCGCTAAAACCAAAATTTTCCAAATGTTAGAGCGACCATATATTTTTGGTCTGGGTCAAGTGTCAGAAGTCATCATACCTCCTGTTTCTGCAGCTTCCTGGAACTGGTCGGATGTTCTTGACTCTGTGCCTCTTGGGCTTGTCACACACTAAAATATTTATGGGTTGGAGAGTCCAGAGTTCAGATTCTCTCCTGGCCATTGCTGGAACATAAATAAGAAGTGGAGTAAATGTGCTAAGCCTCATAAATCTGCTATTTAGGGCTTAAAAAGCTGCAACTGAACCAATCAATTGACATAAGATCAGTTATGTTTAGCAGATGACTAACAATTTAAATTGTACTTACAATTTTGGGATCAAATGTCAAACAGGCATCATAAAAAGCAAGTATAATGTTTTTTTTTTATAAATTAGACATTAACCATGTTTTTTAAAAACTCTTCACATATTCTCAGTGAACACTAGACTGTGCAGAACATGACCCTTTCAGGTCATTCATGGTAATTACGTTGATGCTCTGTTTACTTTCTTTTTTTATTTTCTTTCTTTCTTTTTTTTATTTATATAGCACCAAATCACAACACATGTCGTCTCAAGGCACTTCACAAAGTCAATTCAATCAAATCATAACAATTTAAAGTCAGGTACATACATTCCAATGAATCCTAACTATCAAACAGTGCAGTAAGATTCAGTTATTTATTTAAATTGGTTAAAAAAATTTTCTATCTAGGGATCTGTTTAAAGGTGTGGCTCTAACTGAATGATTTTTAAGTCTTTTAAAACATTTATCTGCTTTGATCCTGTGTGAAAAGGATGTCTCTCATTTGATAAGGATGGATTAGGTGGCCTTTGGTTATTTTCCAATTCCTGACGTGATATGGACTTCCTAAAGAGAGAGAGGTTTTCTTGCTGACAAACAAGAGACATGTCAGTATTGTAAGTTCAACAAGAACATGCCCTCTGTGGGACTTCCTGATCAGTAGTTAATGTATGATCTTTTTTAAAACGCTGTTTGTCTTCTTCAGTTTTTACTGCTTTTAATACCTTTTTGCACTCTGATGTGGAGGAGATGTGGCCTAGAAGACTCTCCTCTTTGGCTTAAAGTCACATCAGCACAGGCGTGGCTGCAGTCAATGACACCGGCGCTGAGAAAGATAAACTTTGGCGTGGCCTTGGTGAAGTGAATCCCAAGGTCAACTTAAAGCATGTTGTGCCAATATTTTCCAGCCTTGAGAGTCTGAGGCTGAAACCTGCTGCCAGACACCTGGACAAGAGAAACTGGAGTCTTCCGCTACAGGTAAGGTAGATTATGTTATTGGCTAGTGAGATGAAAGGCCACACAAAGAAAGCCTACCAAGATGGAGCTGTGCCCCTCTTTTCCTCATGCTTCCTGGTCCCAATTCCTTTGAGAGGAAGTTAGACATCAGATAAGAAGGAGGAGGCTTTTCCTCACAGGGTTTAGGAAAAGTCTTAATAAGTTCTTAAAATTTGATTTGGTTGACTGATAGGTTTTTTATTTGTTTGTTTTTTGATGTTTGTCTTTCTTTTGTTAATGCAGTTTGTTGTCGTTTCTAATCCCTAATAGCTACAAATAAGGATTAGTTTAATAAATAATAAATTTACCCTTTTAGTCAAGCAGTAGCTCCTGCTAAATTACCTCCTTAACACGCACTGAACTTTTCTAGAGTCCTGCTAATGGCCTAATTATTTGATTAATGTGTTATTAAGCAAAGGAACATCTAAAAATTGAAGCACGCCGGCCCTTGAGGACTGGAGTTTGACACCTGTGTCTTGGGCTGTCGTTGAAGTTTTTATCTTTGGAAGAAATAAGTTACAGTGCTGAGAAATGGATGAACTGGGCTTTATTTATGTATAATAATTGATCCTTCAGTGGTAAAGGATAATATTTCATGTCTGACTGATTGTGTTAATTAATGCTAAAGTATGTGTAACTGACCAGTTTATTAAATTATATGGAAGGTTGGTAAAATGATACTCATCCACACTGCTTTTGAGACTAGACTTGACCTTCCAACATGAAAATTACTCTAAACATACAGCCAGATTTTTTATTAAATGGCTTAGATCAAAGCATATTCATGTGTTAGAATGTCCCAGTCAAAGTCCAGACCGTAAACCACAGGTGTCAAACTCCAGTCCCCCTGCCTAGAATTTGCTTCCACTCCTTATATCAGATTAGGGATACCAGGCATCCTTAGACTTGCCTCTATTATTTGTTCCACACTGCTGTTGTGTGCTCTTTAATTATTTCAATATGGCCAATAAAACTGTGCTCAGTCAGGAAAATTATTAAACAGTATATGGTTCCACTCTGTCCTCTATTTTTTAAAGTTAAAGACCTGTGGACACAGCAGGACAGGCTCAGTAACTCTATCGGGCTGCTGGATGGCAGTGTTGTGTCTAACACTTTTGTATTCACTGGTTTGTTGTCCCTCTCAGGCCCTTGCTGGTCTCTGATCCGTACTAACCTGAGACCTGCTTGCTTTACTGCAACACAGTCCATTAAGCCAATTAGAGAGTGGCCTTTGACCCCTGAGGGAGGAGAGCTTGATTCAAAGGGGAAAACACTTTCAGTAATTCAGTTGCAAGACAAACGTCTACTAAGTGTGCACATAGCAAACTCTCACCTTCTAATCTGTTTTTGTGTACCTTCCTCTGACCCCTTCATCTGCTTTCGGGGTTAAAATTAAAACTTCACACATAAGTTTGTATTTCTGACCATATTAGGACTTTTTATTCACTTCCATTCATTTTAGTAGCTTCATTTGTGCCTAACCCCTTAAAATATGGGTCCAGCGCATAAAGACCGTGCTTTGGTCTCTCTAAGGCCAATCGGTCTTCTCAAGGAATGTACCTAGCAGGTCCTAAAAAGCCAACACAAGTACAAGCACACACACACTCAACCTCATACCTGCCAGTTTTCCATGAACAGTTTTCAAGGAAGCATTTGTTTTATGAATCCAAATAGAAGAAAGCCGAAGCTGAAATGGGTTGAATCTCTCATGCCACTCTTAGAACATGGATTGAGTTCCATTTAACTGGAAACCACAGTAAGCACAACTGTCCACACATGAGACAATGGAAAACAAACATTCACTGCTCCACTTGAGTTTGTCAGTTGGAGTGCAACTTAATGAAGTGACAGGGAGGGTCTTGGTCAGACTCAGACACAACTGTTCAAATGGAGAGGAGGTAGGAGTGAGAGCCCTGTGGCAGATAGGAAAAAAGAGAAAAAAAGGGAGATGAAGAAAAAAAATGCAACAAGAATCTAGGAAAAAAGACAGAGTAAAAGGAAGATCAGAGAAGGAGGGGGAGGCACTGGATCATTTGCTGTTGCTGCTTTATCCTGCTTGAGTGAGACGGTGGAGCCTAAACAGCCTGATGTGGATCTGAGCAAGTCATTAAGGCAGCAGTCCCCACCCCAGGGGCCATGCAGGCACCAGCCAGTCTGATTCTGAAGTGCATCTATATGTGTGTGTATGTGTGTGCAGGTATCTGCTTTTCATTGGTTTCATTTTTACTAATTATTGTTAATACTTTTGTTTTTAACTGATTTATTTATGACAGTTCCTGTATTTTTCAGTGCCCAGAAAATCCTTATATTAAATTACATTCATAGCTTTGATCGGGAAAGTTTGTCTTGCTAGCTTAATGTTGGAATCTGGCACTCTAATCCCAAATTCTCAAACTTTTCTCATTTTGTATTATTTAGACGCATCCATTGGTTTTGTTAAACATTGTGAAATTTGTAACTCAGCAGTTAAATGGAACTTTTCATTCCAAGCAGACAAGCTGGGATGAAGAAAGTTCATAACTTGTATGTAAAGACAAATATCTTCATCTTTAATAACTTTATGCAAGATCTTCAGTGAATTTTAAATGAATCATTTTGAGTTTGTTCAGAAATGATTCCAGACATCGTATTTGAAAAGTTCTCGAATGATTTGCTGTAAAAATAGTTTTATGTGGTAAGAAAAACATATGAGCTAGATGTTAGCACTGTTGCCTAACAGCCAGAAGGTCCTGGGTTTGAATCCTGGCCTGGGGTAATTCTTTATGGAGTTAAAATTCCAGTGCTTGCTGGTTCTCTATTCCCACTTCTTCTCACAGGCCAATAACATCCATACTAGGTTAGTTTGACCCTGTGAATTGCCTTTAGGTCCGGGTCTGTGTGTATGTGTGCGCTGTGTGTATGTGTGCGCACGATTGTTTGTCCTGTGATGGACTGGTGACTGGTGATGTGAGTTTCCCACATCTCACCCAATGACTGCTGGATAAGCAGTCAGATAAGTGGTCGCATAAGTGGGTAATAGATAAATGGAAGACAACAAAAAAATTTTGTGGTTTTATTAAGCTAAGCCGATTAAACACTGGAAATACGTTTATTGTTAAAATACAAAACTGAAAAATGGACGTAGGTCAATGGAGTGATTAAGTAAAAGTTTGAACTGCTATTTACATGGACAACATGTTATCTACCTCTCTAATTTTTGTCTTGACCGATGAACCGACTGAAAATGTCATCTGGAATGTGTTTCAAGGAACTAGTTAAGTAAATTTCCATCAGGCTGTTTCACCATGGGCATCAGTGTGTTCAATATAAGGATATTTTATTAAGGTGTGTTATTTGAGCAGCTCTATTACCTTCGGAAGAAAGAAAAAACACCCTAAAGCACTAAAACACATTCAAGAATCTCCAAAGAGAGGTGCTGTTAGATAAAGACTTAATTTTACAGGTCAGAGTTTTAGTATCAGCTAGAAACTGAAGGTTTGGTAGGATGATCTCATCAGTGTCTTTCAGCTGAACACACAAGATGGATGGATGAAAACTGGAAACCAGAAGAGTTACCATTCCTCCCACTTGCTCTGGACAGCAGAGAGCAGGAAGCAGGCACTCGACCCAGAGCACCTTAAAGCAGGACAGAGGCCCCCGCAGTGCCCTGGGTGGATGGTTGGGGCCTCAGACTGCTGACAGGAGCTACTGTTGCAGTAGACACACTCCACCTGTTGGATGTCGGTGTCTGAACCTCACCAGGAACTAGACTTGTTAGTTCACTACTTTTGCTTTATCAAAGTCTGGCTACTGCAGTTAAACCTGAACATTCAATTCAATTCAAAAATACTTTATTAATCCCAAAGAGAAATTAAATGTTGTTGTAGCTCATTATGTAGGTTTCTTCAAAGAGCTGTTGTAGATGCGGATTGCTGTGGAACATGAACATAAACATGAACATGCTGTCTCATTTTGTTCTGTACTAAAAGAGTCATTGCTCAGTGTGATCTACATATCATGACAGCATCCAAAGAAAGTTTACTGATAGGTGACATGATAGATTATGTTTGGTCTAAAATGAGCCGTTTCACACCAGATCCAAAGATGGACTGTAGTATCAAAGCTCTGTTGTTGTGTCTATGACTAAAGGCTCTAACAACACATGTTGGCCTGTTGTTAGAATACAAACCCACCCTGATGACAGACTGACTACTGTCACTGAAACTGACCATTGTTGAAGGCTTGCCGGTTGCTGCTGTTTGTAAATCTCTAGAAACAGACTGGGAAGTTTAGAATGCAGGATTGCTTCACATTTTTCTGCCAACAGCATTAAACCATGCAGCTGTGCTCTCTACAGTGTGTTACGCTACAGAGGACTTCAGGACTTCTCAGGAACTGATTTTCATTTTCATCACTTTTAAGCGATGCAATCTAAGCCCAATATTATCATTGGTGAGGCAGGGTGCTAAAGGATAAAACAGACCAGTCACAGTAAAAAATATTTGTGGATCTTTGCTTTCTCATCCTGGATCTAAATGTTGCCATGGTAACTTTTTTTCTCCCATAGAGCCCTGTCATCCATCAAAAGTTAACAAACCCACATCATGTTTGTGAATTTCATTTTCTCTTTTCAGTTTTACTTTTTATTTAAATTTTTGATTTTTATGGAGAATTACACAGTATTAAATTGCAATAAATTTCAAAAACAAGATTTCTGTGCTCAAATTTTCACAGATGCAGAGAGTCAAAAATATACAAACAGGCTACAACACAGTAAAGCCCCAAATTATTCATATACTTGGCAGATTAAGTGATATTTTAATGTGACCATCATGTTTCTTCTTACTGGAAGTAATATCAACGTTCTGGAGCAGCCCAGTCAGAGTCCTGACTTGATTCTGACAGAGAATCTGTAGAAAGCGCTAAAGATTAGGGTGATGGTAAGGCGGCCTTCCGACCTCAAGGACTTGGGGCTCATCACTAAAGATCAATCATCCAAATGCCAGTAGAAACATGCATAAAGCTGCTCAGCTGTTAGAAGAAGGGTTTGATTCCTGTGATGCCAATAAAGAGTTTTGCATTGACTATTGAGAAGGGGATGAATCATTTTCAACATACCATTTTTTATTAAATTGTAAACAAAGCAAATCAGCATTTTCTTTTTAAATATGATCCTCCTTTTATATTTTTTGTTATTTTTGGAGAGCTGTCTTATTTCCTATCAGAGATAAACTTCTTGTTTGAATGAAACGAATTTTAAATCTAAATCTGCCTGGGTCATGGATAACTTTCACTGTATATGCATACCGCCTCACTTATATCTGGAATAGTTTCTCTTAGCAAGTTGCACATCGACCATACACTTTTTGAAGCTGTCAACAATAAGTTTCTGGCAACATTCTGTCTGAATATTTGACAAAATCCGTAGAGTTTATTTTAGCTTATTGGCTACCCAGCATCCCTCTGTTTAATCACCACCTTAACATGGTGGAGGTTTTGTGTATCCTGATGATCCTGAGGGCTATGTTGTCCAGAGATTTGGCTCCTGGTGGGGTCTCCCGATAAATGGAAGACAAAAAAAAGCTTTGTGGTTTTATTAAGCTAAGATGATTAAACAGTGGAAATACGTTAATTGTTAAAATACAAAACTGAAAAATGGATGTAGTTCACTGGAGTGATGAAGTAAAAGTTTGAGCTGCTGTTTACATGGACAACATGTTATCTGTGATTTTTGTGATCTAAAGTGGTGGCGTTGCTCATATTTCACCCTACAGTTCCATCCAGTGTTGTGTGAATTCATCTGTAATAAGAGATGGTTCTGGGTTCAGCTCACACTGATGAAAATTAGTCCTCAGTCTTTCATAATCTATAATGATATAATGTTAATATACAGACATTAAGCCACATCAACGATCCCATCATGTCTATTCTTTGTCAGGTTATTTCCAGTTGCACATTGACCATACACTTTTTGAAGCTGTCAACAATAAGTTTCTGGCAACATTCTGTCTGAATACTTGACAAAATCCCTGGAGTTTATTTTAGCCTATTGGTTACCCAGCATCCCTCTGTTTAATCACCACCTTAACATGGTGGATGTTTTGTGTATCCTGATGATTCTGAGTGCTATGTTGTCCAGAGATTTGGCTCCTGGTGGGGTCTCCCGTGGCAAATTGTCCTCAGGGGAGGGGTCGGACTAAGAGCGATTCATGGATCCTTATGATATGTCTGGCCACAGAAAAAAGCAAACATCGCACAGATTAAGGAGACCAGGGCAACCCTCCAGGAGCCAGCCAGCAAGTGCCTGATGGTTGAACTTTGGATCCTAGGGCTCAGATGGGCTCAGCCCAAAGAAGCTACTGGAAGCCCCCTCTATGTCTGCCCACTACCCGCAGAGAGGAACTTCTGGTGCCATGCAAGTTGGGTGAACAGCGAATACCAGGAGACTTGGCATGTTAATTACTTGCAGCATTTTCTGGTTTTAGGGACACGGAATGTCACCACCGCTGATGGTGGTCAGAGGGCCCGGAGGCGCGTCGATTGTATGGTAGCCTCACTTCTGTCAGTCTGCCCCAGGGCAGCTGTGGCTACAATGTAGCTTACCACTATCAGTGTGTGAATGTGTGTATGAATGGGTGGATGACTGATTGTAGTATAAAGCACTTTGAGGTCTCTTGATAAAGCGCTACACAAGTTCAGCCCATTTACCATTTACCTCACTGGCAGGTAAGGAGCAAGAGCTGTTGTGTGAGGTTAAGCAGTACCAGCTAGAAATAGTTAGACTCATGTCGATGCACAGTTAACGTTCTGGAACCCAGTTCCTGAAGAGGGGTTGGACTCTCTCCTACTCCAGAGTTGCCCAGGCCGGGAGCTGCTAAGCAGGAGTGGGGATACTCAATACCTTGGCAGAGTTTCTTGAATTTGTCGTTTTCTATGGTGAGTGAGAGGGTCGGCTCTTTACAATTTCATGTTTTAAGAGAGAGGTTCTAACTGTTGTCGGTGCTTATGCACCAAACAGCAGTTCAGATTACCAGGCGTTCTTTAAGTCTCTGTATGGTGTCTTGGAAGGTGTGCCAGTGGTGATTTTGGGGGAAATCAGTGCCTACGTGGGGCAGGGTTACCTGGAGGGGTGTGGTCCGAAAGAATGGCCTCACCTATCTGAACCCGAGCGGTGTTTTGTTATTGGACTTCTATAATGAAAACACAATGTTTGAGCATAAGGTGGTTCATAAATCTACCTGGTACCAGGCCACCTTCGGCCAAAGGGTGATGATTGTTTTTGTAATCATATCATCAGACCTGCAGTGTTACATCTTGGACACTTGGGTGAAGCGAGGGACAGAGCTGTCAACCGATTACCACCTGGTAGTGAGTTGGATCTGGTGGTGGGTGAGGCTGCCAGATAGACCTAACAAACCTAAACAAGTGGTGTGGGTGAGTTGGGAAGGTCTGGCAGAGGAACCTGTCTGATTGATCTTCATCGAATACTCCCTACCCCCGCATTGGAGAGTTTCTCTTATGTCACAGGTGTGTCACCTGACAGAAACAGCCAGGATGAGAGTCAGGTCCTCTAAATCTGAAGCCATGGTTATGGACAGAAAGACAATGAATGGATGGTTGAATGCATTTGCAGGCCAAGAGGGATACATAATCTCTTCACTGTAATCTTGCTATGAAAAGGATAAAGCATACTAACTTCAAGCTTCTGGAAGGGCCTTCATAAAGTCCCCACCTTAAAATTCTTTTGGCTATTTTGAAAGGCTGTGCCAGGAAGGCAACCAATATGAATGAACAAGAAGATTCAAAGTGGTCAAACATCTACTTAGAATTAGCCCAGAATGGCTTCAGAAGTGGGTTTCTAGGGTGCTGAACGAGATATTCATGGGGATGTGTAGATATATTTGAGACTGTATCTTTAAGTTTGATCCTGTTTGGAACAAAGAAAATCCACAATAAATTCAAACTTCAGGTCATGTTCTTAAAAGTAATTACAATTGTATGTTGTATAATCCTTCCTCTCTAGAACAAAAACTGCAAACAGCTTCATTCCGAATATTAATTGTTTAGATCACAGTATTTCTGATACAAACCTGTTGAAACTAGGCCTAACTGTTTCTGCTTCTGAGTGTTCAACTAGTCAAGCCCGTTAAGTTTGGGAATGATTCATACAGTTATGAGAAACATTAACTTTATTAGAGGGGATCCCATTCAGAAGTGGGACATCTACTTTCTGCTTGCACTCCATCTGATTGAATGATACCAACATCGTTCTTCCTCTGTGGAAATTCACACAGCAACCATCTGTAATGTAATGTCAGAGATCAGAGGATGAACAGTTTTCTTCATTAATAGTGAAACTTTCAGGCTTCCGTTCTGAGTGCTGAGGCCAAGAACCATGCAGTCTTAGTTTCCTCCCACACAGCCAATAATTCCTCCCATTAACCTCTCATTCTTTCTTCTCAAGACGTTAACAATCCAAGGTCCGACCAACAGAAAAAAAGGCCTTTTATGGAAAAACTGTATAAACTGCTGGGGCAGTACATCTCTTGTAGAGGCCTGGATAAAGGCATGTTGTTGGCTTTCCTACACATTACCTGCGTGCCATATAATACTGTTTGGATATGACTTATTGGGTCCCCATTAGTCATACATCAGGCCAGGGCCAGATTAGTAACTCCAGGGGCCCCTGGGCACTGAGGCTCACAGACCTTCCCTAATTATTTGAACTTCCAACCAAGCTGGCATGTCAAATCACACACCTGTTGGTCAAAAGCTGAATGACTAGTCCAGCTGAAGGTATGCCTCTCCAGTATGAGAAACCAAGTACTGCCATCGCACTCACAAATCTCACCACAACGATAAAATGAATTAAATCATCCCAAGCCAGTGTATGGCTCAAGATTATGGCAATTTAGTGTTCACTGAAAATCACCCAGGCAGAAAGCACACCAGTACTGCTGCAGTGTGACTGACTGAAGATATAACAATACCATTACAAAACACAGCTGACTGCAGGTTGCATTAGAACAGTCACCAAGTCAGCTGGACAAGTTCACACCCTGCAAAAACCAATTACTGTACATACACCAACTTTCAGCATCACAGCATAACGATGTAATATACATGTTATGCAAAAAGCATATCAAATGAGCAAAACATATTCATTATCTGGAGCACAATCACAGCAGTTTATATTACCCTACTCAATTCATAGCATAATGACTCTTACCAGAAGTTCTTCTTTCTTGTATGTTTCCTTGCAAAGCTGCAAATCAAGTCCTCAAAGTCCAGCTCCCTCACAAGCTAGGACTTGATGTGCCAACAAGGACAGTGCAGAAAGCCTTTTCTGACCTGTAGTTGACCTAAGTTCATTTTTTATTTGTTTCAGTTGTGAAAAAGTCCTATCTCCCTCACAGTTGGATACAGGAAGTGTGAGAAAAAAACCTGATAGCAACAAAAACGTTGGGGGAGATTGTCTGCAGTCCATTCCTCAGTCAACATGCAATAGGTTTACAGGTGTCTTATCTTGCTCAGTACTGACAAAAGACCTAAACTTGATCAGCTCATCAGATAAGGCAGTATCCAAGTCAGTTGGATGTAAAGATGATAGACTATTGGCCCATTTGCAGAGACCAGTGTCATCATGGTCCATGTCAAACAGGACACCAAACGGACCATTAATGTCCTGACCCTCTGCTGCAATCTGTCTCCCAATAAAAGCATCCACAGTGCCCCGATGTTTACTGCGATGTGTGAAGTGAAAGCAGGCATTTTTGGTGCTCACCACTCATATCGTGTTCTGTTATTCTTTCTGGGTGTTTCCAATCACTAAACCCGGCAACAAACGCGTTGCTGCTTTTTTTTAAAAACTTTACAAGCAAAGCAATAAACGTCTCCAGTGGAAGGTGAATATACAATCCATTTCCGTGGAATAGTTTCACCATTCTAAAGGTGTCGGGTCAGTTTGTTAGTGAGTAAGCGTGTCTTCCCACCGGCCTCGTTCCCCCTCCGTGATGTTAGATTCTAAAAGGCTGACCTCCCTTAGATGTTTGCTCACCAGAGTCATCTCTAGCTTTGTCTGTTTCTTCGCCAAAGTTGGCTACCATTAGCTCAGTCTGAGCATAGCTGGTAGAGGCTGATGCATCTAAGCTAAAGTTGGCTAGCTCGAAATCCTCCTCCTCATTTCTAACTTTTTTCAAACATTTACTTATTGGCAGAACATTTTTTTTTTATTGCAGCCGCTTCTTTCACTTACTTTTCCTTTTTTTTTGTCTCTTGGCAGCCAGGCTAAGCTTTCGGTTGCTACTGCTGTCCATTTTCTGCCAACACGATCACAATAAATTTTCCCACAGTTCCACTCACAGATAGGCTACAACCTATCTGACCATGGATCAGTTACAAATTAATTACAACGTTTTAATCTCAACATGTTTTAAAAAAATCTGATCTTGGACCAGAACAATGGAAACCATCTGCTCTATGCCCAACCACCGTTATCATTAGCCAATCTATAGAGTGCATTGCCACCCGCTCCTAATCATTACCTGTCAAGTAATGAACAATTGTGAAAGTTCATTTTTTTGTAAACAATTTTTATTTTATTTTGACTGAACAATTATAAGAATTAAGGACAAGGTCTTGGGTGGACTATTAAATATGTAGCAGGTAAAAGGTTTCTGCCAGCAGAGATGGCCTCTGGATACGGCTCAGCATCGGACACAGTTCAGTCCAATCTATGATGAAAGGAGTATTATATTTCCCAAAAGTTTTACCGGACGAACTTATATTACTAATTAAGCTTCAAATGGTATAATAATAAATAATGTAAAAAAATGTATCTGTGTTTTCACAAGTGTTTCACTAA
The DNA here is from genome assembly GCA_036173005.1 of Crenichthys baileyi. NCBI lineage: Eukaryota > Metazoa > Chordata > Actinopteri > Cyprinodontiformes > Goodeidae > Crenichthys > Crenichthys baileyi. The sequence continues at coordinate 1,207,240 of JAHHUM010001155.1, read as the reverse complement.
GCACCTAGGCAAATATTCTAACCAATAATCAAGCATCTAGGGTTCAAATGAAGACACAGAAGTGTGTCTGAGTGATAAATCTTCAAGGATTCGGCTCAGTGAGTTAAATAAGTTTGGAGCAGAAACTAACTGCTTACATGTGAAATTACCATAAACCCTCCATATGTGGACCTCCATGTTCCGGCTGCACACTGGAATATCAATGGGATTTGTTACTGTTGTTACTAAGGCTGATAATTTATTTATTAAGCATATAAACCTGAAAAGAATATCTTCACTAATAGTGCTTGTACAGTAGTTTGTGACTGAATATAAAAGGCAGTCATGCTGAAATCTAGCTTGAACTAAACTCTTATTTCTAGGTTTTCAGTCACATCACATGGAACTTATATGTGGCAACATGTGCTGAGCTTGCTATTGGAGTCAGCTTGAACCCCGTTTTTCACAGCAGAGTTTTGTGAAGTAGTGCAAGAAGAGTTGGAGTTCAAAGGGATGATCTTTATGTTTTGTGTGGCGCCGGAGCAACTAGATATCATTCCCACATCCACAAAAAACAAGCATATGCAAGTTAGCTCAAGCATTTTTTTTTACATGCTAACTCTCATCCCAGCCTCTTCTTAAACCAGACTCGCTCCCCTGCACCACTACGTCGTGTCACTGATCCTTTCCATGAACACTGTAAACAAGATCAGTGACAAGGGGCAGTCCTGGTAGCGACCAACCTTCACTGGAAACAAGTTCAACTATGAACTGAGTATGCAGACCCAACTCTTGGGTTTTGACATACAAGTTTTGCAAAGCCCTTAAATACCCCCCAAATACTTTCATTCTTTCGCAGCACTCCCCAAGGAAAACACAGTCATATCAGGACACCACCAGGAGCCGAAGTTCTGGGCAACATAGCCATCAGGATCCTAGCAGAAAACAAAACCCTCCTCCACTTTAAGGTGGCAATCCAATTTGAATCCAACTTGAAGACTGAATTCTGACTTTGGGGGATCATCTACTTAATTTTAAGAACCTAGTACATTCAGTTTCAGAGTACTAATGAAAAGTATCATTATGGCTTACACTTTCAACAACACAACCGAGACGGTGGGCAGCACCAATCTGGCAATGATAAACTATCAGTGTTAATCACAGTGTCTTTGTCAAAGGAGCTGGATGTTAGCAGGGATCCTCAAACCTCCTGACCTGTGACTCTGCATAAAACCAGTCTAGCCAAATGCTCATCCTTGTGCTTCTGAGTCTCGGACTGAATGTGCAACTCTCTCACTTCTCACCTCTGAATTCAACCACTATAAGTACACATGCTGGCCCACTTTTGCTTGGCTCACCAATCCACCAAGCAAAAATCTGATATTCTGAGCCAAGCTACAACACTGCTTTTCTGGTCATCCAAAATTTTTTAAGTTATTATTTTCTAGATTTTTTTCATCAGTTTGAGAAAAATCTTGTAGTGAAGCAAGAAGTGTCTCTTTGCTAAATGAAAACTGTCAAGTACACAGCCATGGTTGCTGAATCAAATATATTGTCTTTCAGTATGCCTGTTTCTTATAACACAATGCAAGTATCATAATAAACATCCAGTAATCCACTTAAATTTCATTTCAACTAAATTTAATCCAGTTTTTTCCAGTTTCTCCAAACTGGCATAATCTTGCTTTATTTTACTTTACCAATGTATTGGTGAGGTTTTCCTCTTTGACTCACTCTTCTCTTTCACCCTGTCTCCCTGTCTCCTTATTCACTGACTGGCTTCCATCAATCACCTGAAAATGGGACTCCTGGAAGTCCTTGGCTTTCACTTGATAAGTGCTCTGATAGGGAGCTGTCGCTCACACAGTGGTAAGGAAAACAGTAGCCCTCAGCCTTAGTGCTTGGAAAGCTCATCCCCAGTTCTGATGTTTTCCACATTAAATGGTGGCCAAAAAAAAAAATCATTATTGTTATGTTATTTTGAAATGTGAGGTCATTGCATTGGTCTTACAATCCAGTCAATTTTAGAGGTTTTGAAAATGAGATTCCATTTTTATTGATTTGTTGTTTTTTTTTTTTTGTCATTTCAAGACTAGAGGATTTTGTAGTGTATTGCTTATTATTTTTATCCGTCTTCTATCTCAACTACCGTTCGATCAGTTATGCACCATTTATTACTTTCCTTCTTCAACAAAAAAATTATAAAAATACCAATAATTAGCTGACATTAGGGTTTAACATGATCTACTACCTTAGGCCACAGTTGTTCCCTCCAAATGCAAACTGTGGTTCTTCCACAGTGGCTCTTCGTAACTTTTATCAACAGAAGAGAGTAACGTTTTTAAATATAAAGAAATAATAAAAGGTCTTGTCTGAAACTCCAGTCCTTGGGGGCAGGAGTTTTAAGCTGACCTATTATACTTCCTTTTAAATAATTGGAATAGGTCTATAGGCTCTACAAAACATGTTATTAAATTTTTTTTACACAAAATTTTGCAAAAAAAAACAAACAGATTTCACCTCCTCAGTTTCCCCCTTTTTTACCTCCTTTCATGAGTGAGCTGTTTTAGGGCTTTGTCAGTTTTACGCAAATTAGCTGTATCTGGCTGCGCCCCCAACCAGCACTTTGTACAAGTGAAAACAAAACTTATAAAGGGCAAATCATAGTCACGCGTACTGACTCTGCTTACGTCCGGACTCGAAGCGGACGTCCGCCGGACATATCCGCGCAAAGCTAAATTTTTACGACGGTGCCACACAATATACTGCTTGGTGGGAAAAAGTCTCCACATCGAACTGTTTTATATGTGAAACACAGCAAGTTGCAAGTACTGCAGGGTCATGACCACTCTCTGCCTCCCACTTAGAAGTGTATTCCTCTGCTTCGTCCCTAGTCTGGTTTAATGGCCTTTAACACCACCTTCTTTTCTTTTTGTTGCTCCAAAGTTACATGGCAAATTAGTTCTGCCTCCCCGTCCGATGACGCCATGGCAGACAGTGTGGGAAATGTAAGAATTTCACACCAGAAATGTAGGAAATCAGTACCGCAGACAAAATGCACGGAGTCCGCGCTGCTCACAGTACGCCTGACTATGTTTTACCCTTGAGACACAACAACAAGCACTTACATTTCTGTCATCTGCAGATTTGCCACTAACAGCAGTGACTAAATTTGAATTTCAATTGAAGTCTTTCTGCAGATCCTGACGTGAACTGATGTGAGTTCTCAAAGCAGTCGGTGGTGAAGTGATTCGCACAAACTAGTACCTTAAAAATAAAATGAAGCCACAAATCTCTCTTATCCGACAGCGGGAGAATGTGCATGGACACATCTGGGTCTTTGCAGCCACCAACAGAACATCTGCCTTTGAGGGCAGCCATTGTAAAGCTCGTGTATGGTAAAAACAACTAGCGAGACGTGATCCTCTACTGAAAATGAAGTGGGTGGAGCTCCGCTTTAGTTGCTAGTCTGGGGCGGGACTCAGGTAACGTTGCTAGGTGCCAGTGTAATTGTGACGTCACATTTACACAGCTTTTGAAACCACGCGTTTTCTAGAAAAAAGCGCCAAGACAAATTTAGTTTCTGTTATACAAATACTTTTATTCCAGAGCAGGCATTTTAAGGTGCAAAATCTACTTTTCTTTATCAGTTGCTGAGCGTTACCAGAGCTTTATTTGAACTAGCTAGTTTTTTTACATACAGTTAAGCCCTAAATTATTCATACGCCTGCAGATTTACATTTCAATTTTTTATAATTCCACCAAGAAGTTTGTTTCTGACAGATAATGAGACAGGTAGGTCTCAAAAGATAATAAAACAATGTAAAAGAAAAATCTTTACTGGCATTACAGCCGATAAACTTTTTTTTTTCAACGTGCCCTGTTGTCTTGATGATTTATCTTTGGTGGTGATCTCCAGATCAGCCAGAGTCCGGAGCGGACTCTGGCTGATCTGAGTTTGTCATTTTGGTAAGTGCACAGTATTTGTCTTTTGTGATGTAATGTACAGTACAACTTTGACTAATGTTTTTGATTCTGATTTTTAAAGTTTTTTAGTTGTTTCCATTTGCCTTTTTGCTTTGCCGCCGATACGCCTGAATTTTTCCACTGTGGGACAACAAAGGATATGTTTTATTTCTATTCTATTTCAGAATATTATTACACTCATATTCAATAAATTAGAATATGTGTTCTGATGAGGCTTGTTTGTCAAATTAAAAAAATAACCTTTAAGCAGGTGTTAAACATAATTTTAAGTAAGCCCACATTTCTGTATTTAAATGTTTTTTTATGGGTCTGATGTAATATTTTAATCTTTAATGTCATGTTTTTATTAGGCTGTAAGCAGAAAATCATCATAATTACCAAAATAAAGGCTTGAAAACATCAGTCTGTGTGGAATGAATCTATATGATGTGTTTCACTTAGGGATGGGGTTACTGACTTTTTAATATTCTCATTTATTGAACAGGTTTGTCCCTCCAGTCAGAAGTTCCAGAATGCCTTGGTCAAATTAAAAGATTATTTTAGACCTACATCTGCCAGGGGTATGACTAACTTTGGGCTTAACTGCGTCTGAACGCATATCTTGATTTTAGATTTGTATACTTCCTATACCATATTAGAAAAGAATATTCTCTCCTTCGCAACAAGCTGTGAAGGAAGGTTAAGTAATTATCCCATTTAGTGGCATGTAATGGCTTTAAATGCCTTCTGGTATTGTTTCTACTCTCTGAAGGGTCAGGATTTTAAACCCATGATCACCTTTGTTATGTGCTTTGACATGTCCAGGGTGACATTTAGACAGATGATGAGCTCTTATAGGCATTTCTAGGAAAGTTCCCCTGCCAGTGTTGCTCTAACCCAACTCAACATGTGGAAAAATAAAATGTCCAAAGAGTACAGAAAGGTTTGTGTGGCATTTTCATGAAAACTGCCCCCACTCAGAAGTCAGTATTGTTGAATAAATCTGGATTATCTTAAAGTTTCCCTTCTTGACAAAGCTTCTCTCATCCACTCTCACTGCTGTTATTTCTGAGGTACGGGTGAAGCAAAGAACGCAAGCAAGTTAGATTAAACCATCTAATTATAAGCATTAAAATTCATACCATGTTTTAAATCTTCACCCTAACCAGCTGAGAGTGAGATGGAAGAAGAGATGTGGATTCCTGAAGATGACTTGTTGAACATCTCCACATCATGATTAAGCTCCACATTCTGAGATGTTTTGAGCATGACGAATGCTGTACTGCATTTTGGAAAACTGTAGGAAAACTAATTTTTACTTTAGGATTGCTGCTATGGTTTTGGAACAGATTCTGTTTAAATAAGCTAGGTAAAATCAAACACACCCATGTGACATATAGTTCTTCCTCTATGAAACCAAGTGTCCTAGTCATTTTTTGGTATATTTGCTAAAATTATCTGACTGGATGAAAATGCATCAGAATCTAAGCCAACAAATCACCCTGATATTCAGCCCTCCACTCTCACCATCCATATGTGACAAAATGATCCAGATATTAATTATGAAGAGACACAAGTTTTGGTGTTTGTGCTTTTTGATGTTTGTATTTTTGGGGAATACTGTGTTGGAAATACATAATAGTTGCATTCTACTGATGTTTTTGGACAGCTGTTGAAAAGGAAATGCCTCCTGGTTATTTACATCATGAAAGTCTATTTCTACAGAGGTACATGGACTGCAGAAACATTTTGCAATGTGTTTTTCTTTCATTTATTGGCATCTAATTAGAATCAGAACTTAAACCCAAAAACAATATGTACCTTAAAACTCATTGTCTGTAATTGTCATGAATTATCCAACATAATTAAAGAATCCATACACAGACCAAAGTCACATAAATTGATATTTATATTTAAATCTTTAGCTGTTAGGATTTATCACTGCGCTCTTATTCTCGTAGTATTTTAATTTCTCATTTCTCATTTCACAAATATATTTCCAACTACAATGTTCTTAAAAATGTTTATTTTTAGATTAATTTTTTTTCTCCTTTTAATTCATAAAAAACATAGTGGGATTTTCTCTCCTAATATATCCCTGTTGTATTTTTATACAACAGGGATGTATTAGGAGTGTGCAGAATATATACAGAATATATAGCCTGATTTCTTCATCAGTTATGGAATAAATCTTCTCTTTTTGTATTTATTTACACATTCATTAATTTGTTAAATTAGGCAAATAATAATTTTTTGAAGTTTGTTTAAGTATTTATTCTTAATTAAGGCAGGATTGGTCCTTCACACTGTTGGAGAGCACGGCAGTACTACAAAATTAAACATTTAGACACAAAACCCAGAGCTCTCTCTCCTCCAGTCTTCACAGGGAACATTTATTTGCATTCAGTGCACAAAAATGTCCTTATCAAAAATTCCCTTACTTCAATTCTTACAGGGCGTGTTTATTGAGTTTCATAACATTGGTGTGTGTGTGCGTGTGTGTGTGTGTGTGTGTGTGCGTGTGTGAAACCCTTGACCAATCTAATGTAACATTCTGACTTACGCACATCTTATACCCATAACAAACAATGGACTCTTCGCAGAGGTTCCTGGAATAACATGACCAACATCAGATTTAAATGTAAAGCAACGTCAATTTAATATTACTACAGGAACTCTAGGAAAGTACAGCTGTAGCAGGAGAGGTGAGGTTGAATGGTGGGATAGTTTATTACTCTACTGGATGCAGTACTAAAAAGCACCACTTGAAGTCTGTAAAATGCCTCTTTCCACATAGTTTTGTTTATATTTCTGTAAAGGTATTTTATATAGCTTTTGTATATAGTTATTTTATTCATTTTATATACTATATAGTTATTGTCTAGTGTAAATTTAGCTTTTGTAATGGGGTATTGTGTGGTTATTTAAATGTCATTTTTGATGTTTATGGTATTTATAATTTATTACTATTATTATTGTTATTTATTAACTTTTTTTTACAAGATTTCTATTTTGCAGTGAGGGTATTTATATTGTTTTTTTTCAGATTTTATGTATTTGTTTGTAATTTGTTAATCACTGAATGACATGTTATAGAATAAATTAAAGACAGTGGTAAAAATAATGCTATACGCTGGGCCGAGGGGGCCACATAGAGCTGGCTCTGTAAATAGTTGACTTGAGTTGTTTTTTGTTTTCTTCCCAAAGGCCAGAAGGACATTTGAGCCGCTGAGATGAAAATGCTCAATATAATAGTGTCTGCGAAGAGGCCACCACCAGTGTCTCTAAGCATGTCCGTCCTGCTGTTCCAGAGCCTGCTCCTGCAGAGCTGCTTTCATGTCCAGCCCAAAGACGCCTGAACTAAACCTGACTAGGTTTAGGTCACTAGAAACAAAAAAATATCAAGATAAAATTAAGATTCATTGCCCTGTCGTTTTAAATACAGTGAATAAAAATTGCTCTTCTTTAAAAGGAAATGTATTGATTATGCATTAGATAGATGGTAAACACCAGCTGATTGTCTCCAAATACTGCCTGCATCAGAGCAGGATTTCATTTCATCTCCCTCCAGTCCCTCATCATCATTTATTGGTCTACGTCTGAACCCAGAGCTGCACGTCCATGCGCGGATTGGCTGCCACCGGCATGAAAATTTGATGTGAGACGGTCGGCCAATGAGAAGATTTCAGAGCATATCAAATATTAATATGTTAGCACCCTGCGTTAAGTAATTAAATCCCAGCGGCGTTTGTAGAGGGAGAAAATCAATAACCTCCTCGGTTTAATTTTTCACTTAATTGTTCGGGTTTTTAGTGCGACACACGGCCTGCTGCGTGTTGTTTATGATCAACTGTTCATTAAAGCTGCTGCCAATGTGTTCACAGAATAAATATCGCCTTTGATAATAACAACGGCAGCTACACCCGCATTCATTTAACGTGTTTTAAATCTCAGTTTTTACTGCAATTCATCCTGAACCGATCCTCTGGATCCCATGGAGGTTTGGACTCGGAGGGAAGTCAGGAAAAAAACACGGTGTTTGCAGCCGGTTCATCCCCCTGAACATGAATTAATAATATCCGCAGCAATAAGTGAGCCGCTCATTTTTCATCTGCGCACCTTGGATCATTTCAGCCCATTAGGCCGATTTATTATAAGGCTTAAAGATGTCTAGATTAAACCAAAGTTGAAATTAATGTAAGTGGTATATTTTTAAATGCCCTTTTTTAGTGCAGTTTACTGTTTATCTTTCTTTCTCTCTCTCTCTCTCTCTTATGTTAATTAATTCATTAATTGGTTTATGTGCTTGTTTATCGTACTGGCTAAATCTTTTTTTTTTTTAAATAATGGGATCTGCAGAGATAAATCTATTTGGCTGATGTCCTCCCTAAACCCTTTAGAATGTAACTAATCTACATGTATTCTTGAAATAATCCCGTAACCAGTAGCATAAAAAGCTGATCGCACATGTTCATTTGTCTGAGGCGAGGAGTGTGTGAGGCCTGAACGTTTAGGGAATACGACCAAAAAGTGGATTAGAAAAGAAACGTTGCAGGCTGAACCTGAGAATGAACGTGAAAATAAACGTGAAAATGAAATGTAAAATAAGCGGCAAGAAATTAAAAAATGAATTAACGAGAATGATGAGAGGCAAGCAGTGGCGTTGTTTTCTGTAAATAATTGTCTTAGATGTGTGTGTGTGTGTGTGTGTATGTAGGGGGGGTGTTCAATTAAGGCTATAAACAGCTCCCTCTGAGTTTGCAGGCCCTGCAGAGTGGGGTCTTAATCTCGCGCTGTCTCCTTGGCAGCTTGATTGATGACCCCGCGCAGCGGAGGATGGGCAGGCCAGAGAGCGGCCAGAGAAAGACGCGCACGGCGCTCCCCGCCGCCGCCAGATAACGAGCAGCAGGTCCAGCAGAAGAAGCTCGCGCGCTACAGGAGCAGAGGGAGCGGCGCGTGGAGCATCGAGCGCCATGGATCACATCGGGATGCTGGGGGCGCATCTGCAGCAGCACGCGCACGTGGAGCCCATCAGCTTTGGCATCGACCAGATCCTCAGCAACGTGGAGCAGAGCTGCATGCTGGGCCCAAGGATGCACGAGCCGGACTACGGGCACCCGGCGTACAACAACAACGCAGGAGGCTTCGGATGCGGCGGCGGCGGATACAACGGGAACGGTAGCGGCTCGTGTGGGGTGGCATCGCTCGGGGGACCTTATCACATGAACATGAGCGTGAACATGAACGGGACTAACATAAACCCTGCCGGGGTCATCCGCGTCCCCGCGCACCGGCCTCTCAGCGGAGGGAGCTCCGCGATGCCGCCCGCCGCGAGCGGCGGTACCAGCAACCTGAACGCGCTCACCTTCCCGTGGATGGAGAGCAACCGGCGGTACACCAAAGACAGGTTCACAGGTACAATTATTGTTATTATTTTTATTGATGTTGTTCTTCTTCTTCTGCTTACGATTATTATTATTAACGTCATTATTATTATTATTATATTATTAGTATTATTAAATACACTTAAGGATAAATTAAAGCTAAGCCGTTGCAACTGCAGGCCTTCATGCAAAACTACTTCTTTTCACTCAAGAAAATAAAAATCTGCTCAAGAATTACTTTTAAAGCACATAGAGGCAATACATTTTGAAATGTTAATTATGATTTAAAGATCTCGCACTTTTGCTTGTTTATTTGCATGTTGATGCAGCGCAGCTCGCTGGTATGACAACACTATGAAATGTTTACAGATAACATGCATTTTCTTAGAGCTGCCAACTGTTCTTTCTGCGATCCTGTGGCTGCTTTCTTCTTTCGTTCTACAGTAATGAAGCTCCCAGATCACCGGCACTGAGTCTGTTCAGATGCTTTTAGGTCTTGAACGTCTGTGAGAAAATCTGAGCTAGAACGGGCTTGGAAGAGGCGATGTCACTGGCTAGTGATAATGATAACAATGAAGAAATTTCATAAAAGTTTTCAAATCCCAACCAAAACACAGAGAACATATTCTAGAATGAAACATACAAAACTGGATGAAAGTGTCTAAAAGAAGAAAAAGAAAACACCAGAACGCCTGACACACAACGATAAAACAGTTTGTTAGTTTTTAATCTATATTTATAAATAGAAATAATTCAGGTTTAACAGCTTAAAGGTACACAAACAAATCCAATTTTAACTAATTAAAAGTGTTCTTAACTAAATTGGGTAAATAATTATTAAAACCATTTTACTCATCTGGGTTTTCCTTCATATTAAAAAGAAACAAAAAATAAGATCCAGTTTGGCTAAAATAAACTGTAAAAATAAATGTATGAAAATATTCTAAAACCTTGGCCTGTTTCCCTGGCAACCAGCTAAGACGTTTCTCGTCGCTCAGCTGGTTAGTTAGTTAGTTAGTTAGTTAGTTGGACTTTAGTGTTAGCTTTGTCTCTAAACTAGTTCAAACTGGATGTAAACTCCTGCTCCATCACAGAAACCTTTTAAATCGATATATCGACTTCTAATCCAGCAAAAACTGCACACGTAACGAACATCATTTAAATTCTCATCCAGATGTTTAACAAGGATTTGTAAGTAAAATAAATAATGTATCTATTATTAAACCATACTTTTACAAACTGATGATAATTTAGCTGATTTTATTCAAACTTGACACCCTCTAACGTGTCTTTTTTTATAGTGCATCTTCTCCTTTTCAGCTCCTGTGCAGCTTTGTCTGCTGCTGCTTCTGTCTGCTCACCCTGTCTTCTTCATGTCTTCACCCTGCATGTCCTTCTCTCCTGTCTCCTCCTGGCCACCGTCCCGCCCTGTGCAGTCTCCCTCTCACCCCTCACTGTCACACGCCGTGTAGGTCACCCGTACCAGAACCGCACTCCGCCGAAGAAGAAGAAGCCCAGGACGTCGTTCAGCCGGCTGCAGATCTGCGAGTTGGAGAAGCGCTTCCACCGGCAGAAGTACCTGGCGTCGGCCGAGCGCGCTGCCCTGGCGAAGGCCCTGAAGATGACCGACGCTCAGGTCAAAACCTGGTTCCAGAACAGACGTACTAAATGGAGGTGACTGTTCTTCACTCTCTTCTCTAAAATGTGATTCAGTGTTTCCGAAGTATGCGGTTTCCACATTCTAAGACCAAATGGCATGTTAAGAAGGCTTTCCAGCCACATTAAACAGTCTGGAGCGATTCCGGTTTTTCCAGAACCACGCCAGCAATTCAGGACTAACCAAACGGACAAGAGAATTCAATCTGGGATTACCTCAGATTAGAACCCATTTGTTGGGACTGGAACCTTTGCATTGCCTCCTGAATTTTTGGTTTAGAATCGATTCATTAGCCGTTTTCTCATCTCGTTTATTCCTGTCCAAATTTGTCAGACTTTTTCGGTCCAAAATTGTTCCCGCTTCGAATTGTCCGAATAATTCGGACCCGCCAGGTGGAGGTTGCGTAACCGCTTTTACGATCGATTATTTAAAGTAATTTCTATATTTGTTTACAAATGTCTTTTGCTACATTTTGTTGTATAAGTAGTCTGTATAATAATATGTAATATATGTTGTGCTGTCAGGAACTGTGGCCATAAAAGAGGTCGCTCAGTGTTACTCCGCTTTGATCAGAGGAAATAATCAGACATATTTTCTACTAATTAAATGACCGAAACGGGGATCGGAAACTAAAGACGTGGGAGTATAATGTCATGCAAAAGTGTTCAGTGTTTTTACTGGAATAGTAAAATACAGGAGCTACTGGATAATTATTCCCAGTAAGTAACTGTTACTTAACAACACTACACAGTGCACTGATATGCAGTGGTTACATGGGTACGAAATGGAAGAGTTGATGATAATGTTTATATGAAACTAGGTGTGAATTTGCGAAGAGGCGAATTGACTCGGAGCTGTCAGTTTATTGCTCGATTTATGGAGAGAAATACTACTAAAATATTCAAAGCTTATGTATGAATATATGTTATTTGTATATTGTTTTGTAAAACTTTCTAACAGCTTGTGGAGGCTACACCTTGCTTCCATTATTTTTGTTCGTATCCCTATTTGGGCCGGTCTTTTCCCGCCAATATTTTCTCTCCACACTTAATGAATGATGCTTGAAGACCAAGAGAATAAACTGATCCACATACGTTTAAACGGCAGTAGAAGGCCAATGTTCCTTTTCCATTCAGCATTATTACTGATTATTACTGTTTTTGTTAACAACATTTTTATTTTTTTTTTGTTCTCCCACATTGTTTTTTTTTTTTGTAATATTTTAGAAGAGTTTGTATTCTCATATTATAAGCTACAGTAGCCTACAGTATATGCTGGCTCCAAACGTTTGGATTGATCCTTGAGCAGAGGAGACAGTTCAGACCTGATCATTTATGTCCTCTAATGCATTTCCAAATAATCGCGAACAATGTTCCGAAAGAGCATATGTGTTTTAGTTTTACAGTGGCACTACCTGTTTATTATAAAACAATATAAAGCAAAAAAAAAATAATAATGTTATTCATTTTAAAGAGGCAAAAATAAAATTAAGAAAGCATGTTTACATTTTAGCATCAGTTCTTAAAGTTTTAATACCAAAACAGGGGAACAGTTTGCAAGTTAAAAATATCCATCCATCCATCCATCCATCCATCCATCCATCCATCCATCCATCCATCAGTCCAGGTATGTTTTCATCAGTATTATTTCCACCCCCTCCAGTTTACCCTGTGTTCCCACTGCAGTCTGCTCTCTCCCACAGACTCTTTGCACTCTCTTTGCAGACGGCAGACGGCAGAGGAACGTGAAGCAGAGCGGCAACAGGCCAACCGGATTCTTATGCAACTGCAGCAGGAAGCTTTCCAGAAAACCATCAATCAGCCGGTAGTCCCTGACCCACTGTGCCTGCAGAACAGCTCCCTGTATGCCCTGCAGAACCTCCAACCATGGAGTGAGAACACAGCAAAGATCAGCAGCGTGTCAGCCTGCGAGTAGACGTCCTGCTCTTGGTCTCAGCTGGGCTTCTCCTCCAGGATCAAGTGACTGCTGCAGCGTGGAGGAGCTGACTGATGCCTGCTGAGGAGGTCCTGGTGTTGGACACTGTTTCATGGCCTTGCTCTTTCTGTTTGACAGACACTGGTGCTGTTGTTGATGGGCTCTCAGCACTGCTCCCATAAAATGGGGTCCACACAGTGACATGTTGTATTAATGTTAATAATATTATTCACCTATGAGGGACATTTAAAAAAATATTTTTTTAAAAGTTTATATGTCTGGCTAAAGAGGGCTTTGTCCCAGGGTTACATGCGTATTTATCAGCCTTGTTATTGGTCGTTTTAATCAAGTGCAGAATAACAAAACACTTGTTTCAACTGAAAGAAAAGGATGAAATGAAACACTTCACTGATACAGTCTGGGGAGATTTTCAGTCTAGATTAATGGTGCATTTCATTTACCTCAGAAATTAAAACCTCCAACTGGAAATGATGTCACATTAGCCTTAAACCCATGAAAGCCTTTGCTTACAGTTGTGCTGTGTGACCCGGCGGCTAATGACTCCTAGCAACATAAACTGATAACAATAACTTTCTCAGCATGTTGCACAGTCAAGCACTGCAGCAGCGCCTTCACAAACAGAGGTTGGGTAGTTCTATGTGAGCTACTGATTTAATACATGCTACCTGTCAGAAGTACGAAAACAGGACATTACTGCAACTATTGCTACATTTTCTGCACGCAGCAGCCACATTGGAGGTCTGAATGTTTGAGATCCAGGTCAGATAAAAAAGATCAGCTGAAACTTCCACCAAAGGCAGCATTTTCACCTTGAAAATCTGAGGTTTCTGTCAACCCTGACCTAAAACTCCAACATGGCTGCCATGCTTCTACAATACAGAAAGTAACCATTTATTTATATATCTTTATATCAGTAGCCATAACTTTATTGTACAACCTGTTAGGTTACTGCACTGGTTAATTTCAGCAAAAGCTTAGAAATATACAGTTATTAGTAGCTTGTATTGCTAATAGCAGTTAGCTTGGTCACCAAACCAACTATTAGCGACTCCCACTGCTTTTCTGAGCTTAAACTGGAGCACAGTTATACTGGATGTGACCTTATTCCCAGATTTGAGTTTGAACTTCCAAGGTATCTGTATGCCATCAGGAAATCTTCAACTAAATTAAAATTCCAGTTTCTGGGGGCAATTCAATTGATTTCTCCCAGTTAAATCGTGGAAATTCAGACTTCCCAATACAAATGGGACACACCATAAAAAGTCAAATCAAAATCTAAATGGTGAAAATGTAATGTATTGCACTTTGGCTAAAAAATACATTTAAAGGCATCTTGCCATGTTTTGTAGTTTTTATTTCTGTTATCCTGCCATGTTTTGTGTGTGTGTGTGTGTGTGTGTGCGTGTGTGTGTGTGTGTGTGTGTTGTGTTCCTGTCTTGAAATCACAGTGAGAACCATTTTCCCGATTTCACCATCAAAGTGAGGACCGTTGGTACCAAAGTGAGGACATTTTGCTGGTCCTCACGACCTATTTTGCAAACGGTTAGGTTTAGGACTAAGGTGTAAATTGAGTTTAGGTTAAGGTTAGGGTTAGGCATGCACTGGTAATGGTTAGGTTTAGGGTTATTGTCAGGGTTAGGGCATAGAAAGGGTTGAAAATGACTGAAAATCAATGGAAGTCAATGGGAGTCAACACATGGTCCTCACTACACATAGCAAAACAAGAGTGTGTGTGTGTGTGTGTGTGTGTTTCATCTCCATTATTTGGTGGACACTTTTTTACATACAGAGCTGTGAAAAAGTATTTCCCCTTACAGAATTTTCATTTTTTGCTTTTTTTCCCATTAAAATATTTCAGGTGAACAAACAAATTTTAATATCAGAACCTGATTAAAGTTCAGCTTTCAAATAATGATTTCAAAATCTACCAAAACCAACAATTTAAAAAGGAAAAAAAAAACAGCTCTCTTCTTAAATCATGAATTAACTTAGATTAACACAGGACAGTGGCGCCCCCAGAACGTTTTCACGGGGGGTTTCATGTGGGACCATTAAAAATCCAGGGGCCAAAATCAAACCAATGACTGATTCTGAAAAATGCTGTGACATTGTACTATTACTATTTCTAGTAATAGAAACTAGATCCTTCCTGCCCGCAGCCATCAACATCTACAACGGCTCTTTGAAGAAACCTGCATAATATGAGCTACAACAACATTTAATTTCTCTTTGGGATTAATAAAGTATTTTTGAATTGAATTGAATTGAATTTAATAGGAACTAAAAAAAAACTATCATGAACTATTTGTCTTCTGTTTTGTTTTTACAAATTTATATTTCAGACTGACAAGAAATGAGCATTTAAAGTTTCAATAGTTTTATTTAAAATATTGCATTTTTTAATTTTTACAAAATGTAAAACATTCAAAATGATTCAAAACATACACACTTAAAATAATTTACTATTTACTAAACATTGGGTAACAATGATACATTTAAATCACACTGTTAAAATAAATTCAAAAGAATATGGTGCAGGCTTTTAACAGTACTGTTACATGAACAATAGTGCAGTAACAGTTGGTTAAAGGAAAAGGCAGGTTTGTTTGCTGACGTGTGGACAACTCAGCTTTAGTCGTTAAACTGACTGACCACATCCGGGGGGTCAATGTTATTCCCCCCTGACGGCGCCATTGCCGCCAGACCTGTAAAAACAAGAAGTCACTTAAATATAACCTGTCAGGCAACATGAAGTAGGCAAAAATATCTCAAAAGTGCAACACATCATGCCCTGATCTAAAATTTGAGAACAGGTGAGAAACAAAGTCATTCAGAATTCACAAAAAACCCAGAACAACAACTAAAGGTCTGCAGGCCTTACTGTCTCAGTTACTGTCAAAGTTCATGATTCAACAATAAGAAAGAGAGACTGGGCAGAAATGGCCTCCATGAGAGAGTTCCAAGGCTAGGACCACTGCTGACCCAAAAGAACACGAAGGCCCATCTCACATTTACCAAAAAACATCACAATGATTTCCAAGACAGTTGGGGAAATATTCTGTGGACTGATAACACCAAAGTGGGATTTTTGGAAGGTGTGGGTCCCGTTACATCTGCAGTAAACAGAACATTATACATACATTCAAACATGGCAGTGGTAGTGTGATGGTCTGTGTCTGCTTTGCTGCTTAGGGACCTGGACTACTTGTTGTAATTGATGGAACCTTGAATTAGATTCTGTAGCTTAAAATCCTGAAAGGGGAATGTCCAACTACACTACCGGTCAAATGTTTCAGAACTACTTTTTCATTTAATGGTTTTCTCTATGTTTATGACTATTTCACTTGTACCTAGATTCTCACTGAACCCATTAAAACTGTGGAGGAACACATATAGAATTATGCAGCAAATGAAAACTTGTAAAAGAACTTTAAATATGTTTTATATTTTAGATTCCTTAAAGTAGCCGCCCTTTGCTGTGACGACTGAAATATTAACCTTTGGCCGTCTCTCAGTGAACTCTAGGAAGTTCTTTCAAGACTCTTTGGAAAACTATTCCAGGTGACCACCTCATGAAGCCCATGGAGAGAATGCCAAGAGAGCAAAGCAGTCATCAAAGGGTGGCTATTTTGAAAAATCTAAAATGTAAAAATGTTTAGAGTTATTTCACACTTTTTGTTTACTACATAATTCCATGTGTGTTCATTCATAGTTTAGTTGCCTTTGGTGAGGATCTATAATTTAAATAATCATGAAAATAAAGAGACCCATCAAGTGAGAAAGTGCATCTAAAACTTTTGACCGGTAGCGTATGTGATCTTAAGCTGAAGCACAAGGACAATTTTAAAAGAACACCAGCAAGTCCACCTCTAAATGACTCACAAACAAATAAAGTTGTTAAGGTGATCTAGTCAAAGTCTGGACTGAAATCTGATTGCTTGTTCATTCTAGAAAACCCTCCAATGTCTCTGAATTCTGCAAAGCAGAGTGGACTAAAATTCCTTCACAACAATGTAAAAACTCATTAACAGTTGTCACAAACACTTCATGGTAGGTTTTGCTGTCAAGGTTGGAACAACCAGTTAATGGGTAAATGGTGTAATTACTTTTTCACACAGAGTCAGGTTGGCTTTGATTGCTGTTTTAATTTTATAAATGAAATTATCATTTGAAAACAGCTTTTTGTATTTACCCAGGTTATCTTTTTCTAATATTAACAGTAGATTGATTCAAAATATAAGATGCAAATACTTGTTCACAGCACTGTATGCCACATACTATATCTATTACTAATAGACAAGTCAGGGCAAATTTGGTCATGACATCATTATTTTAACTTGACTATGTAAACACATGTGAAAATAATAATAGAGTCTTTTTTCGGTCTTATGAAACCAAGGCTGGTTAAGGTAGACCAATGCTTTATTATGTCTAAATAAAAAAGGGTAACATGTGTTTCCATTCTCTAAACCTTAAGTGAAAACATCGTGCTTTACTCTGGCTTTATTTCACCAGCTGCTATAGTGCCTCACAAAAGTATTCATATACTGTAAACTTACAACAACAAACCTTGACACATTTTATTGGATTTCATATGAAAGATCAACAGGAAGCAGGGATCTGGGGTATGTCCTATCCTTAGACAACTAGAGACTAAGGTTGTTGCAAAACAGCTGAAGCTCAGTCAGACTGGATGGAGAGTCTCTATGAACATCATTTTTAAGGTCTTGCTGCAGATTTTCAAAAGGAATTGGGTCTAGACTTTGACTGGGCCATTCCTGCACATGAATATACTTTGAGTAAAGCTCTTTTGCAGCCTCTCATCCTCCCATCATATCTGACCAGCTTCCCTGTCTCTACTGAAGAAAGGCATCCCCATAGGATGATGTTGCCACTGCCATGTTTCTCCATGAGTTATGGTGTGTTCAGGGTAATGTGCTGATTCAATTTTTTGCCATGCAGAATTTTGCACACAGGGCAAAATGTTCAGTTTTGGTCTCACGTCAACAGATCACCTTCTTCCACATGTTTGTTGTGTCCTCTTGTGGCTTATGGCAAATTCCTCTATAATTGTCCTTTAACAATGGCTTTCTTATTGCTACTCTTCACTGAAGACCAGATATCAGGATTGCACAACTAATAGTCGTGCAGTCAACAGATTTTTCACCTGAGCTGTAGATTTCTTCAGCTCCTCCAGAGTTACCATGGACCTCTTGGCTGTGTCTCTGATTATTGCTCTCCTGCTCTAAGCCTATCTGTTTAGGTGGGCCTCCATGTCCTGGTAGGTCTGCAGTTGGTCCATCCTCTCTCCATGTTCAAATGATGGATTGAACAGATCTCTGTGAGATGTTCAAAGGTTGGAATATTGTTGTAGAACCTAACCCTGCTTTAAACTCTCCACAACATTCTCCCTGACCTGTCTGCTGTATTCCTTAGTCTCTGAGGCTGTTTGTTTTGTAATGTTCTCTAAAGAACCTCAGTGGTCAGAAACAGAACCACTGCGGTAGATTCAGTTACACACAGCTGGACTGTTTTGAAATCATTTTCCTTCCACTTCACAGATCTGCTCTACTTTGTGTCTGTCCAGATTTTAAACAGAATGCAACATATGTAGAAGCAACAAACAAGGTGCTTCATGTGTTAAACATAACCAATGATCTAGATGACTTCATGGGTTTATAAAATACAAAAGTTTGCATCACACTTTTAGAGTTACGCAGCAGCTACAGTATATACAGCAACATTATTAGGCAACAATGCTTTATTTTAATGAAGTTAGACTAAGAAAACCAGACCCACACCATAAAAAGGAGCAGAGCTGCACCATGTTCTACATCCAATAAACACAACAAACTGACAAAGAGGTAGATATTCCTGTCAACAACATCTAGAGCAGCTTTGCTCCTCACCAGCAATAAAGACACCGTGCAATAATTTCATCTGCAACTACCACTGACAGATAAAAAATTTGATTATTTAGTAAAATATATTTAAGATAACAGATAAGAGAGAAGGGAAAAAGCTTCGTGTTGTGTGTTGTATCCTTTCCAATCATTTAAAACTTGGATAAAGTGTTCTCATTTGTTCCAGTAGCAGAATCATTTCTATGTAACAATAAAAAGGAAATTAATACTGACAGAAAAATAAACAGAAACACACATTGTGTTCAGACTAACCAAATCTATGAGTTAAAAGTAAAAAGTTAATTAAATCTTTGGCTTTTTAGGCAACAAGAGGAAGCAAACTAAAATAATATTGCACCTAATATGAAGTAAAAAGATATTTCTGACTTTTTTAAAAGTAATTATAAATTTATTATCAATCTGGTATAGCCTATTCACAGATGAAGTAGAGTCTAACAAACATTCAGCAGGTAAATTCAGTTCACAGCTGTTTCAGGTGAAAAACACAAACAGTGAGACATCTCTCAGAAGCTAACTTTATGCTATGCTAACTTTAGGTAGCAACAACAGAACTTTCCTGCTAATGTCGATTAGCTTAACTGTAACTGAAGGCCTTATCTCACCACTAGGAATTGATTTCAAAATTTTGTATATTTTCGACCAATACATTTTGGTTAAATGTTTTTTAATGAATGGTAATGAAAAAAATCTCTCTATACAGCTCACTGTGCTGCAACAGGTTTTGTCTTCCTTCAGTGTCGTTTTCCGTATATGGTAAGAAGAGGCATTTTCACCATCTAAATAAAATGCGATGAAAATGTGTCTAAACCCAACAAAATTTTAAATGTCCATTTCATTTGTTTGTGTTCATTTATATTGTTTCGTGATTGAAAATAAATATTGCTAAGAGACCTTTAGGCAGTGGGGGGAGGGGGGGGGGGGGGGGCAGTGTTGTTTCATATGGGCACAGAACGAAAGAATAAAATAAAAACAAGAACAAGTCAATCGTTTAATATACAGTATTTAGTGAGTCACAGAGCCACATCTAGCTCTGAAGCTGCAGGTTGCAAACCACTGATCTAGCAGATGAAAAATTTGATCCTATTTCAATACGGCTGGAGCTAAAAGTGCAACACCTTCATTTTTAACTCATTGTTAAAGGAAATCTGTAAAGGTAAAAATCAAAATTGGTCCAAGGGATCAATCAGTTAAGGTTTCTGTCCCAGTGCATATCATAAGAAATTGATTTAGTATTAACAGGGGTCAGGATCTGCTCTACAGGGGCACTGGTACATTTTGCCCCCTGTCTAAAACCGCCCATGCATTTAGGGATAACGTGAGATGTCATCAGTCACTCTCAGACACTCTCCAAAATAAAATACTCTGACCCATATAGCAAAATTGGTCTGGCCCAGTTCTGCACACAATAAACTTACACTTGGCCCAGATGCTGCAAAGAATGACGGCCCTTTGGTGGCCCAGATCTAATTTGCCAGAGGCAGCCGACACATGTGCCAGCTGTGGACACACTGATGGACCTGCCCTGGCCTAAAACAGCTATACCTTAGTAAACCTTAATAAAGCCTCTATATTAAAAGTGATACAGTTATAGAAACATTTATTTTGAATTTAATAATCAAGTATGAAATGCAAATTTTACTCTTCCACTTTGTAGAAGGCAGCTTTGTAGAAAGAAGCTTTGTCCTGTAACTCAGTAAAAACTGAGTAGAAAACTTCCATTCTGAAATTCCAGACATCATTCATTCCATTGCTTCCCTTAAAGTGCAAGAGGTCAGAAATAAAGTGGAAATAGGACATTTCCACTTTTTTCTTGCTATAAACATGTTGGGAATGTTACCAGAATACTTTTATAATTGGGAAAAACAAGTATTTCAATTGGACCCTCAGTTCTTGTCATCATAAACAGCAGTATGGCCTATGGAGTGGTTCACAATGTTTTTAAGCATGCTGTGGTAAACCCACTGATAACAAAAACCCGGCCTCAACCCCTCAGTGTATACTCAAATTTTATACCAATCTCAAAACTCCAGTTTTGTTCAAAAATATTGGAGAAAGTTGTTTTTATTCAATTAAATTACTTTCTGAACAGAAATGAGATTTTAAAAATTTTCCACTCTGGTTTTAAAAGTCTACATGGCACTAAGGGTGCATTGTTGAGGGTTTTTGATGAGCATTGGATTATTGGAGTTTTGTTATTCTGGTACTTAGACGTGACTGCAACATAAGTACTGTTGACCACAATATTCTTGTATCCCATTTGAAACATTGGATGGGGGTAAAAGGTGCAACGTTAGACTGGTAGTATTCATACCTGCAGGACAGAAGCTTCTGTGTTTATGCAGAAAACTTTTAGTCCATATCAGCTCCTCTTTTCTGTGGAGTTCCATCCATTGTCTTCTGTGGATGTTAGATCAGATCGCTGGGCCAACAGGTCCAAGAGGGAACCACAGACATTGCTCCACCCAGCAACATCCTCCAGCTCATTCTGGGAGATCCCAAGGCATTCCCGGGCCAGACAGGATATATTGACCCTCCTGCAAGGTTGGTTCTTAGCCGGGGTCTCCTCCCAGTGGGACGTGCCCTGAAAACCTCTAAAGGGAGAAACCCAGGGGGCCATCCTGATCAGGTGCCCGAACCAACTCAGCTGACTTCTTTCAATGCGAAGCCTTCCGAACCTCAGGCCGAATCTAATCCACGCCTCCCACTCTGCCGCCTGGGGGGCTTTTTAACTACCAAGGCAACCTCTGCCATAGTGATGGAACTGCATTTTCCCAATTTTTCAGTTTGCAAAATTGTTCAGTCACCATGTCAGTGAAGGAGAGGATGACTGGATTTAGGAGATCCTCAAAGCGCTCCTTCCACCACCCAACGATATTCTCAGTCCAGGTCCGCAGTTCCTCTCCCAAAGCTTACACAGATGAGATGGTCCCTGTTTTGTCAAACAGTTTTCCAGAACCTCCTTCAGGCCAACCGTAAGTCTCTCAATGGTCTCACTGAATTCCTCCCATCCATGAGTCTTTACTTCTGCATTCACAGAAGCCGCAATCCTTCTGGCCACCCGGTACCTGTCCGTTGCTTCAGTAATCCCCAAAGACAACCAAGCCCTAAAGGCCTCCTTCTTCAGCCTGACAGCTTCCACCATCACTGCTGTCCACCAGTGGGACCTCTGGTTGCCACCGCGACAGGCACCGATAACCTTCAGGCCACAGCTCATGGAAGCTGCATTTGTAATCGAGGTCCTGAAGATGGTCCATTCTAATTCCATATCCCCAACCTCTCTCGGGACATGAGAGAAATTCTCCCTGAGCTGTAAATTAAAGATCACTTGCACAGGTTCCTCCGAAAGACAGTCCCAGCACACCCTCACCAACCGTTTAGGTGAACCAGGTCTGTACAGCAGCCTCATCTGCCACTGGTTCCAGCTTACTACCAAGTGTTGATCAGCTGACATCTTTGCCCCTCTCTTATCCTAAGTGTCCAAGATGTAACGCCGCAGGTCTAATGATATAATTACAAAATCGATCATTGACCTTTGGCCCAAGGTGGCTTAGGAGCAAGTACACTTATAAACCACCTTGTACTTGAACACGGTATTCATTAGGGATAGTCCATGTTTCACACAGACGTCCAACAACAAAACAACACTCAGGTTCAGATCAGGGAGGCCATTCTTCCCGACCACACCCCTCAAGGTAATGTCGTCATCTTGTCAGAGCACATAAACTCACTTCACGTCTCCACCATAGCGCAGCTTCCATGTCCTCGTCAACAGTAGCAGTAGTTTCCATGTCCTTGTCTACAGCAGTACCTCCCTCGTCGTCAAAAGAAGTGGCTGTCACATTCATAACTGTAGTATTTGCAGCAGCTCTCTCGTCTGCTGTGTTTGATTCACACTGAGTCCCAATGTGTAGCCTTCAGCTTCATCATCATCGTCACCATCTATGCTTCTGGCTCCATCATCATCGTCGTCCTCACCTTCTGCACCTCTGGTTCTGTCATTATTGTCCCTGCTATCTGCATCTCCTGTTCCCGTTATGAGATTTCCAAGGGGTTTCAGGATGAACTGCCTCTTGTTCCTAATCCTGAGTTCTCTGACAAGGGTGTCCTGGTGGATTCACCTTGTGTTCCTGAGTTCTTCAACAAGAGTATCCAGGTGGACCCACCTTGTGTTCCACTTCCTGAGTTCTCAGACGAGGGTGTCCAGGTGGACCTGCCTCGTGTTCCTGTTATCCACTATTATTTTTAATAAAATAATATTTCAGGAAGTATTATTTGCAAAATTAGAAATCAATAAACTTTTGGACACTCGATCTTAATGTTGTTAAGTATCCATCAGATGGAGTAATGGACTTCTAAAATAAAGAGGGACATCTATGTTCTCTCACAAGATGGCGACGAGTCGGATATAAATATTTGACTTCCTTAGCAGTTAGTGGTTTTAGCTAACAAAGGAAAGCTTATAGCTTATTCACCACTCCTTTAAGTCACGCATGTCATAGCTTTAATACAAAACTACAGGCTCAATAGCTGTTAGTATTAGCTCAGCAGGTAGCCAGCTATGACGCAAATAGCTTCAAATTGGAACCACAAATAATAGCAAACACCATGTAATAAACAATATTAAGTTGTTTTATCCTGAACTAATGTTCTTTGCCCAGACAACCTCTTACATGAATCGTTCTAATCAACAGGAGTTGCTTGGGGGACCTCTGCAGGGGCTGGCACATGTGGCAGGCAGGCAAGGCTGTGATTTACACTCACCGGCCACTTTATTAGGTACACCTTGCTAGTACCGGGTTGGACCCACTTTTGCCTTCAGAACTGCCTTATTCCTTCGTGGCATAGATTCAACAAGGTACTGGAAACATTCCTCAGAGAGTTTGGTCCATATTGACATGATAACATCACACAGAGGCTGCAGATTTGTCGGCTGCACATCCATGATGCGAATCTCCCGTTCCACCACATCCCAAAGCTGCTCTATTGGATTAAGATCTGGTGACTGTGGAGGCCATTTGAGTGCAGTGAACTCATTGTCATGTTCAAGAAACCAGTCTGAGATGATTCGTGCTTTATGACATGGCGCGTTATCCTGCTGGTAGTAACCAAATCCTGACCCTACCATCCGAATGTCGCAGCAGAAATCAAGACTCATCAGACCAAGCAACGTTTTTCCAATCTTCTATTGTCCAATTTTGGTGAGCCTGTGCAAATTGTAGCCTCAGTTTCCTGTTCTTAGCTGACAGGAGTGGCACCCGGTGTGGTCTTCTGCTGCTGTAGCCCATCCGCCTCAAGGTTTGACGTGTTGTGCGTTCAGAGATGCTCTTCTGCATGCCTTGGTTGTAACGAATGGTTATTTGAGTTACTGTTGCCTTTCTATCATCTCGAACCAGTCTGGCCATTCCCCTCTGACCTCTGGCATCAACATGGCATTTGTGCCCACAGAACTGCCGCTCACTGGATATTTTCTCTTTTTCGGACCATTCTCTGTAAACCCTAGAGATGGTAGTGCGTGAAAATCCCAGTAGATCAGCAGTTTCTGAAATACTCAGACCAGCCCGTCTGGCACCAACAACCATGCCACGTTCAAAGTCACTTAAATCACCTTTCTTCCCCATTCTGATGCTCGGTTTGAACTGCAGCAGATCGTCTTGACCATGTCTACATGCCTAAATGCATTGAGTTCCTGCCATGTGATTGGCTGTTTAAAAATTGCGTTAATGAGCAGTTGGACAGGTGTACCTAATAAAGTGACCGGAGAGTGTATATGCCTTCTTCTTGAACATGGCAGTAGAAAGGAAACCACTAGTCTGCGTCTTTTTGGGGAATCTGTAATTCCTTTAGATTCTTTCCTGCAGGAGCTCAGACAAAACAACTGCAGGTTGTTTGTCTTATTTTTGTCTGTTATACAGTTGCAGACATCAACAACTTATTTTATGTTGGATCCAAGGATTCTTCGAAGAAGAGTCTTACTGGCCAGCGAGTTTCAGACCCTCACGCACATCGCCTCTCCTTATGATGCTTTAGTGGTGGGCAGCACCATAGAGAAAGAGATGCAGCCAGGACCAGTGTTTTGTTCATGGATCCTCATGTCATCACAAGGATTCCCGTTGTGACTCTTCCTTCCTGGGGCTGGCCTAAAAGAAGCTGGTTAAAGCTGTGCAGCAAGGGATTCTGAGATGTTTCTTTTTTTACAGTCTGTAGTTCTTTGTGTACAGTTCAAGTCAATGTTTCATACATGGCTGGGGCACAACACCCGTGCTATTCAATTTAAAACTTGCTTCTTTATGTCAGCCCTCTTTATTTCCAATTAGTCTGGCTTTTTATTGTCCTCCATTATGATCCTTTGTGCCTTCAGTAATCTGGCTGATAGCTTTTTTTGGTGAGCTTATGAAGAAAATAATATTTTGGTAAAATCCTGCCTTCAAAATTCTGAATTTCTCTTTCATGCTTTTTCACAATAATTGTCCAGTTGTTGAAAGGGAAGTAAGGAAGTCATTTTTTCCAGTTTTTCAGAAATAAAGCCTAAATGCAATCTTGAGACCGTAAGCCATGTTCTTATTTTTCTGCATATTTATGTTTGTATTCCTGTTCATTTTGGAACCAATCAGACTGCCCTCACTTGCTTACATACTGGTGTGTGTGCATGTGTATGAGAAGATCCAGGAGGCTCTAGAGCAGCTCTACTCCAGCAGCCCAGTGCTGATAGCTCTGAGTGGATGTTGAAACTCTCCTTTAAATTCCTCTTCAACTTTTCAGAAAGCTGCCCTGGACAATGTCACCTTACACACACACACATACACACATTAGCCCATTTTCCATTCCTTGTGGAAAGCCCCAGACTTTTCAAAAGCCCCAGACTTTTGAAAGGCCCGGGGCGTTTGAAAGAGCAAGGTGCGTTTTCACACCAAATTACCAGGGTCATTTTATGAGGCCCATACTTTGGACCCCATTAAATTGTATAATTTTACAATTATACAATGTTATGTAAATAAAATTTTTGTACATGTTCGAACACATATTTGTTAGTTTACTGTTCAAAGCAGGGGGAATTGTAAAGCAGTGCTGTCATCTAGTGGTTGCCTTTTATATTACTAGCAGTGACCTTGTCAATTTAAAGACACTCGCCACATGGTTGAGTTCTGAGTTGTTTTAGCAAACTCTGCACACATCATGTTTTCTGGTTGCATTGTTGGCATGCATCGTTAAACTGTTAAATATTGACATGTTTTTATATTCGGTTTATGTTTAGGCTTTGTGAATGTAATAAATGTGCTAGTTGTTAGTTCACATGCAAATTATTAGCCCCAGTGCTCCTCTCCACTGTCTTATACGAGCCCAATGTTTATGTTTGTTTGTTTAAATCTTGTGTAATTAATGTATTGTGTTTGCTATTTTTGTGTAATTTTGCCTATTTTTTACATGATTTAGCCTGTGGACAACAGCGGCTCAGTATTCAGTCTTGGTGTGGGGAAAGGAGTTTAGCTGATTGTCAAAAATGCACATGGGGTGTATCCTGGGCAGTACATATATAGTTCAGGTCATTTTAGTGAAGAGCAGAGGGAGGGTAGAGTAAAGTAGCAATCATATTAGAAAAAGAAGAGACAATACATCAAGAAGAAGACAACAGTCATTAATATGTATTTTTCAATAGTTGAGTTTGGACATGCCCTGAGAAAAATCACAATGTCAACTCCAGGAAGTGACTGTTTTCATTACCAAACTTAGTAAGTATTCAATGTTGATTGTATTAGATTGTATTCGACTCGCATGATAGTGTGCAAATGTGGTACCAATACCAAAACCCAGGAAGGATTGTACAAACCCAGCAAATTATAGGCAGTTCCCTTAACATTCTGCTTGTGTAAAATTATGGAGAAAATGATAAATGAAATAGAAAAGGCATGTAATATGATGTGGGAAGAAGGATTAATGATTGAGCTAAGGACAATGGGCATTGGTGGCAGAATTTACCACAGGTTGGAAAACTTTTCAGTTGACTGAACAGGTAAGAGTTGGAAAGACTCAGGAAAATATGGCATTGAAAATGGGAAACCACAAGGTAGGATAATAAGTCTTTTATTATTTTCAATTATGTGGGATTCTGCAGCACCTCTTCAACCTTAGCCGGGCCCAGAAGAAGGTTCCAGTGTTGTGGAAGACCTCCTGTCTTTATTCGGTACCAAAGAAAACTCACCCATCTGTCCTCAGTGACTATAGACCTGTTGCCCTGAACATCCCATATCATGAAGGTCATAGAAAGACTCCTATTGGCCCACCTGAGTAAGCAAACAATAAACTATCAGGACCCCCTTCAGTTTGCTTATCGCTGTGGAGTTGGAGTTGAAGATGCCACCATACACCTGCTTCACTGTAAGGATCATCTTTGATTTCTACAGTGCATTTAACACAATTCAACCTGATTTGCTTTGTCAGAAACTCCAAGACTCAGGTGGAGGCCTCAACAATCTCCTGGATCAAAGACTACCTGACAAACAGACCACAGTTTGTGAGTCTGAAGGGTTGTGTGTCTAACCAGGTAGTCAGCAGCACAAGAAGTGGAGGTGATGGAGGAGTATAAATACCTCGGTGTTCACCTGGACTACAGGCTGGAGGGGAGATGCAACTGTGAAGCCGTCTACAAGAAGAGACAGAGCACACTGTACTTCTTGAAGAAGCTTAGGTCCTTTAGTGTTTGCAGCATGATGCTGCATATCTTCTATAAGTCTGTTGTGGAGAGTGTGATCTCTTCTGCCATCGTCTGCTGGGGTCGCAGCATCAGAGCCAGGGACTTAAAAAAGCTCAACAAGCTGATAAACAAGGCTGGCTCTGTTCTGGGGACTCCTCTGGAACCTCTGGAGATCATTGTGCAAAGACGAATTCTTCATTAAATGAAGAACATTATGGAGAATCATTTTCATGAGACTGTCCTACAACAACAGAGTGTCTTCAGTCAGAGCTTCTTCAGATGTGCTGTAAGGCGGACCTCTACAGGAGATCCTTCCTGCCTTCTGCATCCACAACGGCTCTTTGAAGAAACCTGCATAATATGAGCTAAAATGACATTTAATTTCCCTTTGGGATTAATAAAGTATTTTTGAATTTGGATTCAATTTGAATGGAATTGAAAGAAATGGAGAATGAAATGAGCTGTTCAGTTTTTGGGGGCAATATGGAAGCATGGAAGAAATGTTACTTTGTCACAAAAGGCCCAGCATGCAGTCTCTAAGAGTAAGTAATGGTCTTATAAATGCAGTGTTAACTTATCTCTTTATAGAAGAAAAGTAATGCTTTTTACAAAGAAAATAAATCAAGAAGTAAATTATATAACCAGGACCTTAAAGGGTAAAACATTTGAAGTTCTTAGGGCTATGGTTTGATGAAATGTTGATGATCAATGTAAAAAAAATATTGAATGTAATAAGGGGTTTAGTCGGGAGTGAATGGGGCTCAGACAATGAAGCTTTAAAATGTATTTTAATTAGTTGTACAATATCTATAGTTCATTATGGTTGCATAGTTTACAGCTCAGCTTCTGACACAGTTCTCAGGAAACTAGTTGCCATTCAATATAACTCTTTGCGGTGCGATTAAAACAACTCCAGCTTTAGCTTTAGAGGTAGAGGTGGGTGAAATGCCATTAGCATGAGGAAGGATTCAACTGTCACTAAAATAAATGGTAAATGGACTGAACTTATATAGCTCTTTTCCAGTCATACCAACTACTAAAAGTGCTTCACACTAGAGCCCAATTTACCCAGTCACACACACATTCATACACCAAAATGCAACCTGAGTTTTAGTGCATTGCCTGGGGGCACATAGACTTGAGGTAGGAGGCTAGAATTGAACCTACAACATTTGGATTGTAAGATGAATACTCTTCCTACTGAGCTACAGTCAATAGGAAAGAAGGAAGGTAACTCTCAAAATATAACATTGTAAATAGAGAAATATAACAAACTACTGGGTTAATCTGCGGGGACACAGTCCAAACCATCCCACACAAGCAACTTAACACTCACCCTAACCCTAACTTTCAGTCACTGTTATTTTCAGTAGAGTGGATTGAGGAGACAAGACCATTAAAAGCTGTTATTCAAAAAGCCGTACTGCTATTCTACAATCTAGCAAATATTATACCGTATTCCGATGATGGGGTTAGCAGTATTTGTGTCTCTGGGTACCTGCACGTATATTGGTGAAAGGAAATGAAACAACAGATAAGAAGGTCATAGAATTGACAAACTGAGGTGGCAATGATATGAGTCATATATAGTGGGTCAGAGGTTATAAAAGCAAATGGAAAAAAACTGGGAAGATGATACAAAACGAAGATGGTGCTAAAGAATTCAGTAGAAGGTTGAAGAAGCTACAAGAATGCTGGAAGAAACATAAAACAGGGAAGGATAATAACTAGACTATACCTGGGACACTTGGGACTTAATTCAAAATTACATTATATAGTATAATGGGGAAACATGAGGAAGGAAGATGTAAATTCTAAGGGGAAAGTGAAGCATTAGAACATGTAATGTAAAACTGTGGGAAATAACGGAGAGAAAGAACAGAATTAATACGGAGTCTTGGACAGGTAAAAGAACCATATAATCTTACAGGTCTATTAAGAAAAAGTCCTTTTTGATGTGAGATTATATTTCGTTATTTCATGCTAAGAAGATAGGTTTTGTTTCTTTTTGAGCATGCTTGTCCTGATTCACACTCCTTACCGATTGGTGGCAGTACTGCGCCTAAACCGTCATTAAAACTCAAGAAGAAGAAAAAAGGGGAGTTATTATTGTTGTGTAAGAGTCGCAGAGCAACCTCAGAAGAGAAGACGGTGCGTTTTTGTTCTGCATTATTGTCAAACATGTCTTTTCTGCGGTTTTGTGTGTCAGCTGGCAGACGGGTCGTGTCTCGGACCGCAGCTGTGGACTCGGTGTTTCCAGGTTGGTAACAAGCCGAGGTTCCGGAGGCTCGTCTGTGGGTAGTTTCCATACAAACTGTAGATGGTTTATAGTTCTGCTGTGAACGCTGATGAGGTAGAGCAGTTAGCATGCTGTTTTTGTTCAGGCTCTGCAAGGTCAGCCAGCGGAGCCCTTAAAGACCAGGAGCCGCCGAGGAGGGCTAAAACCCCGCAGGGCCGCTTCGATGCTCCGGAGAAGAACACCGATGTTCTAGAAAGTGAGAAAGCCTTATTACTGACTTCGGTATTTATTCTGCTGATGTTGAGGATTTTGACCTTCATTTAATGAAACCCAACATTCATTTTGTCAGACCAATAAAAACTAAGTTTAATCCAGATATTGTTATGTTATTATAACTTATTTAACCAGGTAGATCTCGTTGAGACAAAAATCTATTTTTCTAGAGAGACCTGGCCAAGTACGGCAGCATAACACAGACCTGACCAGTCATAAAACCACAGGTATCAAGTTAAAACCCATCATGGTAAATAAAAGAAGAAAAATCAAATTAAAGATAGGACTAAAATACAAAGTATGGCCTTAACAACGTTACAAGAGACCACCTTCTTCAACTAAATCAACTTCCTCCAGTTGATTCCAGCCTGGGGGAGCAGCAAACTGGAACCTGAGGTACAGTTAATAAAATGAACTCATAACCTTCTGAGGATCTCCTAACAACCATAAACAGGAGATGAGGGGAAAGTAAACCCAAGATGGCTTTATAAATCAGATTATACCAGTGACAGAATCTGGAGGTGAATGAGGCATTGTGTGGTGAGTAACGGCTCGACTGCCAGTGATAAGACGTAAGGCTCCATATATATAGAATCCAACGTATGCAACCAACAAGAAGATGTATGCGTATCAATCATGTCACCATAGTCTAAGATGAGCAAAAAAAGTGGGGGTGACATTTCCTAGCCTCAAAAGATAAACAGAGATCTAATTCTGTAATAAAACCCGAATTTCAGCTTCAACTTATTTACCAGCTGTTGAATGTGGTCCAGAAATGAGCTGTACCAATGATGGGAGTTCTTCACTGGCACCTGGAGGAGTAGGAATCCAAGATGCTGTAGTCCAGTCCGGAGTATACTTGCAGCTTCTACTGGCAACTTTCTCAATGAGGTCACTTGTAAGCAGGAAAAAGTCCAGCAGAAATTGAGCCGCAAATAAAATCCGAACTGATTGCGTTCCTAAAAGGATTATAACAATCCGACAAGACAGTGTAGAGAGATGAGAAAGAAGAAGAACCTTCTTTAGACATGAAAGACCCAGACCAGAAATGTGGACCTAACAGTAAGTCCATGTTCTGTTCTGTATCTGGACTCAGTACTTGGTCTGAATTCCTGCATCATTGGAGCATAGAGGAGATCAGCCTGTGGTTCTGCTGAGGAGTTCAGGAAGCCCAGGTTGCTTTAATAGCAGAACTTCGGCTCATCTGCATTGTTGGTTCTGTGTGTCTCTGTTCTTCTTTATGACAACGGCCCAAAGATTCCCTCTCCTCTCTTCTTTAGTTCTCTAGGACCTTGGATTTCCAAATAAAATGCAAACCGAACTTTCATCTTAAATAACAGGACTGTGATATTTGTTTTCCATGTCCTGGATGCATCCGTCTGTGGTGGATCTTGAAGTTCTGACTCCAGCTGCTGTCCACTCTTAGCGAATCTCCATCAAACTCTTTAATGGGCTTTGATTCACAGTGCTGCTGTATAAAAGGAAAGAAAATGATCAGTTACTAAGAACGAGTGACAACATGACATGAAGGGAAAGGATCCTGACTGGTGTTTTGTTTTTCTGCAGAGTTTCCAGATGACGTAAACCCTGAAACCAAAGAGAAAGGTGGTCCTCGGGGTCCAGAGCCCACCAGATATGGAGACTGGGAGAGGAAGGGCCGCTGCGTGGACTTCTAGTGAAGTCTCACCGTTTCCTGCCTGCAGTGTGAACACGTGCACCACCCTCAGAGGGAGCATGATGCTGCTATGAGACTGAGACAAAGAGACCGTGTTTAGTTTTGTAAATATCTCCAGTCTGAACAAAATGGTGTCCCACATAGGAAACTAAAGGATGTTTTTGTCTAATTCCAACCTGCTTCAAGTGTTTGTTCTGACTCTTTGGCTCATGTTGTGTTGCATTAACAGCGACGGTACACGGGATAAACCCTGGTTAGAATCAAGTATTCACAGGTTTCCACAACGCAACAGTTCAGGGACAATATTCAGGTTCAGAAAACTGTCTTGGTCCCAATGATTTGTAGCCTTTCAGTCGAGGAGGGCCATCTTCCCCTAACTACAATATAGTTGCTATTCTCAGATGTTCTGCAGCTGTAAAAATGTAAGGGGGACAGGACCCAAGCAGGAACTGGACATGTGTTCATTTACATAAACCTAGACTGTGTGGAAAAGCACCAATAAAAGCTGGTCTGGTGATTTGAAATGAGATAAGACTATTAAAATGTGAGCCCTTGTTAAAACCAGAAAATGAAATCATCGGCTGCTCTAACTTTGGTTTCTCCATATGCTGTACAGACCCTTCCAACCCATAGGTCCAGTTTACCCTCTATACAGGTAACCACCAAGAACTTGTTCAAAAATCTTTCCAAACCAGATCTGGAAGTGCAACTGGTCTGAAAATCACTTAATACTGTGTTATGAGACCAAGTTGATGGAAGTGTTCAAAATCTGAAGTGGCTGTGATGGATTTTTCTGTTCATGCAAACTATTTGCCACATTTCAGGAGGAAATTGGGGAGAAGTATGGAGACATTATGCTCCGGGGTTTTTTTTTCTTGGGTGTGATGCTAAAAAGCAGGCATGACAAAGGACTACTAAATAAAATGCTGAATGACAGCAGTATTCAGCCTAATTACACTGTGCATTGGTCCGATGTGGTCCAACTCAAAGATGAAGGTCAGTTAACAGTTTTGTACATTAATGGTGTTCTGATCCAAGAGAGAGTGAGTCCTAATGTTCAGTAACATCACTCCGTCCTGTCAGCACCGTAAGGATGTCCACATGAATAAACCTTAGGTTGGTACCAGGTTCAAAGTCTGGCTATGATTTCTTCATTAAAACCAGAACAGTGTGTAATGAAATGTTTGCATTCTTTAGAAGCCTCTATGTATGGATACAACCCAGACGTTAGGTGTAGTTTTCTTGTTTTTTCACTATTGGAGGAGCTATGGCTGGCATCAGATGGAGCAGTCATTTTTTAACCAGGAACCGGCAGGTTCCAGTCCCAGGAAACACCATCCATCCATCCATCCATTTTCTATATCTATGCCGTACAGGGTCGCGGGGGAGCTGGTGTCTACAGCAGGGGAGAGGCGGGGTACACCCTGAACAGGTACCCAGTCCATCGCAGGGCAACACAGACACACAGGACAAACAACCATGCA
The DNA here is from genome assembly GCA_036173005.1 of Crenichthys baileyi. Taxonomy (NCBI): domain Eukaryota; kingdom Metazoa; phylum Chordata; class Actinopteri; order Cyprinodontiformes; family Goodeidae; genus Crenichthys; species Crenichthys baileyi. The sequence continues at coordinate 1,174,014 of JAHHUM010001155.1, read as the reverse complement.
CACACACATTCATACTTAATGGCAATCAAGAGAGACCATTTGACCTAACAGTCATGTTTTCAGACTGTGGGAGGAAGCCGGAGTACCTGGAAAGACTCCATGCATGCACAGGGAGAACATGCAAACCATGCAGAAAGACCCCCAGCCGGGAGTCGAACCCAGGATGTTTTTGCTGCAAGGCAACAGTGCTACCAACCACGACATCATACAACCACCATGGAACACCAAGGTTTCAGCTACGGCCTGAAAACGGCTTGCTGAAATGTGATCACATTCAGGAACAGTTCCTTTGGTTTAAAGCCAGAGAAAATCCTGGAGTTGTCTCTGCCTGTACGGAGCATACAGAAATAAATTGCTCTACTACTGCTGCACACTGCTGTTCAGCTGACAGAAAGATGGCTTCTAAACTTTTCCCTGACTGTCAAGAAAGGCAAGTTCAGCTTAAAAAAATATGGATAGTTATTACTTTGAAACAAAGTGCCCACTCCTCTATTTCCCATTTCTTATGCTTCATCTCTACATTTTGGAATAAAATGCCATTTTTTGGCTGTTGTCACTAACTGTGCGGCTTAAAAAGTCCCAATTATCCCCAGTCAGACCTGTCTTGTGAGAGCTGAAAATGCTGCCAACCAACAGGAACCTTTAAACCTGTACAACTCAAGAGGATCTGGATAAAGAAATATCCAAACTTCCAGAGATCTGAGGATACACGTTGTCCTGTCTTTCACTCAGAATGACCAGCCTCTGTAAGTACAGCGTAAGGGCTATAAATATGAATAAGAGTTGAGATTTGCATTTATTGTTCAGTCTCTCTAATAGTTGTTAATTGTGCGACACTCAATAGGAGTGAGACAGGTCACCGTCAGACATGCAGACCTTGTTTTGTCCACTGGGGGGAGTAAAGAGTCGGGGCCCACTGATAAAAATCAGTGTATTTTTTGGTTCCGTCAGTAATATTATAACTACCAACTCTAGTCGTTAGAACTGTTTCCTTCACCTGATATATCTGATTAAATGAGACGTTTTCCATGAAATGAACATGTTAGTGTTGTAAAGAGAAGCCTGGTAGAGAAGGAGGCGTGTTCGTGGCGGACAGCGACAGCAGTTAACAGACGGAGACGGAAGCTTGGAGACAGAGCTGCGGAGGAAAGAGGCTGATATCACCCACAGCTACCGGCCGGGAAGAAGGCCACAGCAGCTGGACGCCGCAGCAGGTAAATACCCGGGCTCTGTGCTGGGCGGTTAAACATGGCCGTCCCAGCAGCACTTTCGCTTTTCTGGCTTCTTTGTCCACTTTTCGATGTGCGCTTATAGAGGACGTGATGAAACTTCCGCTGAACGCCTGCAGTGGACATTGTGAGGCGTCAGATAACTTCTTCAGACAGACGAGACGCAGATTAATGATTCATTTCCAGGCTTATTGGAACCAAAAGACTGATAAATCTTCAGTGTCTGTGTTAGGTGTGTCGCTTGGTACCGTGGGCTCGTCCACAGCGGAGAGGAGCAGATTTATATGTATATGAATCGGTTTATGTCCTCACCTTATAACAGAACCGCTCTTTAATCCGATGTTATACAGTCTGACACAAAGCGCCACATAAGGATTAATGTTTTTCAACATTATTTTACAAATGGAAATCTGAAAAGTGTGGCATGAATGTGTATTCAGGCCCCCTTACACTGACACCCCTGAATAAAGTCCAGTCCAACCAATCACCATCAGAATTTATAGTAGTGGGAACTTCACACCATCTGAGTGCCTCTTTGATTCAGTCTGTAAGACATGGATGTCCACCTAAACAAGCCAGAAAATATTCAAGTGGCCAGACTGATTTCATCAGTAAGACACCAGAACACGCTGAGCTTGTTTCTGACCTGAACCTATTGAGGAACGTGTTCAGTTCATTGGCTCCGTCCAGACGTCCCTCTATGTGATCCTCCTCCTGCTTGAAGCCTGTGATCTTCATCATCCCTGAACAGCTCTGATATTGTTCTGTTGGAGCGTTGCCCCCCCCAGCGTCTTCCTGTACACCTCCTTGCTGTCTTTAGGGTTAAAGGTGTGTGTTTTTGTCCTATGGTTGAACAGGCCTGTTTAGGTTCTGTTTGTTTTTTTTGCATTAACAGAAGCACACAGTGTACTGGAAACACTGGACGGTACTGTCCATCGTTAGATATGTGCACCCTGTATCCTCGGATAAAAAGAGACATTCATCAGCTGGTGCACTTGTCTTGCAGTGGGTTACTCTGTCACTGTGTAGTCACAGTCAGACATAACTGGTTTCCTCCTGCTAGAAGAAGAGAAGAGTTTCCTCATTACAAATCCATAAAGCAGCGAAAGGAGAAGCCTCTCCAGCCGGCTCTATAAATGATTCAAGTAAAGGCCAGGAGGCAGAGTAACAGGTTGCAGCAAGGTTCCTGCTTTCTCCCACTTGTCCCACTGCTTCTGTTTTTTAGTGCCAAACTTGAAGTGTGTGTGTGTGTGTGTGTGTGTGCTAACATACATGGTTTCCTGGTTAAAGTGGAACTAAACCAAATCAACCTTTTGTGCAGATAAACTGTAAAACTTGGGCCTTAAGGGTGCTATCTTTATGTTACTGTGCAATTTTGTTTAATAAAGCAAAAACCATCTTAATGCTGCCCTCTTTGCGTTGAACAGTGACTACTGCAGTTGAATTTTCCTATTGGTTGAAACGGTACAGCTTGGTACACGTGCATGTCCCAAAAGGGCGGTTAAAAATCTTCCACCTCACAAGGTCTATCTGTAACGAAACTACCAGCGTCGCTCTGCTCTCTCCATGTTTCAATATGTCAAATGACCTAGCTGCCACTTTCCCTCGTCCTCCTGACCACACCCCTGTTCAACCCCTCCCACTCATCCCCACATTTGACCACGCCCCTCAGTGTCTCTTGGCACCGCCCACTTTGGTGGCATTTTTCAAAATTTGGCTGGGGGCGGGGTTATGCTTCACATTGGATTTAGTTCCACCTTAAGGTCTTGACACAGCTCTCTGTGTCCTTCATGATCTGAGATGTGAACCTGCTACTGTGGCACCTTGCAGCCAGCAAGCGAGGTAGAGACAGGGCTGTCCAGGTCCAGTCCTGGAGAGCCACTAACCTGCAGCTTTTAAATGCATTCCTGGTCCAAAGCACCTGGAGAAAATGTCTGAATTCCCTCATCAGCCTTCAGCCACTCAGCTCTGCAGAAGTCTGGAAATGAGCCTCTGATTTGATTCAGGTGGGGCTGAGAAGGGATGCGTTTAAAATCGCAGGATGGCAGAGTTCCAGGACTGGACTTGGGCAACCTGATTCAGGTATCCTGAGGATTGCACCGACTCCATCCTCCAATGTTGTTTTAAAATGAATGGTGCCTCCAACGTCCTCTTAGTGCTCAATGCTGCTCTGGTTGTCTTAGTCTGAAATGAACATTAGACTGATGACCTGAAAACATGGAGAATACCTTCACGGTGCTGTAGTTGTTACTGTGATTAAGTAAAGTTTACCGAGCAGATCATCTGCAGATACTGGAGGACTCTGCCTGTGTTGCCAGTAATTAGTCCTTCCTACTATAAATGCTGAGCCAATCAGGACATGTGACGGAGCATTCCAGCCAATGAACAACTCGGACATTTTAATTCTGCCTTGAAATGTATCTTCAATAGTAAGATCACATTCAGGGCAAATGTTGCCTTTCATTTCCAATCAGAAATTGGGAGTTTCAAGTTGTAAGCCAGCAAAATCAAGTGGAAGATTTTTCTTTTCAGAGGGTTCTAACAAATTGATTTGGACCCTGCCAGTCGACCCTGAGCCGAGCCATACCAGATGTTTGGGATGGAGTTATCCTGATATCAGCAGTTCTGTCCAGTTTTCACAATGCAGCTGAACAGAGGAGCATTTAAGGTAAGTTTGGAACTGGAAGCATTTTCTCAGTCAGTCTTCGACCACAACATGTCTGCAAAGACTTCAAACCAACTTCAAGGGCTGCTGTGATGACACCATCTCATCTTTGCAGCATTGCTTTTTTTTTTTTACTAGTGATTAAATAAAGTTCCTTCCTGCTTTTTGCTGGTTGAAGTCCAGTTTCACGTGTGTGTGTTTACAGTAGTGATGTGAATAATCATGTGTAAAGCTTGAATGCTGCAGCCTTTCTCTGCTTCCACCTCTGCATTCATGTACAGTAACAGTAACAGTAACAGTGCGATCCCTCTAAGTGGTGCAAAACATGAACAAAGTCCTTGATTTGAAACATGAAATGTTAGTAGTTGTGGTGCATGTAAATGTCTTCCTCCTGCATGAAGACGTGGTCTTCGTTTGCACTCAGACTCACACATGCAGAACTTCAACCTATTTCTGTGCCTGGATCAATGCATACACAGTTTCATACATCTGGATCGCTGGTGCGTAGTCAGTTGTTGGCATTTAAATACACAGCATGATTCTGAGCATCCTGCAGCAGTTAGCAGATGCACCGGGCCAACATTAGTCTTCAGTGTTGCTGCGGTGAACACAGTCAGCTCTAAGCATGCAGTTTTAATGAGATTAGTCAGGTGAAAAGCAACATATCATTACAGTACCTGGACCCATCAGGAGGCTCAACAGGCCCGCTGTGTAGCGACGCCACACAAACACAAAGACACTCAAAGACTGTCTGCTGTTTACATCCCAGCTGTGTTTGAAACATGGAGGCACCACATCATGATCTTTACAGGATCTACTGCTGCAAGCTTAGAGCCAGATACACCAACAGACCCTCAGAGAGCTACGGGACTCCACAATGAGATGGATCAGGACACTTTCTAGCATTACATGGGTCCTGTTTGCTCTTGGATGGTTGATCAGTGGATATTTTCCATCAGATCTCAGAATTATAGGAACTTTCTTTTTAGTCCTGATTCATTTTTTTACCAATCAGCAAATTCTAACTGTTCAATGTTTTCAATACACACAATCACACAAGATCATGTCAAATATTTCTCAGATTTTTCTACCAATAAACGGAGTTCTGTTTGTTTTGATTGCAGGTGCCCCCACCATTAGCCAGTGATGCAGGATGCATGCCTCAACATTTAAGCACAGCAACAGATTCTTATGTCCACCTGCAGAAGACGGTGGAAGAGACAAAGCTGAGCCAAAAGGCAATAAGGAGCATCATAAAAATGTGAGCATAGCTCCCACAACCTGCTATCTGACAGACAGACGTTATGTGGAGAGAAAGCCGCTGTTCACTGAGGAGCATCATGTGTCCATCCTAAAGATGAGCCAGACACAGAAGCTCCCAGAGGAGGTGAGGAGGATGGGAAAGGGGGAATTGTTTTTTGTTCCTCCACAGGTCATCATCACCTCTTTGTTGTGAACCATTTTAGGCTCAGTATGATGATCATGTCAGTTCCACAAAGGTCACCCGACTGACAACAATGTTTCATGAGAAATAGTGGAGTAAAAATGGAGAGACAGCTAAGGTAAGATGCAGGGAAAGCCAAGAGTTAGTCACCAGCTTTCTTCCTCATTCCTGATCTGTAGCCTGCAGAAAAACCTGTAGCTATTAAGTGTTCATCTCTGTAGCTCCGACCTGAAGGTAAAAGTCTAAACAGTTTGCGTCCAGGATGTGTGGGGTCTGCAGACATGTTTTCCTGACCCTGGATCTGTACAAGTCCTAGATGGAGGGAAGGTCAGCCCTGATGATCCTCTCTGCAGACCTGATTGCTGGTTGCAGTCTGAACCTGTCCTGCTTTGTGGATAAGCAGTGATGGACGAAGACAGGACAGACTGAATGATGGTATCGTAGAAGATGACCAGCAGCTCCTGTGGAAGGTTGTACTTCCCGAGTTGCCGTAGGAACTACATTCTTTCGGCCACTCTTTTCGACATTGCATCTTTTTGCAGACATTAGTTTTAGACATTATTTTGTAGATTATCTGCTGTGCTTAAAAACATCATCCTGTTTCAGGACACACCTTCAGGTTTTAGACACTGGCCTCACAGTTCATGGTCCACCCAGTGGCTGCAAAACAAGCCCCAATCATCACCACTCCACCAACAAGCTTCACAGTTGTTCTCGGAACCTGCTGCCTTTCAATATGACCAGATATCTCCAGCGTGGTCTTGTCTGTCCAAAAAGACTTTGTCTGAGAAGTCTTGTGGTTTGTTCTGAAAAAGAAAACGTGTTTTCCCCTGGCTTCACATTAGCCATGATGAAAACTGCCAGGTGATGTCAACCCACAGATAGAAGCAGGTCCTGGTACTCAAAGCTTGAGCTCATGAGCTGGCAGATGTTCTTTAAGCTCCAGCATCTCGCCCAGTTAAGCCATCATTCCTAGATGCTATAAAACCTTCACAATCATTCTAGTGACAACACAATCTGTTGTCTGAATGACGACCTTCATGTCCCACTCAGCTCCATAATAATATAGCGTTTTTAGCAGCTTCTTAAAACCCACGTCAAAGCAAGCCTTCGTTGCATTACTAGATTCACGTTAAATCCCCCCAACTGCTCATCAGAGGATGCAGGACAATAAAGACACCTCGCCTGTGGAAGGATGGTATTTAACGCCATCCTTCCACAGAAACTAACTGGAAAACTGGAAAACTTCTACTACCCAGCCTGAACACTGCCACCTGTCTGTGGGTTCCTGACTGTGAGACCTCAGTCAGTCCACAAACGTCTCTAAGTGTTATGCTGAGCATGGGCTCTCCTTAGGGCTGTGTGTTTAGTCTGTTGTAGTTCACACACCACTGTGTAACCACACATGAGCAAAACCTGCAGATGATACCACAGTAGTGGGACTCCTTCCTGGGAATAATGAATCAATGTACAGGGAGGAAGTCAAACAGCTTGAGCACTGATGCAGAGACAACATCCTGATGCTCAATGCGGACAAAACAAAGGAGAGGATCATCTTCAGAGGATCACGACCTGAGCACAGACCTCTAAGGTATCCGCAGCAGTGCAGTAGAGAAAGTAGATAGAGTTAGGTTCCTCTGAGCGCAGATCTGTGATGGCTTTACGTGACCGAAGAACACAACTGGGATGATGAAACAGGCCAAGCAGAGACCATCCGAGGAAACGGATCACTCTGTACCAGTCTCCTCACAACACTCTACCGAGCTGTGGTAGAGGCTGTGTTGATCTCAGTCAAGGCTGCACAATATATCGTCTATAATGCTAAAGGTCACAGAGTGATGGAGGCACACGTAAGACGGAGAGGAAAGAAGAAACTAGGCAGATATCACACCTGATATCATCTTTAAAATATTGTCTAATATCGTGCTGAACTAATCTGTGTTGGACTTCAGCCACATGGCAAACGAGAGGACGCTGTAGAGCACTAAGAAGATCATTGGAGAGCCACTCCCTGATGATCAGGATCTTCTTCAGAACTGCTGGAGGAACAGAGCTCTGAAGACGTATCAAACCATCTCCATGAAGATTTTGAACTGCTGCCATCAGTCAAACTGTACCACAACAGCAGAGCTATCAGACTGCACAGCTTTCTCTCCTGCAGACATGCACATCCAAAGGATAGAACCATGAGATGGTAAAAAGAATAGTATGACCTTGAACCTTCTGTAACTTTCAGCCTTCTGCCTGAAATGAGATAAATCTGCAGACCTTGTTTGAACACATGCAGGATCTTCTAAACTAAGCAAAGATCAGTATCTGCAGGGCACCAGAGGCCAGCTCAAACCTAAAAGGTAACGTCTCCCTCCAGCACCGGAGAAGTTCAGATCCGACTAAGGTTTCACCAGGGAACCACCTGGACAAGACTCCAGCCTAACTAAAGTCGTATTTACACCTGCCGCCTTTGGTCCGCTTAAATGGACCAGAGTTCGTTTCCTCTCTTGGTTCGGACCTTTTGTGCAGGTGTGAATACACTCAAGCGAACCCTGGTTCCTGGAACCCTGTTCCAAACCACCGGGCCGAGACCACCTGAAAAAGTGGGTCTCGGTCCTTCCAAACGGAGTCTGGTGTGGTTCACTTCTGGTGTGAATACGAACCGCCCTCGATCCGACCCAACTACAGAAAACATACGTCTGTTTGGACTTAACAAGCCACCGTAGCTGGTAGCAAAAGCGGATGTACTAAAATCATACCTGATCAGTAGTTTGTTGCTTAGCAACGCTGCACCCAGCATGTCGTGGGACAGGGCATGCAGAGCAGGTTCTGTCCTTCGGCTTGCAGCACATTCTCAGACGGGGTTCCAAAATTAGAAATAGAACTATACAAAACCCGCGTTAAATGAGCTGCTCTTGACCCTCAGTGATTTTGCAGTTGTAATAACGGCACCAATATGCAGAACACAATGCGACAAGCCTTGATAGTTTTCCTCCTTTGCCGGGTCGGTGCTCTGTCCCGCCCCGTCATTTCTGTCCAATGGGAGCAACGATCGTCACCCGCGTAGCTTTCTTTACAAGTTATAGTTCACTTGCAAAAAGTACGATGTGAGAGGGAACCGCACCAAATGAAAATAATGAAGTCCTTTAGGCCCAGACCAAAAAGGTGGACCAATACCACACCAGGTACCTCACCCACTCTGGGGCCCGGAGGAAGGTTCAACACGCTGTTCCCGCTGGGCTAAAACACTTCTGACACACACTCTGCTGAATCTCACCTTTTATCAGTTTAGTGCAGAATTTTTTTTATTATTTAGTTTTTGCAGGTTTACTGTTCTATGAATTGAAATTATCGAACATAATTTATTAACATTCTGAGCTTTTCAAACAGTTATTATTTTCGTTGCTCCTTTATTCATTCTAAGTCATGGTTTCATGCTGTGGTTTTCATGTATGTTAATATAGATTTTAGAGTTTATCATTGTGTGGCATATACAGTACTGTGCAAAAGTTTTAGGCAGGTGTGAAAAAATGCTGTAAACAAAGAATGCTTTTGAAAATGTGTTAATCATTTCTTTTCATCAATCAACAAAATGCAGTGAATGAACAACAGAGAAATATAAATCAATATTTGGTGCCTTCAAAACAGCCTCAATTCTTCTAGGCGCACAATTTTTGAAGGAACCCGGCTGGTAGGTTGTTCCAAACATCTTGGAGAACTAACCACAGATCTTCTGTGGATGTAGGCTTCCTCACATCCTTCTGTCTCTTCATGTAATCCCAGACACACTCCATGATGTTGAGATCAGGGCTCTGTGGGGCCATACCATCCCTTCCAGTAAGTCCTGTTCTTCTTTCCCCTGAAGATAGTTCTTCTTTGGCTGTATGTTTGGGTTCACTCACTTAGCATTTTGTAAATTGATAAACAATCATTTATATTTCTGAAAGCTTTCTTTGTTTACAGCATTTTTTCACACCTGCCTAAAACCTTTGCACAGTACTGTAGATCACTAAAGAGGTAAAAACTCACTTGTTAATATGAGACTGATTTATTAAAAATATTGTTTCTTTTCTCCAAAGAATAAATGTATGACTAAATATCAGTAAATATAATAATATCATGCACTCAGACTTTGTGACGCTTCTGCATTTCTTTCTACCGTGTTGCAGGAGGACCTTTCAGGAGAACACACCAACATGAACCACCGGGTCAAACCAGCACAGACACTCCTTCCAGAGAGACATGACCTCTCTCTAAGTGACCTCTCCCTTCCCACAGCTTCTGGAGAAGAACCCAGCTCACCCTTGACTGTTCCAGAACTTCAGACCCAGCAGAGCCACAGAACACCAACTGCAGGATTACTTTTCCGTGGAAGATCAGCTCAGCGAAACTTCTCAAGTTCAGTTCTTGAGGTCCAGAATATAAATCCTCCTCTGAGGCCACGTCTGACTTCCACAGTTCTTCATCCAACATACACTCCACGCTCACGGTACCGCGGCCCAAGCCAAACCCACCTCAGACCAAGGGAAGGGAGTGGTATAGAGGAGACAAAGCCACGTTCTTCAGGGGTGAACTCTGAGTGTTCTTATCAGGTGGACTACTGGGCCTGTGCCATTCCTAAAGCCATGCCTCCTTCTCCGGACAGGAAGTCTGCTGCCTGGGATCCAAACAAAGAGTACGAAGCCCTGCTGGACTACACCTACCCACTGAGACCAGGACACGTCAACAGTGAGCAGAACCGCTCTGAGCTACAAACAGACTCTCTTCTCAGGACCAATCTTATCATGAAGGATTCAGGAATTGAAATGGACCAGTTCTGCAGCTCTGCCAGCCTGTCAGGGTTAGACCCATCTGACAGTGGAGAAGGAAGGAGCAGAGACAGAAGCCCTCTGTGTGCAGAGTACATGTTACCTGACCTGCAGGTCTTCCCCAGATCCTCAGATGTTCCACCCTGCAGTACACCACTCTCCCTTACCCGTCCCATCAGTTTGTCTCTGGAAAGGTTGGACTGCAGCAAGGACAGAACTGGAACAAGTTATCAAAGCAGGGATGGTTGTGACTCTCAGCACCATGCAGTGGCCTCCTCCTCTTCCACTGCTTTTCATTCGTTCCACCAGTGTTCTCCCACGGTCCAGGTGGGCTGGTGGAGAGATCGATGAGGATTACTGGCCTCTTCCAGAGCAGCTGGAGGAGCTGCAACAGCTGTCCAGACAGGTCCGTGCGGCAGTCAGCCATGTGTAACACTTTCCTGTGTAATGATCAGAAAGCTGAGCAGGGTTCTCACCAGGAATTGTAATGAGACGAGAAAATATTTTTTTGTCAGGCCCTTCATGATATGACGCCGTTTATACCCACCTTTCAAAGCTGACATGATTTTAGAAAGCTTTACCGTTAGCGGTCGCATAGGATGAAAGGAAGCGGGAGCAGACTTAGCGCATGTGCTACAGTCGGCATAAAAACCACACGGAGAAGGAGGCCAGATGTCAGTCAAAGGGTCGCTACCCTCATAAAAAATGAGCGTATCAGCCTAAATTTCAGCGTAGCGGCGACAATTTTCAGTGTAGCGCCCCGCTACACGCTGGCGACAACCCGGCTGTGCAGTTCTGGTTATTTAGGTGTGATGATCTCAAACAGCCATCACGCTGTGAAAAAGTATTTTCCCCCTTACAGATTTCTTCAGTTTTTACTTTTTTTGCCATGCTGAAATGTTTCAGGTCATCAAAGAAATGTTAATGTGAGACAAAGATTACCTGAGGTAATACGAAATGCTGCTTTCAGATGATGATTTGATTCGTTAAGGTAAAAACGCTATCCAAACCAACCTGTGCAACTACCTCCACTCCCACATGTCAATTCGTGAATTAACTTCAATTAACCATTGGAACAATAACAATAGCCACACCCAGGCCTGATTACTGTTAGACCTGCCAAACCAAGAAATCAATTAGAGAACCTTTCTGGCAAAATGAAGTAGGCTAACAGAACTCACAAAACAACAGATCATGCCTCTACCAATCAATCAAACTTTATTCATAGAGCACTTTACACATCCAAAGTAACCAAAGTGCTGTACAGGTCCATAAATAAAAGAAAAAAACAATAAACATACAAATGACCAATTGGAAACACCTACACCTACTAGACAGAAACAGCTACAAACTGTGACTAAACGAAAATAAGACTAATAATTAAAATCATCCTGATATTTCTGCTCAGCTGGAATTAAAAGCCAACTTAAAAGGGTGGGTTTTTCAAAGGGACTTAAAATTATTCGAGGTATCGTCCCTCCTCCAAGCAACAGGGAAGATTGTTTCAGAGTATGTGAGCAACAACAGAAAAATCTCCATCTCCTCGGGTCACAAGATAAGTCCTAGGAACATCTATCAGCAACAGAATTTCTTCTGGGAACATGCTTGTGCTGAAGCTCTGCTAGATTAGGAGGTGCCAGACCATTTTAACATTCAGACACAACACAACAGACCGCTTTAATTTAAAAAACAAAATTAGGATCTTAAAATCAGTCCTAAAGCATACAGGCAACCTGTGTAGGGAGGACAATAGTGTTCAGGTTGCTTGTTACCTATTAGCAGACAGGCAGCAGCGTTTTGGACCAGGTTCAGGCAATGTAGTACAGAGTTGTCCAACCCAGCATAAAGAGAGTTACAGTAGTCCAGTCTAGAGGAAATAAAAGCATGCACCACCCTTTCAAGGCCACTAGAAGGTAAATCGCATTTGATTTTGCTAATTAAACTTAAATGATAAAGGTTAGACAGGACCACTGCACTGACCTTTTTATCAAATTTAAAACCTTTATCCAAAAACACTCCCAAGATTCCTGACAGCAGTACAATTAAAGAACTCAAAGGATCAATAGTAGTGCTGCAACCTGAAAGCAAGTCAGTTTTCCATCAGATCCTGTACAGACTGGCTGCTTCTTGCTATCAACAGGAGATACATTTGTAGATCATCTGCAAAACGATGCAAAGACAGACCATATTTCCTAAGAATCGACCCCAAAGGAAGCAAATAAAGTTAGAAAAGAATAGTTCCTAAGATGGAGCCTTGAGGTACCCCACAATTCAAAGCAGCTTCAGAGGAGATATGATTAATAATGGACAGAAGAACTTCTTCCAGACAGGTAGGAGTGAAACCAATTAAGAACTGTCGCCTTAACACCAACAGACTGGTCCAGGTGTGATAGTAAAACATTATGGTCCATTGTGTCAAAAGCAGCAGTAAAATTAAGCAAGATTAAAACAGCAGAATCTCCTGAGCCTGTAGTTAAAAACAGATCGTTAAAAACTCTGACAAACTGCTGTTTCTGTGCTTTGAGGCGATTTAAAACCAGACAAAAGTTTCTCCGTAATCCCGTGAAGATGTAGATGTTCCTGAAGTTGGAGACTCAGCACCTCTAACGTTGTAGAAAGAAAAGGCAACTTACAAATAGTCCTGAAGTTTGATAGAACATTGCAAAGAAAAGGGTTACAAAACCATTTCTAAGGCTTTTTGACTCCTCTGAACCACAATGGAAACCATTATCCACAAACGGAGAAAACATGCAACAGTTTATACTCCAAAACTGTATTCTGTGTCTAATTTTGAAAGATAGGTATGAGGTAGCCATCCCAGAAATTTTTAAACAGTTTTAGATTTTATTACCTGTACTTTGGACATGTCTTTGAAAAAACATGTCTTTTTTCCAATAAAGTGCCTGCAGTTGGAATCAAACAGATACAATTTTGTTTGATTTCTTTTCATTATCTTGATTTTATGCTGTGCATAATGGCACATTTTGATGTTACACGGGATAAATGTGATGACCAAAGGCAAGTCATATGCAGAAGGCGTCCTACAATGGAAATCCGTATTTATATTTCACCAGATTCCTTTTTATGAGATGAAAAACCCATTCGGCGCAGTTTTGGCACATTTGGCTAAATTGTGCTAAAATTCCAGCTCCGCCTGACATTGGCCACTAAAACCTACGTGGAACAAATATACTTCAACTGATTCAGTCTAAATTTGCTGTGTTTATAGTCGAGATGTTGATAAATACAACCTGAGGATTTTCATCATGTTTTTCAATGTTCATTTAATAAACAAATGTTGGCGTGGCTCAAAAAATGTTGATTTTATTTTTCTTTCTTTAATCACAAATAAATCAGACAATAGTGATACGCCAGAATTAAATTTTTTTTACCTTTATACAGGTACCAAAGGTTTGCATTTAGACCTATTTCAGGTATGTAACTTTAGGTGGAAATTCCTTCTAAAACCATTTGGACTTAAGAGGTTAAGTAAGGAAATGAATGAAATTAGAAAAATACCTAAAACAAAATAACTAATGAGGCGAGTGTGTGGCTAAGTTCTAACCAGTTTGAAAATAGGTGGTGGGCATTTTTACAGAACGTTTCTATTTATACAATACTGGTCCAAAATTTTGGAAACACTTTCTCATTTACTGGTTTTCTTTATGTTTATCACTATTTCCATTGTACGTAGATTCTCAATGAAGGCATCAAAACTGTGAATGAACACATATGCAATTATGTAGCAAACAAAAATTGTAAAATAACTTTATGTTATATTTTAGAAACCTTAAAGTAGCCGCCCTTTGCTGTGATGACTCAGAAATGAACCTCTGGTTAAGTTCTTTCAAGACCATCTCAGGTGACCACCTCAAGAAGCTCATGGAGGGAACGCCAAGAGGGAAAAGCAGTCATCAAAGGGTGGTTATTTTGTTAAAATCTAAAATCTAAAAATGGTTATTTTAATGTCATGAAAATAACCAGACCCATTAAGTGAGAAAGGCCTTCTAAAACTTTTGACTGGTACTGTATGTTAGCAAAAATAGAGTTTTGCTAACAGATGAACTTAATCAAATAAGAAAAAGCATCAAATAATAGCTGATCTTTAATTCCTAGCATTAGTAAATAAGTCAATTACAAATGTGTTTCATCCCTTTTTCATTGATTCACCACATGAAATAGCGAATAAGACTGATAACAGTCACGTCTAACCCAGCATTCATTTAAAACTGAGTTATTTACTAAAACCTGCTAAATATCTAGTAAATCTCTCAATAAGGCCAAATATATCCCCACAAAACCGGAGAAATTACACCGATCCACGATACAGGTCAAAAGGATGAATGAAAGTACAGAATTAGCTAATTGTTACTTGCTGGAACAAATAAAAAACTCACTAGACAAAGACTGCGTTGTTGATGCAGTTTTAGACTTGCAAATGGCTTTTCAGAAGGTGGGTCATAGTATCTTAATTTAAAAAAATGGGGACTTTTGAGATATTATCATCAGCTTTGTCATGGTTTAAATCTTATGTTGAAGAAAGACAACAATGCCTTGAGGTTATTTGAGTTAAATCTGATCTGGCTTATTGACATGGGAATGCCACAAAGATCAGTTTTGGGTCCACTGTTATTTATAATGTGCATAAATGACCTTCCAGACTGTTGTCATGATGTCAGAGAAGCAAGAACAGGAACAAATGACAGCGTCCATATTTTCTGGTTCTGAGCCAAAGTGTCTTGTCCTTTGGAGCAGGTGAGGGAGGTGACGGCCCAGCTGAGCCCACCTGTGACAGCCAGCTGTGCGTCTATTGACCGGTTCACCACTTCCATCCTGTCCTCCGTCACCTTTCCAAAGAACCCAGGTGCTGATGAGCAGACTCAAGAGATTGTGCAGGACAAACAGGATGGAATGCAGAGAAGTGCTGCTCAGACAGGTATTTATTTACTGACGATAAATGGCTCTACAGATACTCCTTATCACCACCCATCTGTTCTGCTTGTTTTGCTTTTTCTCAGCAGCAAGCTGCGACGGGGACTTTGATACTTTGAGGAGCAGTGCTGGTGCCGGGCTGGACCCTGCAGGAGGAGGACTCAATCAGACTGGGGTCAGGGAGCGTTTGGTGAAGCAGCTGCATGGCTCCACCCTGCCTGACAGCCAGGAGTGGAGTGATTCTCTGATGAAACACATCCAGGTAGGAACAACCTGAGCTGTAACTCACCAGCCTCACTCTGATTCAACGAGCAGTAATCTGCAAATGTTTGGCTCTCATGCCAAGACAGGACAAGTTTTGGACCTTGTCCTACAAGTCCTTAACTGCAGGACAGCATTTTTTTCAATGTTCGGATCTAGAGGGGTCTGGGGAAAGAGAGCCAAGAGATTTGAACTCTTTAGGTTTATAATCTCCATTGTATTATTAATAGAAAGTGATCGGTTTATGCTGTGTTTGTTCCAGGTGTTCTCTTCACAGCTGGAGCTGCTCATCCAGCAGCTGTATGCCCTATCACAGAGCATGGAGAAGATTGCTGCACCTGCTGGAAACGTAGACAGTGTGAAGTCATCTCTGGCTGATTATCAGGTCAGAAATGAACTTTCACAATGTTCCACAATCAATTCAGGCCTACCTCCACATTGTTTGAACTTTAGTCTGTCTGAGGTAGTCTGGTTCTGCATGTGTGTTGCTCTTCTCATGCACCAGTGTACATGATTCATAGCATAGAGAAAAACTAGATAAAATGTCAAAGTGCTGTAGAAAAATATAATAATGAGAACAAGAATAAAACAGCTAGGAGCTCTAGAAAACAAAAACTAGCACAGGTACTGTACATGGACCGGGTCAAAGGTTAGGACACTGATAGCAGCTCACAGTCTCAAAGATACGAGTTTTAGGGCCAGAATAAGAGAACAAAGTGGTAATGAGACTCCAGAAACGGTCCATGTGGTTCTTTCTTCTAAACAGTCGTTTCAAAGTATTTCCTTATTTGTGAAACCGATACAAAAGTATAACTTCACAAGATGTTCAACAGTCCAAGGGGAAAACTGTGCTTTCTTGTAAGAGTTCTCATAAAATTACTACTTTATTCTAGTAAAATTGTGACTTTATTCTGATGTCTTGAAAAAAGAAAAATATTCACTCAGTCTGGCTCTAATACTGTCGAACAAAGTAACAAAGTAATTTAACATGTATTTGAATTGCTCATATGCATGGCCAGACTATAACTAGATAAACCGTCTGCTGAGATGTTTTACCTTCAAGTTGTGTTGATTGGAGACGGTCATTAGGGCAGTCTCCCTTAAGGTGCGTTCGGACTGAACGCAAATGACACGACAGGAGCGAGCGATTTACATGTTAACCCTATGTAAAGGTGCGTTCAGGAACGAAGCGACGCGAAGGACGCGATGCGAACAGTGCGATTAGGGTGAATAAAGTGAAGCGAAACCCACGATGGATGCAAAGCATGCGATGCAAGCGACGCGATTACGGAAAATAGAGCAAAGCGAAACCCGCAATGGACGCACAGCGAATTTCGCTGGAGTTGAAAAACCTGAACTTTTCTGTCAATTCGCGTCTCGTCTTTAGCCCTCTTTTCAGCAGAACAGTTTTCATCTACGTATGAAACGCACAGCAGTTGCTCAAGGTACATCTATGTTCATGTAGGAAATGGCATTTTATTCATTAGTGTTTAATTTTAAGATGCACATGTCAGCAAGCCTGATTTCTAAGTCACTGATCAGCCGTTATTACAGCATTATTCAATACACTACCACGCTACATTCTGTTGTCATATCAGCTCTAGCTGGTGTATTTTGGTGCTCTACGTCCATGTGTTTAGGCACAAAAATGTGTATTATATTTAGAAAATGTGGACAGTACAATTTGGCTGTTTTTCTATTGAGCTGAGATTTATTTACTCACCGAAGACAGATGGGGAGGCATTCTGCAACAGGGATGGAGCACCTGTAGTAGGTGACCCAGAGGCTGATTCGTCTCCCAACGCGGAGCAGCAGGTACTCAGACTGGGTCCTGGATAGACGGAAGTACCGCTGAAAGCGACCGTAATCCAGACGCAGCTCCTGGAGTAGGTGGTGGTACTCTCCAAACTGGTTCCGTCACTGGCGAACCCAGGGACATTGACGCCGGCGGCGTTGTTAAATAAAGCACCATGACTCGCTGCATGTTGACTTGAAACCGGCAAGCAGCAGATAGAAGCTCCACCTATTTGATGATGCGGTGGAGCGTTGTCGCCCATTGACCACGCGAATGGCTGGCAAAATGTCAGGCGAGCGACGGCACGCAAATGAGGCGAAAAATTTGCTGAAACTGCGGTCGGTCTGAACGCACCTGAACATGTCTGCAGCAGGAAGAACAACTAGACTGAGTAAAAACAATTGTCAGCACAACATCCAGATTTTCAAAATAATTCACTAAAGACAGACTAGATTTTCTTAAAGGCCTTGTAATAATTAATATACAAGGCTGAAACAATTAGTCAAATTACTTATGATTAATCGATAATTGAACTAATTTAGTAATCGAAATGTTAACTGGAGTATACATTTGCTGAAAGAACAACCCACTCAGAGCTGTGATTAAGCCAAAACTGTACAACAATTATGTTTAGCATTTTAGATGAAAACCCTTATTTGTCTGTAAAAATGCTCTATCCAGAACATCTCAAGCGGCCTAGCTTTAGCTTCACCTAAGCTTTGTTCATGTTTTTACAAATGTTTTGTGCATCTTGCAACATTCGAAAAAAATGCATTATTGCTTTTTTTTATTTAAAGACTTAATTTTAAGTGCAATTTTCTGAGTATTTAATGGAGTCTTTTACATTTTTGCCATTTACAATGCATTTAAAGTGCGCAATAAATGTTTGTTTCTTTTATTTTAGAACACTTGTTTATTAAACAATGATAATTTACTAAGAGTATCTATTTTTAGATTAATCAATTAATCGAAAAAATAATCGCTTGATTAATCAATTACCAAAATAATCGATAGCTGCAGCCCTAATGTAGACAATTAAGGTTTAATGCACACATATATATATACACATATATAATATATATATATATATATGTATGTGCATTAAACCTTACATGCAACAAATATAGCTCCTCTACTCGGTGTACTCATCCATATATACATATCTGTGTAACCGCTCTACCGCAGTTACTCCAAAGCCTTTATACCAGGTAAAGCGTTCCGGTTCCCCTTTTTAACTTTTTAAATAAGACACTACAATTCCATAAGTAAGTTTCAATTATTTTATATAATTAAAGCAGAAAAACACGGTTCTGGGGCCCAATCCTCTCCTCACATGGACAAAGTAGGTGGAACCTCGAACAAAGGAACATTCATCATTACATACTCTAGGCTCCGCCTTGTTGCGTGAGGCCGAGCACAAACCTCAGTGTATCAGTAAATTTATCAGCGAAAAGCAGCTTTAACTGGATGGAGCAGCGTGGCCAGTGGGTGTGATGAACCCTCAGGTTTCAGCCTCGGTACATTTAGAACATGGTTCATTTGGAAATGCATGATCTCATAGTAAATGTAAGGGTTTATATTCTTTAGGTAATACACAATAGGCACTACTGTTTTAGTAAAGCTAACCATGCTAATCTGCAACAGAAAATGTCAACTCTGTAATCGTGTTTTAAGATGTTTTGTAGCGACTGCTCTCTTAAACACACAGCAACGTCTCCTTTGCTCCTAATATAAATAATAATTGACGGCAGGAAGGCTTAGAAAAAAACTTTTGAGTGCTGTTATATATTATTCTATTGTAGTTCTTAAAGGGAAATGGGAAGGAGCCAAAATTGGTGTCATCTGGTCAAAGCTTAACAAATAACCTCGATTGAAAATCAGCCACAAAGTTCTGACGGGTCCATCTCTAGTAAAAACCCAACATAAGAAGGATCTTATTGTGCAGAAACATGCTGCAACCCCCAACCCTGAGTTACAGCTTCATACTGTCTTCGTTCTGTAAGTGACTGATGTGTTTTTAGAGCTTTCAGAAGGAGGTGAGCAGCCATCAGCCTCTGACCTCCTGTGTTCTGCATGCTGGGCAGCATCTTCTCAGCTGCATCAATGGCACCTCTCCATGTCAGTGCTCTATACACACCTCCTGGAATTAAGAGATTTAAATAAAATGTCCCTGCAGGGCCTGACTCTGGTATGTCCTGTTTCTTTGTTTGCAGTTTTAAGAGACACACTGTTGCTTATTGAGAAGCAGTCTGGAGCTCTGCAGACACACTCTGACCACTTTTTCTCCTCCATCCTGTCTGCTGTGGACCGTCTGGCTCTGCCCACTCACCGCAGTTCTGTTCAGCTGAGAGAAGAGAAGAACTCTGCTGGAACCTAGTAACTTCAGACAGACTATGAAAGGGACAATATTATCTTTGTGACGTGTTTCTAACAGTTCTGATGGTTCTGTAATTATGATTTTCAAAGGCACAAAACGACTGTTATGTTTAAGAATGAGCTCATCTGAAGCCTCCTCTTCCTCCTCCTCCATATTGAACCCCAGGCAGTTTCCTTGGAAGATGGCACCCTGCTCAGCTATGTGAAGTTACTCAACTATAGGACGAATAAATGTTAGACGACAGCTTCAGACATCCATATTCTGTCTTCCAGTTATCCCAATCAGGTTGCTGGGGGACCAGGTCTAGAAGGGAAACCCAGACCGCTCCTCTCCTCAGGGTCACTCTCAAGCTTCTCATGAGGCATCTCAAGATGATGCAGAAAGAACACACAGTCATATGCAATAAATGAGAATATTATTGAAAGTTGATTTATTCCAGTAACCATCACTAAGTGAAACAATTAATATAGATTAATTCTACACAGACGGATGTTTTCAAGCCTTTATTTCTGTTAATTATGATTTTCTGCTTACAGCTGATGAAACCACGACATTTAGGATTAGAATATTACATCAGATCATTAAAACATTGAATACAGAAATGTGGTCTTAATGAAAGGTGTGTTTTAAACCTCCTTAAAAGTTATTTTTAATCTGACAAACGACCCTCATCAGAACACATACTGATTTATTGAGTCGGACTGTACAATCTCCTCAGTTTGTCCTCATTGCTCCTCCTTGTAGGACCTACCCACAACACCTCCAAATGGAGATATTCAAGAGGCATTCCAATCAAATGACTGAACTACATCACCTGATTCAGCAGGTGCACCGTTACCATATTTTTTATCGAATCATTTTGTCACATGGTACTGGAAGATATGTTATTACAACTCCAACTCCAGTGAAGTTGGGACATTGAATAAAACGTAAATAAAAACAATACAATGATTTAAAAATCCTGTTCAACCTATATGCAATTGAATCCACTACAAAGACAAAACATTCAACGTTTAAACTGATAAACTTTGTTTTTTTGCAAATATTTATTCATGAATTTCATGCTTGCAACATGTTCTAAAAAAGCTGGGATAGGGGTATGTTTACCACTGTTACATCACCTTTACTTTTAACAAGACAATAAGTGTTTAGTAACTGAGGACTAATTGTTGAAGCTTGTAGGTGGAATTTGTTCCCATTCTTGCTTGATGTACTTTAGTTGCTCAAAAGTTGCAAAAAAGATATATGGTTTTATCTTTGTATGGTAGAGCTTTAACGCCTAATGAACGAATTATGCTAATTAGCTTCATACATGTTCAGATCCGAATAAAGCCAAGGTGGTGTATGTATATATACATGCCACAAATGTTTATTGATACCTCTCATACTAGGGATGCTATTAGAAGTGATTTGCCACCTTCTAGTGGTCGGAGTGTGAATTACACCTGGTTGAATTTGGGTTATAAACTCAGTAAACTGTCTGATTTTGGACTAGGTTGTGCAATAACAAATACACTGCTCCAAAAAAAATAAAAGGACCACTTAAACAACACAATATAACCCCAAGTAAATCAAACTTCTGTAAAATCAAACTGTCCACTTAGGAAGCAACACTGATTGAAAATCAATTTCACCTGCTGTTGTGCAAATGGAAAAGACAACAGGGGGAAATCTTTGGCGATTAGCAAGACACACTCAATAAAGGAGTGGTTCTGCAGGTGGGGACCACAGACCACTTCTCAGTACCTATGCTTTCTGGCTGATGTTTTGGTCACTTTTGAATGTTGGTGGTGCTTTTACACTCGTGGTAGCATGAGACGGACTCTACAACCCACACAAGTGGCTCAGGTAGTGCAGCTCATCCAGGATGGCACATCAATGCGAGCTGTGGGAAGAAGGTTTGCTGTGTCTGTCAGCGTAGTGTCCAGAGCCTGGAGGCGCTACCAGGAGACAGGCCAGTACACCAGGAGACGTGGAGGAGGCCGTAGCAGGCCAACAACCCAGCAGCAGAACCGCTACCACCTTTGTGCAAAGAGGAACAGGAGGAGCACTGCCAGAGCCCTGCAAAATGACCTCCAGCAGGCCACAAATGTGCATGTGTCTCCACAAACGGTTAGAAACGACTCCATGAGGATGGTATGAGGGTCCCGACGTCCACAAATGGGGGTTGTGCTCACAGCCCAACACCTTGCAGGACGCTTGGCATTTGCCAGAGAACACCAGGATTGGCAAATTTCACTGGCGCCCTGTGCTCTTCACAGATGAAAGCAGGTTCACACTGAGCACATGTGACAGACGTGACAGAGTCTGGAGACACCGTGGAGAGCGATCTGCTGCCTGCAACATCTTTCAGCATGACCGGTTTGGCAGTGGGTCAGTAATGGTGTGGGGTGGCATTTCTTTGGAAGGCCGCATGGCCCTCCATGTGCTCGCCAGAGGTAGCCTGACTGCCATTAGGTACCAAGATGAGATCCTCAGACCCCTTGTGAGACCATATGCTGGTGTGGTTGGCCCTGGGTTCCTCCTAATGCAGGACAATGCTAGACCTCATGTGGCTGGAGTGTGTCAGCAGTTCCTGCAAGATGAAGACATAGAAGCTATGGACTGGCCCGCCCGTTCCTCAGACCTGAATCCGATTGAGCACATCTGGGACATCATGTTTCGCTCCATCCACCAACTTCACGTTGCACCACAGACTGTCCAGGAGTTGGAGGATGCTTTAGTCCAGGTCTGGGAGGAGATCCCTCAGGAGACCATCCTCCGTCTCATCAGGAGCATGCCTAGGCGTTGTAGGGAGGTCATACAGGCACGTGGAGGCCACACACAATACTGAGCCTCATTTTGACTTGTTTTAAGGACATTACATCAAAGTTGGATCAGCCTGTAGTGTGTTTTTCCACTTTAATTTTGTGTGTGACTCCAAATCCAGGCCTCCATTGGTTAATAAATTTGATTTGCATTGGTGATTTTTGTTTGATTTTGTTGTCAGCACATTCAACTACATCAACAACAACATCAAAACAGCCTCGAGAAGTCGTCTGAATGAAAATATTTCATTCATTCAGATCTAGGATGTGTTATTTAAGTGTTCCCTTTATTTTTTTGAGCAGTGTATATATATAGGCTTACTAATGTCTTCTTTAGCTGATTTATCAGAATCGAGAACATGTCACAAAAATTCTAAAAATCTTAATTTTGGGTTTTACGCTTTTTATGGGGTAATATTACTATTTAGTAATACGTATACTTTAGGTAGATTTGTAGAAATTGTAAATTCTGTGCATTTATTTCCATTAACATATCAAATGATGATATAAAATTATGAAAAATAATAAATAATTTTGAATGAATAATTAATCACATAATCACATACCCTAATCCAACATCTTATCATGTAACATGGGATAAAAGCTCCTGGGACTGTACAATAAAGCTTAGCTGTATTTGATACACACTGTGATGAAAAAGCAACAGTCATTCACAACAAATGTTGAAGTTCAATGTGTTACACTGATTTCTTATAGCAACAAAGGGGATAGCTCATGGGATCGTACAGCACAGTAATTTTGCTAGTATATAGCTTTTTTGAAACACTGTAATGATGGAAAAGTAATGGTTGTTGAAAAACATATGTCGTAGATCAATTTCTAATGATGTTCCTGTTTTAATTGCAAAGAGGGGGTTCGTATCCCCAGGGCTATGCCATAAGGTGATTTTTCTACCTGTTTGCTGCATTTCAAACACTGTGATCATGAAAAAAACTGTGCTTGTTCAAAAACATATTTTTTTACTTAATTTAAAAGTCTCATTTGACCAATAGCAGCATAGATATAAAAAATCAACACATTGTTAACTTGCACTTGTAGATGTAGCGATGTGTTAACTGACAATGGTTTTCTAAAGTTTTCCTGAGCCCATATGGCAATATCTGTTACAAAATCATAAACTAGTTAAAGCAGTGCGTTCTGGGGGGTTGAAGGTCACAGGCATTTAGTGTTGGTTTTCAGCCTTGCTGCTTACATCCAGAGATTTCTCCAGATTATCTGAATCATTTGATGATATTATGGACTCTAGATGACAAAATCCCTAAATTCTTTGCAATTCTACATTGAGAAATGTTCTTAAACTGTGGGACTATTTGCTAATGCAGTTGTATTCGAACTGGTGAACCTCACCCCATCCTTGCTTTTGAACGGCTGAGTCTTTATGGGATGCTCCTTTTATACCCAATTATGACACACACACCTTCTCCCAATTAACCTGTTCACCCATGGAATGTTTTAAACATTCCTAAACTTTCTCAGTATTTTGCTACCCCTTTCCAGCTTTTTCTTTGTTGCGACCCTGTAGATGGATGGATGGATACATGGATAGATAGATGGATGGTTTGACCCAGGTGGAGCTTTAAACAGTC
The DNA here is from genome assembly GCA_036173005.1 of Crenichthys baileyi. Taxonomy (NCBI): domain Eukaryota; kingdom Metazoa; phylum Chordata; class Actinopteri; order Cyprinodontiformes; family Goodeidae; genus Crenichthys; species Crenichthys baileyi. The sequence continues at coordinate 1,150,098 of JAHHUM010001155.1, read as the reverse complement.
CTGAATAGTCAGTTTGAAAGATCACTCCTCCATTTTAATAAACAAAAATCATTAGTAGGAATTTTGTCTTTGAATGTACATTGATAAGGGAAAAATATGATGTTGATCTTTTATACTGGGTAGCACAGTTATTTATCATGTTGTATTGATTGTACTGAGGGCTGATGTTATGACTGAACAACTACAGTGCTCTTAGTCAATCCAAAACTCATCTAATCAGTCAGATATTTCTTGGCCATACCATGAACATCTTGTAGCTTTTGGCTCTCCTTGTAGTTGACAGTTGTTGAATGTGACAGCACTGGAGTAGAACGGGTTCACATTTTATTCTTCTCAAATCAGTTCATTTTTGTCTTTTTTCCCAACGTGTATCTTGGGACCCACCAAAACGTTTTATCGTTCTTTGATCAGGCTCCAATATCTTGGAAATCTTAAATGTGCTGCAGCCCTCTGAAACCTTTTACTGGGTAAAAACTAGGCTCCTGTAAATTAGGTACTTCTTTGTCTAGCTAACTGAGCTAACGTGTTAGATGCTATAACATGGAGGGTTCTCTAACCACAAATACTAAAGGGCTTTTGTGCTGACGTGGAAGCCTAACAGCAGTAGTTGCACATAAAACAGCCTTACCTGTTGGTCCATAGACTGCAGCTTAAACAGTCTAGTTAGGTACCATCTACCGAACTTTTGAGTTGTCAGCAGGTCTAACATTGCCACTGCTTTGCATTTCAGATCGATATTGTAACTGATCTGAAATAAGCTCTCAAGGGGCTCAGGTAGGAATTAATGTAAACAGTTGAGATTTATAACCGGTTCTAGATCTACTGAACTGTATTCTTTGAATGATGGGAGTCCCCGTGATAACCTTGTTAATTGATCAACTACCCATTAGATCTAGGAAGGCCACCATTAGTGACCAATGTGACATAAAGGGAGGCTCTCCATCTTTATCGAGCCTTTCCCCTTGTAGCCCTGTATGGCTGTACGGCAGATTTAAGTCGAGCTCATCAATCCATCACCTTGTAATTCTAAATACATGTCACACACTCAGCGCGCGAGACTTGAGATCCATGTGGCGATTGTTGGACCTCAAACATCAACACAGTTGGGTGTTTATGGGATGTTATTAGTAGATAGGACAATTTGCATCTCAGATTTTGATATGAGAACCACATTAGAATAGGTTTTGATGGCTGTGTGGAGGCAACTTGTGTGCCATCTATAAAATGTCCTGGGGTAGCTTAATAGCTAAAAAGTTAGCACAAAAATTGCATAAGTAGTTGAGTGACAGAAATAGGATCTTAATTTAATTCACATAAACAAGAGAAGCAGGATCACAATGAACAGACTGAGCAATTAAAATGAAAATGAACAGCTTTCCCAGGCACCTACCTGAATATGGGACTGGAAAATATTTTATAGATTTCATAAGCAGTTTTAAGATACACAGGTCTTGTAAGTTTCCATACTTTAAAAAAAAGTTTGTCACTTCAAGATAGAACAACTGTTTAATTTATGAAGAGATTCCTGGGTCATTAAGGAACTTCAAGAAAAAAGCTCAGCTCTTCGGGACAAATATATTTGCACTTTTTCACACTTAGCTTCTTCTGTTGTAATATTTATGTAGTAGAACTAAAGTAGTAGAACTAAAATCAAATTCTTTGTTTGCGTACAAACTTGGTCAGTAAAGCTAATTCTGAGTCAAATTTGTGATTTTTATTGGTTTTATATTTGTTACAACAAAATGCACAAAAAATGCACAACCTTTAACCCAAAATGGCCGACTTCCCATAAATTTTAGACTACAGGTTCAAAAAAATTCAAGACAAAATTTTCAGACATACCCCTCTCTTTAAACAAAACAAACCTTGCAACTTTAAAGTGGTTATTAAGTTAAACATACTTTAACCTATAACAATGCCAATGTAGGTGTTTATGCCGTATCACATTTAGAATAGAACCCAGATTTGGGAATGAGATTACATCCAACCTTGCCCAACCAGTGGCAAGCTGAAAAAAACAGCATGTTATGCCACTTTTTTATGCAGTGACCAGGCCAATTACAAATAGCATTACAATTAAACATCTATTCATCGTCCATAGCCACTTGTCCGTATATGTGTTACAGGCATATATGTGTGTATAATTGAATTTATACATTTAAACACAAACCAGTACTTTTACTAACACATTGCACTGTTCTATGTGTACAACTGGTTTAATGAGACACAAACTGATAGAACTGTAAATAAGCAGTTTATTGCTGCAGTAGTACAGTAGCACCCACGGCCGCTACAGAACTGCGGACGTTTTTATTTTTAGGAGAGACCTCTGATTTCCCCGGACCTGATATTTTAATGTTTTCTATTGCATTATTTTGTTTCCTGAATCTCAAAAAAAAATGTAACTATATGTACAAAAGGAGTAAAATACAAATGAGTCAGGCAAAGCCAATAAGTAAAACTTCCTGGTCGGGAAATATTTTGCCTACATCAGGAGATTAAAAGCATGCAGTTTTTCAAAGTGACAAAAAGAAACTAGAAAAAATTCTTTTACACATCAGAGTTATGATAAATCCTGCATTACCAAAAAAATTACAGTTATGATCTAGTAAAATCCATTCACGACAAAAGTAATGTGTTTATGCCAAGATGATGAACTTATTACTGAAGTCTTATCTATTTTAGTAAATACACAAACTGACAAATGTGACACAAGGCCCAGGGCATCTTATAGCATTTTAGCTATCTTTTCTAGCTTTGCCTTTGCGTGCCAGAGAGTCACAAACATAGCGTCAAAAATACAACCTCAAAGGGTCCATAACTTAAACGTCCATCTGATGGCTGCGAAGGCAGGGTTTCTCATCACACTGTACACATCCTCCTTAGTGGGTTCAGGCTTTTATAGCATGTTAAGCTCAATGAGTCTCCCAGCGAAGACAGCAAGCGTTCCAATGATGCACACAGCCATGAAGACACACAGCAGGATATGATCCAAAACCATGGCCACAAACTTCCATTCTTCTGCTGCCTGCAATGAAATGAGATGAGATATACCTTTGTGTTTAGATGTCCTCAAACTTGGCTCTGTTGATATGTTAGCAACACTGCCCTGGTGGCACAAACTGAAATGTAAAACTGGTTTGCAGATGTATAATGCTGTATTTCACAATAATAAATGTACTATGTTTATAGATGAGAAATATACTACTGTGAAGACTCATAATACTAACATCAAATGCAGAGATCGGTAGTTACCTTTGCTTATACCCCTTTTCCACTGGCTTGATTTGGCCCTACTCGACTCTACTTGGCTTGCTTTGCAAGCATTACCCTTACAGTTTTTTCCGTACTGGCACCTACTTTTTTGGTCCCTGCTCCTGAGCAGATACAGTGGGGCTGAGTTGGGACTATATGTGACATGAACAGACTGCTGTTCACTGATTGGCCATGGGAGGAAGAGAAATAAGAAGGTTTTTGAAGCAGCAATACAGGCAAAAGTAAATAAGAGTCAAGAGCGACTACAATAATTTAAGGACCACAATTATAATTTTACTATTTACAAATCATGAACCATGACTGAAGGCTGAAAGAAGGGAAAAAGAACACATCAGATGGCCTGTTGTATTTAATAACATCCTAAATCAGCTGACCATACATGAAATCAGCTGTTCAAACTCAAACATTTCACCCAAAATGCACAAAACAATACCACCATGAAACGGAGTGTTTGGTTCGGAAATTTATTGAAGGTGCCAAAGAAAACCAGTGTCTGCAGGAGGGGGAACAGGCAGACAGCAGTTGCCCGCAATCAGGCTGCCAACGTCGAATCAAGCAGGAGGAAACTTCCTACTGAGCTTTCCACGGAGCACGAATATCCAATATCAACCCTAAAACTAACTTCACTGCGGTCAAAAGTCCACATTTTCGCTTTAAAGCTCTTGTCCTTGTTATTGCCATGGCTGAGACAAAAACTTCCACATAAAGCAAAAAATTGTAACTTCCTCATTTCATACATGAAAAAACATGTATGACATTTTTACATAAACAATAATACAAACATTATTAGTATTTAGATTATTTCTGCATTTATTTTCTATTAATTATTATTTTTTTTTTCATGAAGATTTATTCAATGTGACAATGTCACACAACAACATTAATAGCGGCACAGCACACTACACTGACGGCTGAAGCCCTGCCTCCAACTGCCATAGCTCCAGCTGTCAGTGGGTCAGTGGAAACACAACTGGTACCGTACCGAGTAGAGCGAAACCAAGTGGAGCGGAGCCACACCGCCTTAAACAAGCCAGTGGAAAAGAGGCAATAGTTACGTTGACTCAAATCACTTTTTGTTACTTCACTGAATGAAGAACAAACACATTTTAACCAAAAATGCTCTAGACACACACGGGTCTGTGTTCAGTGATACTTTGGGTTTGTAAAAAAGCTTTATTGTTATAAAGTTATTTTCTGTCTGCTGTACCATAGGTCAAGTGAACATACAGTAAACAGTAGCTAGTGTCACTGAAGTACTTTGAAACTAATACTTACACTAGGTAATGTATACATGTTAAAACGATACAAAGATTTTATGTGGTGGAAAACTGAGATTTGGGAATGTTTTTCTTCTGCCTGAATTTATTTTGAAATAACATGATTTTATCATATGAAACACTGGAATGAAAAGTGAATAATACTGTACAAAAACAAGGAAACTGGTAAAACCTATGAATCCCTAAATACTCTTAGTGCAGCCCAGGAAGGTGGAGTCACAGCTGAAATCCCCGTGATGTCATTAGAGCAACTAACAAAACACTCCTCCCAGCCAGACCACTTTTTTTTTTACCTGCAACAGCGCAGTTGATCGTGTCAGGGAGGCAGTGCATGACCACCTGATTGTCTTTGAAACTCGCTGGCGAGTAAGACTCTACCAAGTATCCTTGGATCTAAAGTTGACTACAATCTGACGTTAGTGTATTCGTCATTCAAAGAACTACCAAAAGTTAGGTTATGATCTGCAATACGTTCATCTGGGGGTAGTTAAGACAAGTTATCTTAACCTTTCTTTCTGAGCTTCTGCAGAAAAGGAATCTGAGCCAGAAATTTCCCTGGAAGAGAAGTTGCTGCGGTTTTCCCCACGGCCTTAAGAAGACAGGCATCAAACACGCAGCTCTACATGCCTGAAGCGTACAGCCCAAGCAGAAGCTTTTCCCCACCTCATAGCTGCTACCGAGAGAAGCTGCCAACAGCTTGTTTGTTCACCGTCTGCCATGCAACTAAGCTGGGCCACCTTCGCCACACAACCCAACACCCTTTGGACCTTCTTCACTCACTGTTCATCAGAACAGGTTATGTCACAGGTAGTGCCTGGGCAGAAAACATTTGTTTAGGATAAAACAACCTAAATAGTGTTGAATTCATGGTATTTGTTTTTGTTTGTGGTGCTGAAAGCTAAACCATTTGAGTGCTAGCAGACTACCTACTGAGCTAATGCTAACAAGCCTCTAAGCTTTGAGGCTAGTTTAATTGTTCTGAGTTTTGTTTTAAAGTTACGAATCCGCAGTAATTTACTGCCAGCATTAAATCAGCTTAAATAATAATAAATAAAAAAAAAAAATCATGGAGAAGACTGCTGACCTGGCAGAAGTCCAAGACCGTTAAGAAGGTAAGCCAGAAAAGATCATTGACAAAGAATCTGGTTGTTTACAGAGTGCTGTATCCAAGCATATTTGTTGGACATTGAGTGGAATAAAAAAAGAAAAGCTGCACCAGCAACAGGGATAGCTGTAGCATTGAGAGAATTAACCAAACTCCATTCAAGAATTTAGGAAAGACCAAGCAGTGAACTGAGGCTGGAGCTAGCGCATCAAGAGCCTCTACGCACAGACAAATCCTACACATGGGCTACATATGTCCCATCCCTTGTGTCAAGCCACTCCGGAACCAGAGACAAAGTGTCTTACCTGGAGTAAGGACAAATAGAACTGGACAGTTGTCAACTTTGGCTCAGAGGTCCAAAGCCTTCTTTTCAGATGAAAGTACAGTTTGCATTTGATTCGGAGATCAAGATCCAAGAATCTGGAGGAACAGTGAAGAGGGACAGAATCCGCGTTGTTTGAAGTCCAGTTGGAAATGTTTACAGTCAGTGATGGCTTGGGGTGCCATGTCATCTGCTGGTGTCGCTCCACTGGGTTTTCTGAAGTGAACACAGCCATCTACCAGAACATTTTATAGCACTTAATGCTTCCTTCTGGTAATAAGCTTCATGGAAATGCTAATTTCATTTTCCAGCAGGACTTGGTACTGGCCCACACTGCCAAAGGCACCCAAAGCTGGGTCCATGACCATGGTATTACTGTGGTTTATTGGCTGGCAAACTGGCCAGACCTGAACCCCATAGAGGATTCTATGGAGGATTGTCAAGAGGAAGATGAGACACCAGACCCAACAAGACAGTTGACCTGAAGGCTGTTATCAAATCAACCTGGGCTTCTATTACATCTCAGCAGAACCACAGGCTGATCACCTCCATGCCACGTTGCATTGATGCAGTAATTAATGCAAAAGGAGCCCCAACCAAGCATTGAGTGCATAGAAATGAACATGCTTTTCAGAAGCCTGACATTTCGGTTTAAAATATCCTTTTTTATTAATTACATTCACATTTTCTGAGACATAATTTTGGGTTGTCATTATCTGTCAGCCATGCTCATCAAAATTACAAGAATAAAGGCTTGCCATGTCTATGTGTGATGAATATAAATGAGTTTCCCTTTCTGAAACAAGGGACAAAAATACTGAACTTTTTCACAATATTCTATTTTTAAGCTGTACTTGTAGCTCAGAAAGCCCAGTAGGGAGAAATTAGCTACTCACAACTGAGCTACATCTTAGTGAAACACATTACTGCATTTCCGATACTCTGGCACTCTTGATCAGCCAGAGTATTGGGAATGTTGAAGAATGCTCATCAAAAATAAGCAATCATGTGACCACTTTCTTATGTATACCTACTGTAGCTTGTACTTATTTGGACCCACTTTGCCTTTATTCTCCATTGCATAGATTCAAAGGTTTCCACAACCTGCTGGAAGTTGGAATCAGAAAATAGGCAAACTGTAGTTATAAGGCTATGGACAGCAACAGTACTCATGTAGGCTGGGATGTTTAAGTTATGCTCAGTCGTTACTAAGAGAGCCAAACATCCCAAACCACAGACAGCAGCCTGAACCATTGAAACATGGCAGAACTGATACATGCTAATATCTTGCTTACACCAAATTGTAATCCTAACATCTGAATGTCACTGCTTAAATTGAGACTCGTTGGACCAGGCAACATTTTCTAATCTGTTATTATCCAGTTTTGGTGAGCCAGTGTGAATTGTAGTCTCAGTGTTCTGTTCTCCGCTGAGCAGGAGCGGCACATCCTGTGGGTTTTTGCTACTGCAGCCCAACTCAAGCTTCAACATATTGTGCGTTGGTACCAGTCTGTCCATTGACATTAACAAGGCATTTTCAACTTCTAATCCCCTCTTTGAATCTCAGCAAGTTGTCTTTGCCACGTCTAAATGCATTAACTTGCTGCCATGTAATTGGCTTCGTCTTTATTTTTGTTAACATGTAATAGAACAGGCGTATGTCATGAAGTGGACAGTGAGCGTTTGTGTATTTTCACTTATAAGACGCTAAAACAGAAACTCTTGTTGACTTTTGTAAATGTTTGCATAGATCCTTCTTTGCTTAAAACCCAACATGTTGAATGGCTCTTCAGTGGATTAATACAGTTTCCATAATACACGCAGACAGTCTCTTACATTGTTAGATTCTTCGTCTGATTTCATGGTTTCAGCTATATACTTCACTCCTTCAATGGCACTGCGAACATCAGGATTCTTCATGATGGGAGACTTGTAGGTTACACTAGCGGGGGTGGGATTACCTGTAGAGGAGAGAGGACTCCAGGTTAGACTGCAAATGTACCACTTTGTTTCCCCATTCTGTACCTATGTGTTTTCCTCCCATCCCAACTTATATCCATTTGATACCCATGTACTAAAAACAGTTCATCAGTTTATTTATTTTGTTAGTTTAGTATTATGATCAATTATAGAGATAATCATAAGATTTTCAGATCTAAAATATATTCTTGCATATCATTTTCAGAAGATATTAATAAAATAAAACACCATTCCTATTGATTGTGGTTCTTATCCCCATTTGGGCCAATTGAGTCTAAATGACTAAGGCCCCTGAAGTATTAGCAACCACATTTCCTTTCAAATATAATTAGATTATAAAATAAATCTTCTATATTTAAAGTGCAACGTTTTCAAAGCAGGATTAAAATGTGAATATTTTTGGAACAAAATGGCCTCTGGCAAGCTGCTTCTGTTAGTATCTTAAAAGTTGACCAAAAATAGAGAATGGTGAAGGAAATGAATGCAGCACCTGGGAGAGAAAGAATGTGCCCCCACTGTGAGCAGAGTATAAGGATGCCGTGACTTCTTTGCAAGTGCCCAATTACTAAATGCACTCAGAGGTGTCCCATATCATGTTGGACTCAAAGGGACACTAATGTAAAAAAAAAGTAATGTCCAGACATGACTACCTAGACTATTCACGGATGCACACCTATAATCAGACAAAGCTTAACTTGTGGTTTCAGCAGGTGTGTGTTAACCATATGTCCAAAGGAAAAAAAGGATAATTATTCCTCCAACAAAGGTTATCAACAAAGACTACAGGTATCAAAATAAATGCTTCTGAATTTGAAACAACCTCTGTAAACCCTGAATTTTATCTGCTGTCACTTTGTCAAGAACAGCCAATAGATGTATTCCTTATACCAGATTGTGGATTGGCTGCTGCTGTTCCCTGGGAAATGAAACAAGCACGTTCAAACACTTTAAAAATTGAGTAAAAGCACTGCTGAAAGCAGATGGGGTTTAGGTGATAACAGTTATCGTTTATAATCGTGATAATTCATCAGTGCATGACATCCTGGTCTTTCAGTCCCATTCTCAACCTGAAGCAGAAAACTGTCACTTAGAAATAGTCTAAGACCCAAGTTGCTCTGAACAATTTCGCACAGAAAATGCTAGAAAAATGTCTAATTAAATTAGATTTCCTCAGTTCTTCTTCTATACCAATAGAGTTGATGAAGCAGATAAATATGTAAGTATATGTACAGTATATGCTAGTTCTCAGGGTCTGTGGTTGGTTTGGACCAAAGCGCAGACAAACACTTGGAAGCAGCATTGTCCGATGCAATCTTCTTTCTTTAATAATAACAAAGCAACGGACTTACATTAACTGCCAAAACACAGACCAGGAACCAGGAGGAACCAGCAAGTGACAATGAGAACCAGTAAGCTTATAAACTGAGGGAAGTGGAGTGTGGACAAATGAGAAAGGGAGGCAGGTAATCAGATGAATAATAAACAGGTCAGAGGACAAGCTGGGAATGTATCTGATGGAAACTAATTAGTAGGGGAAACAAGACTAAACTCAGGACAACAGATCTAAGGAAACTATAACCAAACATAAAATATAATAATCTGGAAAGTAACAACTAACCAGAGTAATCTGAGGACATGAGGAAAAACCTAACTGGGAAAAGTAAACAATCACAGAACACCAAGTAACAGACTGCAACTAATGAGATCTGACAGAGAACATAAACATGAGGGACTAACCAAAAGAGAACTATACTAAATAACAAACCTGGGGGAAAAAACTAGATCTAAAGGGAAACACATGAACACCAGAATCTAGACAATGATAACTTAACAGAAGTAAACTACTAATCAGAAGGAACAAAAAAACACCTAACAGGGAAGCATGTAAACAAAAACAAAACTCACAAGGGCAGAGCATGACACTAGTATAATATGCATGTCAATAAATTGGAACATTATCGTAAACTTTATTTCAGTAACTCAAGTGACTAAGTAAAACACATATGTATTAACTACACAGACTGAAGCTAATAAGTATTTTTTCTATTAATTATGATGATTTTTAATTAAATTTCTTAGATGATTAAAATATTATGTTAGACCTATAAAAAACATTTTAAGGCAAACATGTGGGCTTAATGAAAAGTATGTTTAATGCTTGCTTATAGGTTATTTCAAAAGGTACTTTTAATTTGACAAATGACCCTCATCGGAACACATATTCCAATTTACTGAGATGTACCTTTACATAATAAAGTCATCCTCCAAATTTTTCAAAGATGAAAGTGAAGCTATATTTATACTATCCCATTTAGAGTGAAAACGTTTTTATTTCCACATGTTTAATTCCACATTTGCTGTACAAAAGTCAGTTTGTTTTACATGGAAGAACACTGGTCTGGAAGTCATGCACAACTCATGCAAAGCACCGTTTTAGGAACAGGGTGAATATATAGACTTCTGGACTCAAGGGATGAACCAGCCCCTTGTTATTAGGAGCCTGCCACAATGAGACAGAAAATGGTTAGAAAAACAGCCCATGACTGTGTGGAGAAATACTAAGGTAGGTATAAATTAATTAAGGATAGCTTTAAACGTTTAGCACTTTATTTTATGGTGTTGATTTATTTTCTTTTTTTCTTTTACTTCTGAGATCAGAAGTAAAAAAAGATGGTAGTGCAGCAGCTTCTCAGCTACCAGTAATCGTAGATAAAGTTAGATACAGTTCTTCAAAACCTCACCAACGTATCATGGCAGTGTGCAAAATAGACCCGAGCTCAAGGCAGCACAGATTAAGGCAGTTAAGAACAGCGGGCTGGAGAAGGACATCACAACAACAATGGAGAGGTAGATGTGCCGGTGTTTTATTGTGACTTTGTACATTCCTCCCCGAATGCTAACAGTAATGTGACACTCCAAGAGTTACATGAACACATTTGTGAGCTCCTAAACAAGCACCTACAGGCAATGTAAATTGTTGGGGGGGATTTAAACCAGGCCAAACCTACAGGCATTTTTCCATGGTTCTACCAGCATGTGTCCATAGCGACCAGGAGAACATACTAGATCAAGTGTACATCAACAGGGGGCATACAGAGTTGTCCCCACTCCCAACTAGGTTTCTCAGATCAGATCTCTATTATGCTGATTACTGCTTGCCAGCCTGTACTCAGTTACAATAAGCTGGCACAGAAGAAAATTACTGTGTGGCCTAGAAGAACCATGTCCATGCTGCAGGATTGCTTTGATCAAACTAAGTGAGAGATCTTTAGAGATGCTGCGACTATTGTGGGCAGCGTGGACTTGAAGGAATATACATTAGTCGTCTGCAGTTACATCAGGAGGTGCATTGATGTCAAAGCCACCAAGAACCATTACATTCCATCCTAACCAGAGGCTCTGGTTTAATGGAAATGTATGACGCCTTCTGAGGGCACGGGATGAAGCTTTCACTGTCACTCACTCTGCCAGCTCATGATGTGAGGACTCTGCACAGCATCAATGCCCGGAAAGCAGCAGGTCCAGATAAAATACCAGGAAAGGTGCTGAGGGTATGTGCCTCTGAACTGACAGAGGTTTGGACTGACATTTTATCACTCTCCCAGGCTGTGGTGCTGGTGTGTTTTAAGACCACCATCATCCAAGTGCCCAAATGTGCAGAAGCAAAAAGCATGAGTGACTACTGCCCAGTGGTTCTCACTCTTATAATTATGAAATGATTTTAAGTGGTGCGTTATGGACCATATTAATAGCAAAATCAATGTAAATGTTAATCCTTCGCAGTACGCCTACAGGAATAACCACTCTATATCTGTTGCAGTGATGTTAGTCATCCACACTGCTCTGACTCATTTAGAAGGTGGGGGCTCTTTTGCCAGGCTTTTTTTCTCAGATTTAATTATCCTGCAGACTCTCGCCAACAATCTACTCCGCCTTAGATTAACACCGTCTCTCTGCAACTGGGTCCAGGACTTTTTGACACACCAGCCACAGTCTGTAAACTACCACGGTAACCTGTCCTCCATCATCATTCTCAACATCAGCTCCCCCCAACATTGTGTCCTAAGCCCACTGCTGTACACACTCTTCACATATTACTGCTCAGCCAAGCATCCAGGGAGCCATGTACTGAATTTAGCAGATGACGCACCAGTATTAGGATTGATATCCCACAACGATGAGTTGTTGTACAGGCATGAGGTGGAAGATCTAGTGAACCGCTGTGGGGAGAATAACCTCTTCCTAAATGTTAGTAGGCTGAAGGAGTTGGTCATGGATTTCAGGAGTGGTACCCATATTCCTGCACCACTGTTCATCAGTGGAGAAGAGGTGAAAATGGTCCACAGTGTCAAATATCTTGGTGTCGACCTCTCCAGGGACCTGAAGTGGACCATAAATACCTCACACATCCTGAAGAAAGCTAACCAACAGTTTTCTTTTCATGGGAGGCTAAAGCAGGCTGGCTGTCACACCGCAGTGTTGGCAGGATTCTACAGGTGGTTGGTGGGAAGTACTATTACCTTCTCCATCCATTTTTTTCTCTTCAGGTGCCTTGAGAAGCAGGCCGTCTCTTTTAGCAGCTCTCACTCTTTTCTGAGCTTTTTCTTTTTAAATCTATTTTTTAGAAGTGTTGTGTGTTCCTGTTTTTCCCACTTCTTTTACACATTATGGAGCTGACTGTTTTGAGGAAAAACTTTGTTTTTCTTTTCTTTTTATGGCATTTGTGTTAGGAGATGGCATGAGAGGCCATGCTCTCATTGTTTACTCCAGAGGTAAGCTTCTAGCTCTAGGGAGCTACATTGCGCTGCCTCCCACTGAGCGGCCTGATATTCACAGTGAGCTCAGAAGAAGGAGACGCGAAACATGTGCTGGAATCAGGCATCACATCTGGAGGAGAAGGTATAGAACCGTCATCCTGTGCGTAATCATGGGAAATGTGAGATCTCGTCCCAACAAAGTGGATGAATTGACAGCGCTAACCCGTCATCAGAGGGTCTACGGAGAAAGCAGCTTGGTCATGCACACTGTTACCACACTATTACGAGCAGACTGCAAACACAGCATCTCCAGAGCCAATTCCTGATATCCGAGGACTGTCCTCCACTCTCACCACCTTCACTCAGTAAGATACCTCCTGCTCTAGATAAAATAAAACTCTAGACTTATTATATGCAAACGCTAAGAAGGCAGACAGCTCATCACCTCTCCCTACCTTGGGATGCTCAGATCACAACATGCTTCACCTCCACCCTGTGTATAAACCCCCTTGTACACAATGAACCAGCTGTAACATACACTGTTTAGGCTCCATTGTTTAGGAAGAACTCTGTGCTACTTATGGGAAGGACATTGGCAGCATCACACACTTCATCATGGACAACGTTAACTTCTGTGTCGACAACACTGTGCCCCTTATGAAGGTAAAGTGTTTTTCCAATAAAAAGCCCTTGATTAACCCTGATATAAAGGCTCTCCTCAAGGAGAAGAAGATAGCCTTTAGATCAGGAAAGAAGAAGAAGCTGGGAGCTGTGCAGAAGGAACTGAGAAGAAAGATCAGGGATGGAAAAATATCTACAGGAAGAACATGGAGGACCAGCTGAAGCAGAACAACAACAGTGGGGTTTGGCTAGGCCTGAACAATTTCAGGTCACAAACCAAACTCTCAGAAAGTAGATGATTTTGGGTGGGGGAATGATCTGAACCAGTTCTTCAACAGGTTTGATCAGACACACCCTACCCCAGTCACCCCTGCTGCAACCCTCCCCTACTTCGACCCCTGCCTGCTTTTCTTCAAAGAACCTTACACCTCTCAGCCATCACCCACCCCCTCCATTTCAGAGGACTCAATCCTACAGCCCCTGTCCCCCACTACCATTTAAACACCTCGGGTGAGGAACAAGCTGTGAAATATCAAGGTGCGAAAGGCTGCAGGTCTGGATGACATCAGCTCCAGACTCCGGAGGTGCTGTGCTGATCAACTGTGTGGCATCATGGGATACATATTCAACATGAGCCTGAAGCTGGGGTAAGTACCGCGGCTGTGGTACACCTCCTGTGTGGTACCAGTGCCTAAGACCACACACCCGGAGGATCTCAGCAGCTACAGGTTGGTAGCACTGATCTCATATCAGATGAAGACCCTCAAGAGGTTGTTCCTCAACCATCTTTGCCACCTGGTGAGGTCTTCGTTGAATCTACTTCAGTTTGCCTACCAGTCTGGCATCGGGTAAATGATACTGCTACCAACTGCAGCGAGTTCTCACCTACTTGGAGAAGCCTGGAAGCACTGTAAGGATCATGTCCTTTGATTTCTCCAGTGCTTTTAATACCAATCAATCAATCAAATATTATTTATAGAGAGCTTTACACACCCAAAGTGACCAAAGTGCTCTACAGGTCCATAAAACACAGAAACTAAAACACAGAAATAAGCAATAAAATACAACATCTACAGTGAAACAAAAAAAATAAAAATCCATCACGCTGGAATTTCTAAAGGACAAGCTGGCTGTCAGGAGTTGACCACCATCTGTCCCACTGGAAACTGGACTACCTCACTGACCGGCAGCAGTATGTGAGGACACCTGGCTGTGTCTCTGACAGGCTGATCGGCAGTACCTCAGGGAACTGTGCTGGCACCATTCCTGTTCACGTCTACTCTGCAGACTTCTCCATCAACACTCCAGGCGGCCATCTACAAAACTTCTCTGATGACTCTGCCATAGTCGGCATCATCACAGCAGGACTTTGTGGACTGGTGCAAGTGGAACCACCTGCTGCACAACATGAGGAAAACTTAGCAGCTGGTGGTCGTTTTCTTTAGGCGCAGACACACCACACTGACAGCAGTAAACATCCAGAGAACTGACGTTGAGATACTAGACTCTACCTGGCTGTTCACTTGAACAATAAACTGGACTGGAGTCACAACACTTATTCTCTTTACAGGACGAGTAAGAACAGACTCTGCCTTGCTAAGGAGGCTGAGATCTTCAAGTGCAGGAGGCGTTCCTGAAGAACTTTTTTGAATTTTCAAATTTGAAATTACCCAACATTTCATTAAATTAAGCACAACATTTTTAATAACTGTAAGGTGTTTATTTTTCTTATGTTTTAAATTTGTTTCCTTTACTTTACAGTCTCCTCTTATTTTTAGATTTTCTTTTTGTTTTCTTTTACATTTGTATGCTTCCTTCAGCCCTTTACAATGCTGCTTACATGCCAGAATTTACCCACTGTGGGACAATAAAAGGTATTTCTATTATATTCTATTTCTATTCTACCATTTGGTATGGGAACTGTTCTGCTGTTGACAATAAGGCACTGCAGAGGGTGGTCAGAACTGCTCAGAAGACCATCACCTACTGCAGCCTCTCTGCCTCGGAAGATATTTACAGACGAAGGTGTTGGAGCAGGGCAGCTCACATCATGGGAGATTCAAACCACTTGGCTCATGGACTGTTCAGGCTCCTCCCCTCGGGCAAGAGGCTGCGAAGCATTAAAGTTTAAAGAAAAAGACTCAGCTTCTACCCAGAGGCCATCAGACTGGTGAACTTTATGCCTCACTAAAGTGGACATTTATTGCTCAGATGTGTTTTTATGCTGCTCCAGTTTAGTTTACATTTTATCCATTGCCTAACTTAGTTTTTTATTTTTCATTTATGCTTGATCATGACTCATTGTGCTTTATATATTTCATTTTTTTAGTAATTAATTTTACTTTGTTTTTGCTAATTGTCAATACATCGGCCCTGGGTGTTTTTCTTGTTTGATTTCAAAGGTTGGTAAGTACAAGGTCATTATTATTATTATTATGTAATTTTACATAACACTGGGACTGTAAAATGATGTACTTTCTTCGTACCATCAGTTTACTTGGTTTTTTGCTACTGTGTTTAGTGGGTTGTGTCTTGCCTGAAATATCAGATATGTCCATGTCAGTAGGGAACAATCTCTTCTGGCTGATCTCCTGACTGGGGCGCTTTATTGTTGAGAAAAACATCATGTTTGGAATGGTTTCAATGAAGATCTAACAGGAGAGATAACAAAAACAGATCAAGTTGCATCCAAAATGATTTTAAGAGTCACTTATGGAACAGGTACACCATTTCTCACATTCTACAATAGAGCAAAAGACATGAACCTTGCGGATCCATGCAGGCATGGTGTGTGTACTGGGAGAGCGGTGGTGGGTGTTGATTACGATGACCGTGATGATGATGGAGGCAATCACAAAAACCATTGTGAACAGCATGTATTTCCCTATGAGAGGAACGGCACTGGAAGTGGAGGGAATCAGCTCAACAATAACCAGTAGGAAGACGGTCAAAGACAGCAGGACAGAGATGGACAGGGTCATCTTCTCACCTTGAATCAGTAAGAAAAAACATTGTGTCTGAAAACACAGTACAGGAAACAGCAGAGCAGTTTTACAAAAACAACGCAACATGCCTTGAATATGTTTACAAAGCAGCAAAGTCATGTTTTATAAAGTAATAATTAACAAAAAACATTTTTGCCCTGTCATTAGGCAGAGTTTGTCTAATCTGAGGTATCCTGTAGTGATGAAAGGTTCGATTCTTTTTACCAACTTCAGTTATTGTAAGTCACTCCCCAAACTGAATTGGGTTTTTGAGTCATTTAAGTCACTGTGTTAGTGACTGAGTGGCAAACAAGTTCCACCCAATGCCTGTCCCCACTGACTAATATAGCTAAAACCATGAATTTAAAACAGGAAAGATTTTTTTGTGAATAAAGTAAAAGATCAACAACTTCTAAAGGCAAACCCTTTATTTTTTGCTTTCAGAATGACACAAAAGATAACATATGTAAAAAAACAAAAACAAAAAAGAAAAAAACCCTTAAAGGGCAGAACCCAGATGAGATTTGTGAGATCACTGCAGCCACAGCAGTAAGAAATCATGGCAAATATTTTTTCCTTGAAACACACATGGAATTGGTTAAATTGTTTTTTAATTTTGTCTATTTTGGAATACAAACATCACATAATTGATGACTCATTTGTTTCAATGCCGCCACAGGGGACATTAGGGTGATAAGCAGAGTGACATCAACTCAGGTAAGGGGAGCGGCTAACAGCCATAGAAGGGGAACAGTGAGCGAGTTTTCCCTAAATGGAAAGGAGTTAGGGATTTGTTGTGCTGGACTGAGTTACCTGCTCAGTGGTTCCTTCATCCTGTGAGTAACGCTAGGTTACTGAGCAATTCTTTTACTCACAGCTCATTGCTGGGTAGATACAATAGAAACAATGAGTTGAGTTGTTTTTCCCATGGGCTAATGCGGCAATTAAGGTGAAATACAAATACAGGTAAATAAATGAACAGTTGCACAGTTACTTATTGTGTATGTTCTCCTCTTTGTAGTTGGCTAGCTAGAAATAACAGAGAAGAGTCAGGGAATTACTTAATAGAAAAAACACATCATAAAGTCAGTAAAGTGAGTTAGGAGTTTTGAACAATTAGTTCAAGACTCACACATCCCTATGTTTCCCTGTGTCAATACTTTCAGCCTTAAACTGAAAAGCTGCATTAATTCTGACTGACAATTTGATCAGCAAATAATGTTTTTATTTGCAGTAAATTTCTGTTGTATTTACTATTCCCAGGTATTCTAGCTTGCCTAATAGTGATTACCGTAGGTGACGAATCTTCTGAGGGATGTTCCAAAAAACTGAAAATGCCATCAAGAGTCAATGTCTATAATTTCTTTTCCTCCTCTTTCAAGATGATTAAACTATTAGAATGATGTGTTGTTAAAATGTTTGCCATTTTTCGAATCAGCAACTTGAAAAGATAAATTATGCCCCTTCTTCCTTAGTTCCTACTTTACTCGACTCGGGTCAGGTCTACACGATTTGGTTTGTTTTCCATTACAACTGAGTACCATCTCAATATGGTAACAATAGCAAGGCGGGCTCCCAGTCCAAAAAAGTAACATGATGTGATTGTAGTGACACAAACACAATAACAGCCTTTACTGCTGCTCAGTGTATGTCTGCTGTCAGACTCCGAGTGAAAGAAGAGAGCCAGAGAAGGCTGCGGGCAGCAAGACGAAGCACTCTGGATAAGAACAGGAGAGAGAGGGAAGCCATGGAGCGGTATGAGCTAGAGGACATGTGAGGGTAAGCTAACACTACCTAATGCTAGCTAGCTATAGTGGTCATATACGTACACAATAGGCCCAGCGTTAATCGATCTAATGGTTGAAATATGCTGTGCCTATTGACGGCACCCCCAACAGGATCAGTGACCCATAGTCTTATGATGTTTTCAGCATGGGTCAGCTCACGTAGAACCACAAACAATCAGGTCCTTGGAAAAGCCAGAAAGCGAGTAGAGCTGAGCCGAACCGTGCTGAGTAGCTGTGCTGGGTAGGGACCAGTAGAAAAGGGGCACTAGACTCACAGACTCGGGTATAGTTTGAATCAGGACATGGTGAAACAGGAAAGGCTTTGAGGCTCTAAGCTGTTTCACGCACCAAACAATAAATCATATGAGGTCATCTTAAACTGACGATCACAATGACACTAATGAATTGATGACAGTTCTGTCTAAATGGACAACTTGATTTAGTTTCAAGCTGTTGTTTTTAACTTTCTTTTAAGTTTTCATATTTAACTGTACAGCACTTTGGTTGCCTTTTGGTTTGTAAAATGCATTATAAAAAAATAATTGACGATGATGATGAATGTAGCATCTACGATAAGTAGACGCTATGATTTTTTTGTGCTGTTTTGGCTCCAGTAATTTTACAAGACTCTATCTCATTGCACCGAGTTCCCGTTCCAAAGCTTATTTTGATATGTTTTTGTGTTGAGTCTTCAATTAAAATTTTGTTGTGGTTGTTCTGATTTTGTGTGTTACACTTTGAACCCCAGCAAACACTGTCTTTTGGTAGCTTGTTTAGATAACTAAAAGTCAACTATTCTTAACTGCTCATGCTGTATTTCAAAATAACAACCTGAATATGTGCTTCTGCTAGTTTATTGTGAGGACTAAATGGCAGTGTTCCTTGACAACTGAGAAAACCAACCAGTATCTGCATACCTGAATCAGTAGGGAGGTAGAAGACCAGTCCAGTGAGGAAGGAGAACAGCATGCAGGGTATTATGACATTGACAATGAAATAAAGGGGAAGCCGAAGCATCAGAAAGTGATAGGTGATGTCCAAGTATGGCGTGTCAGGGCAGCACGTGTAGAAAACCCAATGTTTCCAGCTCTGGTAGTCCTTTAAGACCCATTCACCCGACTCCATGAAGTTACTGAGGTCAGGTCGGTCGCTGTCCTAAAGCCAGAAAGCAAACTCAAAGTATGAAAATGTATTCACACACATTGAAGTTTTTTAGATTTTATCACATAACAATCACAAACTATTCAAACTATTTTATTGGTATTTTATGACCAACAAAGTAGTGCATAATTGTGACTTTGACGGAAAATGATCTGAAAAACGTGGCTTTTGGTTGCTGTATAAAACAAAGCACTACATCTTGACGAACCAACCATTAAAAGCATTGCTCTTACTGGGTTGATGATGACCAGAGTACCATCATATGTCCAGGTCCCCAGTTTCATGCTGCAATTCTGCAGGTCAAATGGGAAGTGAAGGACAATGATCTCACAGTAACTCTTGTAGATAGCAGGTGGGTTCCATGTTATCATGCCTGTGTGCTCCAGCAGGACTTTGGTTTCATGAATAATGGCAAAATCACCATCAGCACTGGACGAAAGAAGAGGAAGGAGGCAGAGTGCAGGAAGAATGTGACTAAAATGACAACATATGTAAGGAAAGCTAAGTGTAGGTGTGTGTATGAACCAGAGTAACAGTTTATGTTTACTTGTTGTACAGCACTAAGTCAGGTTTCCATATGTCTGTTGAAGGAATTCGGATCTTTTTGATGCCTCCATAATCATCTGGATTCCACTGCAGGTTCACATCTTTCCATTGCTGGAAAGAAAATAGGGAAGAAAAAATAATTAATCTATTTATTTATTTTTCCTCAAGTCAATTTTAAAACGTCAGCTCCAACATTCCAGATCTAGTCAGAACAGATTCTCTTTGGATTCTAAGAGCATAAAACCGTGAATTAAATATTAAATGATTAAAACATAATTATCAAATGTTCTCAAAGACAAACAGTACAGGTTAGGAATCCAAACCTACAGGGATGCAGGGTTAAAGGTGGACTAGATATTGTGGATTTGATGAAAAAATGTCTATTTCAGTTGTTAGAGACTTGAGACTTGACTTGGACTTGAAATGTAACAGCTACTTAAACAAGCTGCCTCTTAGTGCGGCACTAATCTAGAATCTGGCCCTGTAGCCCATTTCTTACATGTGATCAGCCACTGTGCACAGCTGCAGTTCCTCACAGCGGTCTTTTGTTTTAGCTATGACTCTCCACTATCCAATAGCAGTACGTTTCGTTTTTTACTTATTAAGATCGTAAAAAAACTGACTTCTGTAAATTAGGGTAATTACAATGCTTTAGAACAGCATGGACTATTTGGAATGATGGAGAACCATTAACCTTCCCACAGGCTTTCAATTTAAAATGGGTATGAATAATTTCAATCATGCTCTTGTACTTAAAATGTACATCAAACACAGCAATTGTCTTTTTAGTTTTTTGTGTGAAATTCATGGCACAATATAGTATCAAACTTTTAGGAAACATCTGTATCTTTTCCAGTCAGAAGAAAGATGTTGAGAAAAAGTGTAAACTGTAGTCTTGAGAATGTACAAAAATCTCTCTGTCTATTTAACTTGTAATAGAGAGAAATCAATGGAAAGGAAAGAATTTACTCCATGAATTATTTTGTTAAACTAATGTGATTTTATAGAATGACTCTGATCTATCGATGATGAATGATCTATTAATATTAATATTCCTCACTACATGTATATTAAAATCCTATTAAAAGTTCATCCTTTACATAGTATTCATGCTTGAAATGAAAATAAAATATTTGTACTAAAATACTTTACACCTACACACACTTCGACAACACGCAAAACAGTCCAGCCATAAAGATAGACCTTTTTTTATTGGGATTTTAGATTTTATTTACTAAGTCATTCCACACCTACCTGTCGGAGACGGATATTACTGGTCACAATCTGGTTGACTTCATCCTGAGGAAAATAAAGATAAATAACAGAGATAGAAGTTACCATCTGTCACTTACAGGGGTTGGACAATGAAACTGAAACACCTGGTTTTAGACCACAATAATTTATTAGTATGGTGTAGGGCCTCCTTTTGCGGCCAATACAGCGTCAATTCGTCTTGGGAATGACATATACAAGTCCTGCACAGTGGTCAGAGGGATTTTAAGCCATTCTTCTTGCAGGATAGTGGCCAGGTCACTAGGTGATACTGGTGGAGGAAAACGTTTCGTGATTCGTTGCTCCAAAACACCCCAAAGTGGCTCAATGATATTTAGATCTGGTGACTGTGCAGGCCATGGGAGATGTTCAACTTCACTTTCATGTTCATCAAACCAATCTTTCACCAGTCTTGCTGTGTGTATTGGTGCATTGTCATCCTGATACATGGCACCGCCTTCAGGATACAATGTTTGAACCATTGGATGCACATGGTCCTCAAGAATGGTTCGGTAGTCCTTGGCAGTGACGCGCCCATCTAGCACAAGTATTGGGCCAAGGGAATGCCATGATATGGCAGCCCAAACCATCACTGATCCACCCCCATGCTCCACTCTGGGCATGCAACAGTCTGGGTGGTACGCTTCTTTGGGGCTTCTCCACACCATAACTCTCCCGGATGTGGGGAAACCAGTAAAGGTGGACTCATCAGAGAACAATACATGTTTCACATTGTCCACAACCCAAGATTTGCGCTCCTTGCACCATTGAAACCGACGTTTGGCATTGGCATGAGTGACCAAAGATTTGGCTATAGCAGCCCGGCCGTGTATATTGACCCTGTGGAGCTCCCGACGGACAGTTCTGGTGGAAACAGGAGAATTGAGGTGCACATTTAATTCTGCCGTGATTTGGGCAGCCGTGGTTTTATGTTTTTTGGATACAATCCGGGTTAGCACCTGAACATCCCTTTCAGACAGCTTCCTCTTGCGTCCACAGTTAATCCTGTTGGATGTGGTTCCTCCTTCTTGGTGGTATGCTGACATTACCCTGGATACCGTGGCTCTTGATACATCACAAAGACTTGCTGTGTTGGTCATAGATGCGCCAGCAAGACGTGCACCAATAATTTGTCCTCTTTTGAACTCTGGTATGTCACCCATAATGTTGTGTGCATTTCAATATTTTGAGCAAAACTGTGCTCTTACCCTGCTAATTGAACCTTCACACTCTGCTCTTACTGGTGCAATGTGCAATTAATGAAGACTGGCTACCAGGCTGGTCCAATTTAGCCATGAAACCTCCCACACTACAATGACAGGTGTTTCAGTTTCTTTGTCTAACCCCTGTATATTTACTATTACAATCAGTCAAGGTAGAGTTTTCCTTTTTCCAAACATTTGGGGTGAGGGTGGTAGAGGTTAGTCTGGTTGGTTGCTGGTTTGAACCCCTGCTTCGGCTGTCTCAGTCGTTGTGTTTCCTTGGGCAAGACACTTAGGATGTGAATAAAATGTGTAATCCCTTACTTTAAAATTTAAAGGGGGCATATCATGCAAAATCCACTTTTTAGCCCTTAAATACATTTTGCTGTGAACTTGGAGTCTGTAGGAAGAAAAGTTGAATTAAGTCTCTCCAAATGCTGTGGAGATATCTTTATACTCTGGGTCATTTGACCTGGAGGGGGGCGGGGTGTGAAGTGTATCATTAGCATTTAAAGTGACAGCACCAAAACGAGTTGCTTTCACCACAGGGGTAAAAGTGTGGCCTGTGAAGCTACAAAAGCAAGGAATTCAGACCAAAGCATTGCAGTTGCATTTCATATTGACCACAACTGAATGATTTAAATGTGAAAAGGAAGGATCTAAAAGCATGATATGTCCCCTTTAAAATACCGCCATATATCTATCAGTCTGGTGTCTGTACATACATATTTAAGGACAGCAGATGATCTCGGGTTACGTTTGCAGAAGAGGATTTATCCAGAGAAGTGTTAATTGTACAATTAAATTCACTGGCTAAGAAGCCAAGACCATTGCCGTGGTGGTTAAACATAAACTGGGATGAGTTATTATTATTTAAATATTGACAATAGTTATTTGTTCGAGAATCAAACCCCTAATCAAAATAAAAATCTCACGACTGTGTTTTTCTCTTTATTGTCCAGAAGGAAAGGACGGTTCTTATTTATAAAAATGGCTGTACCTTAAAAAAGTTCAGTTCTGATCTGAACTTTTTTCCGAATACTTATGTCCAGTGAAATATGCTAATGCTAAGAGAAATTGCATGAAGAAAAGAGACTGCTACATATCAGGACTGAACAAGCACGAGTTGTTTGGAAAGGTTGTCAGGAGAAAACCTCTTCTATCTAAAATGAATACTTAATGTTACGAAAATAGATACATAAAAAAATATGTTTATTTTGCATAAACATACTGTGGTTCTATTTTGTACCTTTTAAATAAAAATATTACTCTTACGTATTACAGATGAATTACCTTTTTTGTGAATTTCACCAACACATGCCAGGGTTTCCAAGAAATATTATATTTAACACTATATCAGAGATAAAATGGATTGTTATTCGAAATATATATGGATCAATTTAACAGCTCTTTTGAATTGAACGGATCCCGAAGATTCAGTTCCATTCAAAGAGCCATAAGTCCCATCACTAAAGAACATCCCTCATACACCACCACATTACCTAATTTTGAAGAGTCTGAAGATGTGTAGAGTTCCACAACATTTTTTCAGCTTTGCTGGTACATATTTTCTTAATGTATTCTGTAGTTTCATCTCCTTTTTTGTCCGAGATGTTTAATATTTGTGTTTTGTTAGTACTAGATTTATAATCACATCATAGCCCTCTGAATCATAATCAAATCAGGAAAAGCCAAAAAATTCCCACTCCTAAAGACAAACTGTGATATTTTGTTTGTACACTTAAAAAAATACACCAGGAAACTGTCACCCTTACCACACTAATAAGCTGAATAAGCTGCAGGCCCACGGTGACTACTACAGCATCACTGAAGTGGTTAACTGGACGAACCACTTTGTTATAACCAGTAAACAGGGTTTTCACCAGTCGTGTCTCAACTTCAGAGCAGAATCCTAACCCTAAAGGAAAGAGAAATAAACATTTCAATTAGGGCTTGTCTAACTTTTGGGATAAGTTTAACATAAGATCATTCTGAGTTCATTTTGCTGATCTGATTCAATTGTCCCTCAAATTAATTTTCACTATGAAACTAAAATCAGAGCTGAAGTAAAGATATTCTCCTAACTGTAGTTCCTGCACCAAACTTTTCCCTGATTTACAACCAACAATCTTAAACCCTTAATTACAGAAAGACAGAGATTGAAAATAGGTGCAGCTGAAAAGCAGAGAGACGGGAGGGTACAGGTCTGATGAGAGACTGGCAGTCACACAGATGCAGAGAGCTTAACAGCAACACTTGTCAAGTTACTGACATTCCTCATTGGTGAAAAGCTTCTCCACTGGCTGCTGTGCAATCAAATCCATCTCTATAGGTTGTTTTTGGATCTAATCTCAGAGCTCAGCAGGTGTTTGGTGCAACCAGCTCTGGCCAGCAAACAATCATGAAATCAGGATCAGCCTGATTAGAATAAACATAAGTGATATTTAACACCTCTCCATCCTTATGTTGCTTTACATAAATAGACTTAGTTTTTTCCATCCATGCTATATCATGCAATCATAAATTATAGTGAGTCGCTATAAAAAAAAAAAAAAGATTAACTTAAACAGATTTGAGTAATTCATGTGAGAATTCATACCCCTTAAACAATTTCTCATTTTGTCTTTTTACAACCTCAATATATTTCATTGGTATGTTATTTGATAGACATACACAAAGTAGTACATTATTGTGAAATGAAAGAAAAAGTATGTGTGGTTTTCAATTCTTTATACAAATAAAAATCTGAAAAGTGTGGAGTAGATTTGGATTCAGTCGCCTTTACTCTGAGACCTTTAAATAAAATTCAGTGCAACCTAGGTGACAGAGGTCACTTGATCAGTAAATGGAGTTCACCTGTGTGTAAATCAAACTCAGTAAAAATACACTAGATCTGAGGTTTGTTAACAAAAAGCATCATGAGGAGCAAAGAACATAGCAGACAGGTTAGGGATAAAGTTGTGAAGAGGTTCAAAGCAGGGTTTAATTCTATAAAACAATACCTTAAACTTTGAACATCTCACAAAGGCCTTTTCAATCCATCATCTAAAAATGGAAACAAAATCAAACAACTGCAAACCTGTGATGATATGGCTGTCCACCATGGAGAGCATTAATCACAGAATTAGCTGATGGTAACTGCTGGCTGCTAGCGCAAGTGGGGAAAATCAATTGACAAGGTAAACAGTCTTGTCCATAAATGTAGCAAGTGGCAAAGAGAAAGCCATTTTTAAGAGAAAGCTTTTAGATGTCCTGTTTAAGGTTTTCAGTTTTCACACCAGGACACAGATAAATTATGGAAGAAGGAGCTCTGGTCAGATGACACCAAAACGTTTTGACTGACATGCAAACATCAAGTGTGGTGGAAAACTAACACTGTGAACACACTATGCAGAATAGGATGGACTGGGGTACTGATTAGGTGGGAAATGGAACAGATTTATTTAGTTTGGTTCATGTTTACACTGCACTTGGGAAGTAGAACAAACAATTTCGACAAGGTTTTCGACAAGTTTTGACAGCTGCTTGTTTGAGGTTCTGTAACAAAAAGCCAGAGCTACAATGAAAAGGTTTTAAACACAGCATTATCTTGTGGTAAAGTGGACTAGCCAAAGCTCAAACCTAAGTCTTACTGGGGAGACTTCAATCTGACTAAGCTTGAGCTATTTTGGGAAAAAAATAGGGCAAATTTTTCAGTCTGGGTGTGCAAATCTGGTAAATGGACTGAAACTATACAGCACTTTTCTAGTCATAGCTACCACTCAAAAGGGCTTTGACACAATAACTGTCATTTACCCAAATGCACTCACACCGTTAACATAAATTTCAGTCTCTACATGTGTGAAGCTGGTGAAGACAGACTCAAGAGTATTGACTCATGGGGGATTTAATAACAATGTACCAAACACGTTTTAGACACATGTATCCTCTTCCTTGCACTACACAATTAGGCGCTACTTTCTGTTGGCATATCACATAAAATCCCAATGAAATACATTGAAATTTGTGGTTGTAACAAAGGAATAAAAGTGCATTCTTTTGTTTGCAGTAAGTGGAACAGTCCAGTGCCTTTGCTGTTATAGTAAACATGTCAGACAGTTCAGTACAAAATGACCCAGCAGACAGCTGTGCAAGCCAAGTGGCATCCTTTGTATGTTATTTCGGGAATGTGTTGGCAAGTTTCCCCCAACCAGAGCTGGGAGAGCTGGGATCGTGTTTCATTAAGACAGCAACAGTGAAGGTGCACATGCACACTCATGCAAACCACACTCATATACGCAGGTTTGGTTTCTTCTGTATGCCCTATTTCAAATTTTCAAAAAAGATAAACTGGTCAGAGGTTGAATATTGTAGTTTAAATCTCTTGTTGTCATTCTCCATTTCTGTTAATGTCTGCTTACACCCTGTGTGTTGTAAAGCCAGTATTATTTTATCCAGGAAAGCACCAAAATAGATGGGAGGAGGGCAGTGACAAACACCTGGAGCTGTCAGTCACTGCCCGCTCTGTGTTGCTGTTTGCTGGTGCTCAACTGCTCCAGCAACCAGGGGCACCACTTATAGTCTTAGTGTGGCACATCAAAACCAAACTTACCACAGAATTTCAGGAGCTTTAGTATGCCGTTGTCATATACACTGACCAAGTAAGACATCATGACCACTGACAAGTTAATAACACTGCTTATCTCTAGTGTCGATCACAAGTGGGGAAGAAAAATTTTGTTCTGAAACTGCTGTGGTGGAAACAGGAAAATGGACAAGGGAGAAGATTTGAATGAATTTAACAAGGTCTAAATTGTGATGGTTAAATGACAGAGCATCTTCACAGCTACGGCCCTTGTGGTGTGTGCCAGGTCTGCAGTGGTCAGGATTTATAAAAAGTGGTCCAAGGCTTATTGATGCACCTTTCATCATACCAAACTGACCACAAGGAGAGTTCAGCCATCGATGGAGGTTCTGCCATCTATTTGGACCTTACTTGGACACATACCATATACCTAAGCATTGTTGTAGACCATGTAATCCTTTGATGGAACTAAAATTCCCTAGTGGCTGTGGTCTCCTTCAGCAGGATAATGAGCCCTGCCATAAAGCACAACATGTGCAGGAATGGTTTGAGAAGCCCGAGATGACAACTCAAATGAGAAATTATGTCAAAAAATTAAAGTGCTATCATTTTGCCTTTAATGAAGTCTCAGAAAGCCTTGCTGTGACTCAGAGTGGGTTTGCTTCTTTTCGTAATACCGGTGTGTGAGTAGACATCACCTGATGAAAAGACCAAGTTGCTGGACCGGCGGCACCTTAGGCATAGCTATGATGTAGACCTACTCTGAGCACGTAAAGCAACTCTGTGTCTTGCTAGTTGTGCATGTCTCCGGTGAGTGGGAGAAGAAGCATTCCAGGCATTTTATTGACCGCTGGCTTATAAGCGGTAGATACAAAACATGGTTGAAACGAGGACCAAATCCTCAAGTAACTTTCCTGCAACATACAATACTGGTCAAAAGTTTTAGAAACAATTTCTCATTAAATGGTTTTCTTTATGTTTATGACTATTTCCATTGTATGTAGATTCTCACTGAAGTTATTAAAACAGTGAATGAACACATATGGAATTATATAGCAAACGAAAAATTGTAAAAGAACTTCAAATATGTTCTTTATTTTAGATTCCTTAAAGTAGCCGCCCTTTGCTGTGATGACTGACATATCAACCTTTGGTCGTCTCTCAATGAACCTCTGGTTAAGTTCTTTCAAGACTCTTTGGAAAACTATTCCAAGTGACCACCTCATGAAACTCATGGAGAGAATGCTAAGAGAGAAAAACAGTCTTCAAAGGGAGGCTATTTTGAAGAATCTAAACTATAAATATATTTAGAGTTATTTCACACATTTTGTTTACTACATAATTTCATGTGTGTTCATTCACAGTTTTGTTGCCTTTGGTGAGAATCTACAGTATAAATAGACCCATTAAGTAAGAAAGTGTATCTAAAACTTTTGACCGGTAGTGTATGCAAAAAGGAGCTTCTGCTGTATGCGTCCTCGAGTCATGCAAAAGGCAAACCATAGAACTGGGAGGGAATCTTAAATTTAAGTAGTTTACAACTTTGCAGGTAAATTGCAAACTGATTGTTTGAAGGATGGATCGCGCTAGAGTTTTATGTCTGTACTTTAAAATGTGTAACAACAAAACATTTTATTGAAAACGCCAGTAAAGGTGTTTAACTAATGGTTTTATTACCAAAAAGTAGCTGTGGCTTGGCAATCTTTCATCATGCGTGCTGTGCCTCTGATGTCTTTTGACATCATCTTAATAGTGAATTGAAACTGTCTTCGTTAGTTTTAATGTATTTTTTAATCTCCAAAGTGGTGCTGGAAAAGTTTTAAAATTTACCTTGAAAATGCTTGAAAAGTGCTTGAATTGTACTGTGGGAAACATGTATGAACCCTGTTTATTGTGAAAGGATGAGCTTATTAGCCAGTGACATTCCTGGAATCTGGGCTTTTAATGGCTCGCAACAACCCGTTTGTGTCAGCTGTAGCGATGAAATAATAACTGTGTGAATGTCTCTCTAAATGAAAGCAGTATCAAATGTAACAAAATAAGTCTAACTTATATTGTCTTACTGCTAAGCTAGCTGCAAATTGTAAGGGAAACTTCCGTCTGAAAATATCAAAGTAAAAGCTTTTCTTGTTCCGTTCATTCATTCAGATGTTTAACACTTATTTCCTTACTACACTGTCTCATTCATTATGTTGTAATTTACACCAAGAATTTATACACCTTACCTTACCTACACATTATTTAGAATTGAGAAAAAATGCTTTAAATGTGGATTTAGAGAATGGGTTCCCAGTGTTACTAAGGATACTCCAGCTCAAAGTAAGGAGAAGAAAACAAGTAAACAAATGTTAAGTTAATCATTACAAAGACCAAAAACCACCTTGTTTGATTTATTTAGAAATTTAACATTACCAGGTTTTAATTTCTTGGTATTGTTTGTCTTAGAGCATCAGTGCCCATTTATATTTCTAATAGGGTAAATATTACATATGATCAGTTTTCAAACAACTTTACATTAGCCTTTAGCAAGTGTTTGTATGTTGAATTAAATGTTAAATGGTTAAAAGATAAAGGTAGAAAGATAATTATCAAATGTTCATGGGGTAATTTAGGCCTAGGGACAAACAGTAAAGATTTGGAATCCTAACCTAAGACACTTGAGACTTGACTTGGAAAAAAAAGACTTGTCAACATTTCTGTGAGGAGCACAACAATAAGTCAGAGGTGTGGACTTGGCTTTCAAATTCTCCTGATTTTAATCCACTTTGAATTGTTACATTTATGTACCTGTCAGAAACCTGCTGCTTGTCAGTCATTTGAACTACGAGATGAAAACAGATGCTTGTCTTTTCACCATACCTTTTGTACCTCAGAGAAGTTGGATACGAAAAACATTTTCTGCTACATAATGTTTCATTCCAACCATACATCCATTCACATCCACCAATGTACAATTGCAGTTTGTCATTGCAATTGTACATTCCAATGAAATTTGTGCTCTGCATTTAGCCCATCCCATGGGGAGCAGTGGGCAGCTGAGCAGTGCCTAGAGAGCATTTCAGGGTTAAGGGTCTTGTTCAAGGACCCAAAGTGGCAGTATCCTGCAGCTGTGTTTATACTCTATTATGAGACAAAATACCAGATCACAAAGGTTTACCACTTTGTTGCATTTCAATAAATAAATCCATGCTTATTCACTGTTAATGTTTAATGCTGAAAGTTTATTATATCAACATTCTGTGTGAAACAGATTTTATCATGTGAAATTATTTAGTTTAAACTGATGCAAACTGATGTAGTAAAAAAGTATTACCCTAAAGTCACATCCCATTACACTCTCTGACATTACAGTGGAAGATCTGACTAACCTCAGACCCCCTTTACCTCATTGGCTGGATATTATAATGCAGCTCTCATGTTGCCCAAAAATTAACTCCACGTGAGATTGGAGCATTTTTATCACAATGTCAATAATTCAAAAATAAACTGATAGGGTCGTTACAAGATAAAAGAGGTGATATTAAAGCAGCATCATATTTCTTGTCGCTGTTCGTGTGCAGGTTTGTCTGTAAGTTAATTTATGAGCCTTCAATATAAAGATTAGTGTTTTAAGCTGGACACTAGACCAAGAGTCTCCAACTCCAGTGCTTGAGAGCTACATACGTTTGGTCCTTTGTGGTTCATCTAAACTACCTTTACTGATCAAACCTGAATTTATAACTGCAACAGAGATGAGATTCAACTAATGAAACTTTTACTTTATTAGTAAAAACACAACAGGGAACTTTTTTTTTTTTTTACGAACATGTATACAGTACATTGTTAGTGGTAGTAGTAATTTAAAAATAGCTTGCTAAAAAAATTCTTAAGAATGACATATGCTTTTTTAATTTTTATCATTTTTGGCAATTTTGTTTTAGTAAAAGTAAGTATTAGAAACATCTTGGACAAAGACTATTTACTTTGCTAGCTACCCGTTTGTACTTTTAGTTTGGGGAAAATGTCCACTGTGTCTAACCACACTTGACATCAGTACATTTGTTACAGCCGATTTGACATCTATACTTAACTTATAAAATAGGTTTTAATAGGTCATATGTATGGTTTTAATTTTAAAAATGTATTTTTATTAAAACAGATCAGATACATTACGTAGTTTCAAATGTTGGTAAGAGTTCAGTTATGTTGTAAATGCAGTTGTAAATAAGACTCAGAATCTTACTTTTCAGAACCATTTTTCCACATTCTTAAATATAAAGAAATAGCCAGAAATATAAAACGTTCTTACCAGAAAATGCACAGAAAATCCATGTGAGAAAAATCAGGACCTTAGGAAGGTGCATATCTGCTTTGTAAAAAGCTGTAATTCCACAACGACCGTTGAAGTATGTGCAGTTAGCAGGTCTCAGTGGGATACATGTACCAAGTGTGCAAAGAAACAGATGTATGCACTAAACCTTTAGCATTTGACCAAGAGCTAGGGTGAGATCCAGGGCAGTCCAGCATGTGAACTCTGAGCTCTTGCTTTTAATGGAAAACACTATACCACTCCCCCACCCACCAGCATTTCAACCTGTCAGCAAACTTCCCGGCAGGAAGACAGCTGGGAGTGTTTGTTTTTAATGTATGTTGTTATTGGTTAAAATTAGAGATGGGGTTTAGTTTATTCAGGTAGCAACAGGTTTTGTGAGTTGTGTTAAATCTGTTAAAACAAATAAATAAATGTATCTTGGCATGTCTTTGTATTTGTTTATGGAATACAGTTATGGTAAAAAGAAAGTACAACCTCTGCCAATTCTTTGGTTTTATGTATCAGCACTTTTTAAAAAATTATCTGGTTTTGTCAGGTGGTGAAAAGTCAAGAATGCAAAAACACATGTAATTCATATAAGTTTTCTGTATGACCTTATCAGTCTCTAAAAATATTATAAAGGAATTTCAACTGACCATTGCAGACATGTACACTCACCGGCCACTTTATTAGGTACACCTTGCTAGTACTGGTTTGGACCCCCTTTTGCCTTCAGAACTGCCTTAATCCTTTGTGGCATAGATCAAACAAGGTACTGGCAACATTCTGAGGAATGTTGCCAGTACCTTGTTGACATGATAGCATCACACAGATGCTGCAGATTTGTCGGCTGGACAAGGGATGGCCATGGTCCGCAACAATACTCAGGTAGGCTGTGGCATTGACATGACGCTCAATTGGTACTAAGGTGCCCAAAGTGTGCCAAGAAAATATTCCCCACACCATTACACCACCACCACCAGCCTGAACCGTTGATACAAGGCAGGATGGATCCATGCTTTCATGTTTCATGACGCCAAATTCTGACCCTACCATCTGAATGTCGCAGCAGAAATCGAGACTCATCAGACCAGGCAACGTTTTTTCAGTCTTCTATTGTCCAATTTTGGTGAGCCTGTGCAAATTGTAGCCTCAGTTTCCTGTTCTTAGCTGACAGGAGTGGCACCCGGTGTGGTCTTCTGCTGCTGAAGCCCATCTGCCTCAAGGTTTGACGTGTTGTGCGTTCAGAGATGCTCTTCTGCATGCCTTGGTTGTAACGAATGGTTATTTGAGTTACTGTTGCCTTTCTATCAGCTCGAACCAGTCTGGCCATTCCCCTCTGACCTCTGGCATCAACAAGGCATTTGCGCCCACAGAACTGCTTCTCACTGGATATTTTCTCTTTTTCGGACCATTCTCTGTAAACCCTAGAGATGGTAGTGGGTGAAAATCCCAGTAGATCAGCAGTTTCTGAAATACTCAGACCAGCCCGTCTGGGACCAACAACCATGCCACGTTCAAAGTCACTTAAATCATCTTTCTTCCCCATTCTGATGCTCAGTTTGAACTGCAGCAGACAGTCTTGACCACAGCTACATGCCTAAATGCATCGAGTTGCTGCCATGTGATTGGCTGATTAGAAATTTGCGTTAACTACCAGTTGGACAGGTGTACCCAATATGTACATGTGAGTTTATTTCAGCGTAGCTCTTTACAGGTCCATCAGCATCAAGGCGGATTTTTGGGTTTCCATATGTTTTGTGAAAGGATCGATGCAGTGAGGGAAGTTGTCAGCCTGCCTCTGTTACACTCCTGATTCGCCTGGCGGTGTTGTCATCAGCTGACTTGTATAAGAGCAAGCTAGCTGTGATCTGATGTAGTGATGACATATGGTTTGTACGACCAGCCATCTGCAGACTTTAAAAGTCAATAGGACTCTTGAATTATTTCAAACATGAAGAGTAAGATTGTGAGAGAAATAATTAAAATCCAAAGCATTTGCTCAGCCAACAGGATTACTGAATTGAATGCTTCCCCCCCCCCATTATTGTTTCGGAAGAAAATGATATGGTTGCCTACATTTGCCAGGGCAGTTTTGCTCTATAAAAGGGATATCTAAAGACCGAATCCTTATTTTGTGATTAACTATATTAATTACATTCCTCTTAATGAGACTATCATCCAACAGCAGTGTCTTCAGTCAGAGGTTTCTTCAGATCTGCTGTAAAACTATCACAGTCTGAGACAGAGAACCCAAATTCAGCCAAACACAAAGTGAAAAGTTAAAAGGTTTATTCAGTAACTCAGGATCAGAAAGCAGGAGAGCAGCAGTCAGCTTCCACGAATCACTGAGGACAGAGAGACGAGTTAGTGGCTGAATAAAACTCAGGACTTGCAAAGAGTTAGATAAAGCTACTAACCTTCTCAGTCTGGGAATGAGGTGCAGAATACAGAAGAGGATGTGATCCAGACAGTTAATGAGCTGATCCAAATCCTCAGGGGAATCAGCTAAAGCTGTGACCAGAACACAGAGAGCTGCGATTGTCCTCTTGACAATAATTCCAGGCGGACTTGAGAGCCAGGCGGGCTTATTCTGAATAAACCAGTGGCTTGGCTGGGGCGTAAATCCAGGGACAGAAACAGACTCGAGTTCCAGGGCTAGAGGCGTCAGACAAGGGGCAAGCAGAGGCATGAAACCAGAGGCAGAAAACAGAGTCGAAATCCAAAATCCAATCTGTCAGACAAGGGGCAGGCAGGAAGGCAAAATCCGTGAGGCAACGCAAGGCAAGGTCAGAGAATGAGATCAGTCAGGATGGACCGCTGGATAACTACTCACAAATGTTTTCAAAAATCTGGCACTGTCTGCCTGTCAGAAGACTGTATATTACTGCAGCTCCACAGGTGTGTGGCATGATGGTGATTGCACAGCAGCAGACAGGTGAAGCAGATGAGTTGATTGCATGAGTGAGAGCAGAGCAGGCAGACGGGCCAGAATCATAACAAAAACAGACCGTGACGCAGCCTTCCTGCCCACAGCCATCAGCATCCACAACGGCTCTTTGACGAAACCTGCATAACATGAGCTACAAAAACATTTAATTTCTCTTTGGGATTAAAAAAGTATTTTTTGAGTTTGAATTTGCATGTGAAGAAACTGCGTGTTGGTGCATGGGTGTGTGTATGAGTGTGTGTGATGGAGGGTGAGCATATGTGTAGAAATAAGTGTGTTTGTGTTGAGTGGGTGAATGTGAGTGCAAGTTTGTCACATGGAGGTGTACAAGTGTGGCACGAACATTAGAAGGCCTGCAATCTGCAGCACCTAAGAGCAACAAAGAGCAGGTAGACCTGGCTCTAGGAGGCCACAGCAGTCCCAGGCAGCCAGACAAATAGCTTCACCGCAGGGCAGCCATACACCCAGCACAGAAGTAGGTTGCCCCAACAAGTCAGGCAGGCACCAGGTCATTGCACCTACGGAACCTGGAGGGAGCAAGGTCGGAGGAGCACATTGCATTGTATTTCACCCTGGAGGCCCAATCCCTCAGAGGTCTAAAGGGAGGGATGCCCACCAGAGCCCAGCGCAGCCCCTTTGACCCTTAACCAGCCCAACACACCTCCGGGAACCATAGGACACCAGATGGGGGTCCAACACTCCGCAATGTAACCCGGTTAGTGCATGATGACCCCCCCCCTTGTTCCACACACCAAGACCCTGCTGCTGTGTGGTGTTGCATATATGATGAGGGAGTTGGCATCAAGGCACCTGTATGAATCCCCCCTTGTCCCGCCAGTGCACACACCAGCCCAGCATTGACCAGGGACCAGGGCCAGGGACACCCCTGAGATTCCCAAAGACACCACGAGGGAGCCCCCACAGAGCAACCACCTCCTCCAAACAGGAGCAGTTCGGGGCCAGCCAAGCAAAGTTCAGCCAAATTAATAAGAACCTGTGGTGTTTGGATAAATTTAGAACCTTGTAAAAACCAAGTTTAAAAAATGTATTTCTATGTTCTGACAGAAATAATCCCCCAAATTTGAAACATTGTTTCTTTCTTCTTTCATGAGCACCACCAGCAAAGTTGTAGAGAGCACCCAAGGAAAGGGAGAGTATAGGCAATAAAGGGAAAGACACCTGTTGCTTTAGGACACTTTTAGAGACAGGACACTGACGCAGAGAGGCAGACAGAAAGACAGCTGAGCTTTGTCACTGATGAAATGAGAAGCATGTCAGGGCACATGAGTGACACACACAATCACACACATACACCCACACACACACACGCAAGGACACCACCTCATATGGCATCACAAAACTCATAAGGGTTAGCATCACACTGAACAACAAAATCACTTCAATGATTCAAGGACAAAAATAAGCATTGTTAGTCAGTGGTTTGTCATTATTATTCCTAACTCTGGGAACTCCTTCAAGACTGTTAGAAAACCACTTCAGGTGACCACCTCATAAAGCTCATCTAGAGAGTGTGCAAACAGTAATCAAAGCAAAGGGGGGCTATGTTAAAAAAAAAAAAATATATATATATATATATATAATATTTTTTTAAGTTATGTCAAAATATTTGTTTGCTACATAATTCTATATACTTTTGCTTCATAGTTTTGATGTCTTCAGAATTAATTTACAATGGAAAAGTAATACAAATAACAAAAAACCATTGAATGACAAATATGTGTCCAAACCTTTGACTGGAGGTGTATCTTTTAGGTTGCTCAGCTGTAATTACAGGATGAGGGCGAGCACTGTGTTGAATGTAGTGTGTGAAACCTATAAAGCCCTGAATCACTTCTCACTGAGCTAATAAAGCCCTACTCCCACAGACAACTGGATAAGCGGCAAAGAGTATTCTATTACTGACTGTCAAGGGTATGCAAGGTTGTGGAGAATGCCTTTAATATCCTAACCAACAGGTGGTACTCTCGCATCACCATCATGATTCATTGAGACAAGATCACTAAAATGGCTATAGCTGCTGTTGGTCTCCACAATTTTTTGGGAGACTTTGGGACAGAGACATACATACCACAGGGTCTACACAGAGAACCGCAATATCACGGATCAAGACTTAATCAAGGTCCTTGTTTTTAAGTAATATTAAGGGTAAAGGGGCACTCATGATTCGCAAGGTGATTTTCTATGTTTAATGGTCACTGATAATATGCCATCTCCTGGATTGCTCAGTGGGCCCAAAAGGTTCATTTTAACCCCCATCTTCCAACGAGCGTTTGAGCGGTGCAGCTTCAAGGTAACAATGATCATCCAGGCTAGGGGACAAGACAATCCTATGGCCATATCAGACTTGACATGAATTTGGCCATGCACAGGGAACCAAAGTTGCTCCTCCTTTCACCTACTGGGCAATCTTCACACTGACTGGTAAGGCCCATAATGCTTGTGTATTAATAGACACTGCAGAAGGCTGTTATATTGGAAAAATATGAGGTCGCAGCAGAAATCTTGTCGACATTTCCATTTTTTGGATATTCTTTCTGGGGAGATCACAAGAGCTTTATATGTGTGCCTCAAAGACATGCTTGCCAAGTGGATTAAACCTGACAAGTCAACAGCAAAAGAAATATCCGAGATGATGGTTAACCCGGATTTGGAAGTGTAGCTTTAGGAGCATGATAGACTACAGAGAAGGAATCACAACTAGCTGAAGTCTTCATGGCAGTCAGACAAGGGAGAAAACACAGTACTTTTGGCAGGGACACCAACTTTGCACACAAAAGTAAGTTCAGTGGGGCTAAGTGGAGTTGTGGTCGTTTTGAGAACAGAGCATTTTGTACTAGTAGGCAGTACACGTCTAACAATTACAACAAGCATTACTCTGCTTAGAGTTCCCCATTGCGGGCGGGGCCTGTGGAAGCTGTCAGGAGTGGTGTAGTGGTGCACCCCAGAATGCAGACGACAGCAAGCAGGGTGTTAACTTTTAATCTCTTCATCCTTCTTTCTCTCCTCCATTCTTTTCTCCTTCTCTCCCTTTTTCCTTTTCCCCCCACCTCTCTCTCTTTCGTGCTTCTTAATTTTCCCTTTCCCTTTTCGTTTCCGTCTTTGTGTCCTTAACAATTGAAATAATCCCAAAGCAGTTTCTAATAAAGTTTCTTTTTATGAATATCAAGTAAGGCTTTAAAGCATTAGCTGTAATGCTCCACTTGTGAAAGTAAATCTGTTGGGCTTCTTCTTGGCACTCAGACATACTTTGCCGGACAGGACACGGTTAAAAAAAAATTCCCCATTCCATTCCGCTAGGCTGGATGTTACTCAGTATTTTTGTTCAATTCTCACGGAAGGCCTCACAACTGTGACTCAACACATATGGAATTATATAGCAAACAAAAAACTGTAAAATAATTTTAAATATGTTTTATATTTTATTTTAGCTGCCCTTTGCTGTGATGACTGAAATATTAAATTTTGTTCGCCTCTCATTGCAGCTCTGGGAAAATTCTTTCAAACCATTTCAGGTGACCACCTCATGAAGCTAATGGAGAGAATGCTAAGGGTGCAAAGCAGTAATCCAAGCAAAGGGGGCTATTTAGTAGAATCTAAACTATAAAAATGTTTAGAGCTATTTGACACTTTTTGTTTACTATATAAGCCCATATATCTTCATTCACAGTGTTCTTGCCTGTGATGAGAATCTATAATGTAAAAAGTCATGAAAATAAAGAGACCTATTAAGTGAGAAAGTGCATCTAAAACTATTGACCGGTAGTGTGTATCAACTGATTTTTCGGACTTTGTATGCTATGCCATTGGCTTTGGCAGTATCAGTGCTCAGGTTGGGAAGGTAGGTGCTATTTATTCCTTTCATTGAAAGATCTTAAAAACGCCATCTTCATGGAGTCAGTTCTGCACACCCCAAAATTTTCCTTTACACTCACACAGATGGTTCTGGAGTGGGTCTTGGATCAGTGTCATAGCAGAAAGTGGATGGAGAGATAAAGAAGGTTGTGTGTCTCAGCTTCAAGTTTCTGGAGAGGGAAACCAGACGCTGGAGAAGGAATGTTAAACAATGAAGTGGGCCACTGAATCACGAAGATACTAACAGCTAGAAAGAATTATTTTTGGACAAAAAAATAATTAAATGGATGATGTTACAAAGCTAAAAAGTAATGTTCTAACAAAACATTTATTGAATGTGTTGTAGGGATTGATGTCAGCCTCTCATGGGCAGTCCCTAGGTGGGCTGTGGGCAGTCTTACATCCATTCACGTCCAAGTCACCTCAGTGTGCTTCAGATTGTCTAGTTGGTAACATCTATTCAAGCAGCCAAAGCTGCTTCTCTAAGCTCAAGGTTTTTAAATCAACCAGAAGTTATGGGGTTAGAAAATGTATTAACATAAATGAAATGAACCAACACTCATTTAGTCCAGCAGAAAAAACAAAAACAGAAAGACACAAACAAATCATTTCTTTGATCAAATTGTAAATTTTTAATTACTGAATAATTTACTTAAGTTAAATTTACTGAGTGAGTTACTGAAGCTGCAGGAATCTCTTTTCAACATATGTTTTTTCATTACTGCTCCTCTTAATGTATTGATTAAGAGATAGAGCAGATACAACAGAAGAAGAACATTATCTTCAATCATCCTTTAAATTAGCTCAGGTGACTTCAGAAATTAATTTGGTTGATGCTTGGAGGATTAAATACCCTAAAGTTAACAGTATACATGGGTAAAAATATAGGGGACAGTGAGTAGGGCTAGGTTGGACAGATTTTATATCTCAAAAAATCATAGAAATAGTCTAACTGCATAATTTGTCCAGTTGATTTTTCTGATTATCATTTAGTTTACTTGGATTTTCTTATTTCAAACACCACTAGATGCAGATCATATTGACATTTTAACACTAAACCACTTCAGGACACCATTTCTTTGCCAAAGTTTTAGTAGTTTTTGGGAGCTATAGAAGGGAAGAAAATCAGTGTTTACATCCGTAACTGATTGGTGGGAGGTTGGAGAGGCTCATGTAAGAGTCTTTTGTCAACAATATACAAGTTATTCTACAGTTAAAATTAAAAATGTTATTCAAAATGTAGAAAATGGAATAAAACAGTTAGAAAATAATCTCTTAACAGATGTTAGTAATAATGACCAGCTTAAACAAAATAAAGATTTGTTAAGTTGTTTTTTACATGAAAGGATTAAAGGGGCTTTAGTTTGGTCAAGGTTTCCCACTGTTGAGGATATGGATGCCACTACATCTCTCCTTTTTAATTTGGAGAGGAGCGTCAGCCAGACAAAGCAGTTGATTTGCCTCTGGCTTCCGGATGGGACTCTTACCACTGATACCAGCACCTTGAAGGAGCATGCCGTGTTATTTTACAGTGACCTTTTTACCTTTTTAGGAAGCAGACCTGTAACAGAAGCTGCATGGATGCCCTGCTGAATGGTCTTCCTCAGCTTAACGCTGCAGATCGGGAAATTCTGGATGCTGGAGTTTCATTGGAAGAACTGACTGCTGCTGTTGGACAAATGGCTTCTGGCAAGAGTCCAGGTCTGGATGGTATACCTGTGGACTTTTATATACATGGAAGCTGTAGCAGAAACACTTTTAGATGGAAAAGAAGGACAACAACTTAAGGAAAAGCTTAGGCAAATTGGACAAGAAGCGCAGAACTGTTGCACCAGGATGTACAGACCCGGCTCGACTGTGTCATTCACATTTAGTGAGTCTTACTAACTTCTGATCACTTCAATTGGAGAAATGTTCCCTATTTTCAAAACTTTAGCTAAAGTGGTGCTTGTAATTCCAGTCTCTAGTGCGGCGGTAGAGCACAGATTTAGCCCCCAGAATAACATCAAAACAGCCACAAGAAGTTGTCTGTCCAAAAGTACAAACCTCATGACATATAGTCTCTGCAGCAATCCCACTCGAGCCATTTGATTTCGCACAAGTGGCTACGCAACTTCCTCCTGGTCCACATGGACCAGGAGGAAGTTGTGAGAATGTGCATTCACAGCAGGCGATCTATTTATATTTTAAGTGCAATCGTTTAATTTCATTGTTTATATGTAGGTATTGGGACCACAGTCAGTGTTTTTTGTCACTGGATAGAAAAAGTTACATGTATTTATCTGGTTGATGTGGATTCTCTGTTCAGCTTGTTTTGACTGAATAACAATTAAAAAGAATGAAAAGAAAAGTTATTAATTGTTTAACTATTATCACTTTAAAAAATAAAGTGACATGTAAAAATAGATAGTCAGTCAAAATGATGGACAACGAAAAAGTTAAGCGCAGCCTCTGTTCTGCACATCAGCCCAAAAACACCAAACCAAAAGTGAAGTTTGCAGATGGGAAAATCATGGTGTGGGATGTCCTAAAGCATGTGGTCCTTGCAGACTTCATATAATTATAAGAAGGATGAATGGAGCAATG
Source organism: Crenichthys baileyi (assembly GCA_036173005.1). NCBI lineage: Eukaryota > Metazoa > Chordata > Actinopteri > Cyprinodontiformes > Goodeidae > Crenichthys > Crenichthys baileyi. Next base: position 1,109,544 of record JAHHUM010001155.1, on the reverse strand, counting down.
TACACTCTTGAAAAGAGTCTGAAGATAAACGAGTGTGGATTTCCAAACAAGGCCATAGTTCCAAACACACAGCCAAGGAAACTCCTAATTGGTTCCAAAGAAAGAAAGTAAGGGTGTATTCACACCAGGAAAGTCCTTCTGATTCATTTGTTTGGTCTGGACCCAAAGCTACTTTATTATTTTCATTCGGTACAGTTTGCTTTCTCATTGTACTTTTTGCAAGTGAACTATAACTTGTAAAAACAGCCACAGGTATGACAATCATTGCTCCCATTGGACATGTTGGTGCCCACAGCCATAGTGGGTCAACAAGAAATGCGATACGGACTTTTCTGGAACTTTCAAAATAAATTGCATCAACCTTCTTCCGGCACAACTTAGGAATTGGGGGTAACAGCGAACTTCCCATGATGCTACTGGCCGTATAAAACCACCACCTTTCCAAGCAATCGATCTCTTCTACACGGGTTCCTCCAAGGGGTCCGGACAGAGAGACACGTGCGCTAATGTCTCTTTGCTGGCAAACAGACATAAACTCTTCAAACTGGATCCAAGAGTGTCATATGATCATCGATCATATGCACAAAGTTAACTACGAATGAATTACTGTTCGTGTATCCGGTAGATTAATTAATGAACGGGATAATTAAGGTACAAGCGTGGCTTGACTTTTCTCTCTGAGGCCTGCAGAAGCAAACTGTCTTCCAGAAAGTTTCCCAGCAGAGACGCTCTCTACGACGCCGAGTGAAGCAGTTTCCCAAGGAAAGGACAATGGCACCGCAATACCGTGGTTGTGGCAGTTTACGTGCAGTGTGGTCAGCGGACAGAGCGAGCCGCCCAGCCACAGCTACGGAGGTTAGCTGTAGCTAACCTTTTGTTCACAGAGTTTCTTCAAACTTCGTCGTCGCCCGGACACTTCTCCTTAGCATGGTTCACATACGAGGTTAGGGTTTGGGCAGAGATAAGTAGAATGAAATAATCTAAACATTTTTCATTTTATGAAGTTTGGTTTTGTTTGTGTTGAACTTAGCTATCTTGGTGCTAGCAGGCTATCTGCTCAGCACCACGTGCTCAGTTTTGCGTTCTGTGTTTGTGTGTTTTTAAAGTTAAGAAAAATGTATTTAAAGGGTGATTTTAAACACAGGAGATTGATCATAACGTGCCATCCGCGCTTATGCATTTTAACTCTTTTATTAACCCTGGTATTTTAAAAGTGTGTGTTTGATTCTGGTGCTAAGCTATCAGCTTCTTTTGTTAGCTTTAACTGCTAACAGCTAAGAACATGTGCTTGCTACTAAAGATCATCTACCCAGAAAGGTTTTTAGTTTTCAATCCAGTAAATAATATTTTCCTGACATTATTTTACTAAACTTGATAACTAAGTAAACACCGTTAAGCCCCATTTCTCAAGAAAGATTTGGCTCTTTTCCAAAATATTTCCTTAAATATTTTACTATTTATAAAGGCAGCTAATGAGAGACCGTTGAGAATTAGTCATCCAGAAGGTTGGTTTTATTCAGCAGATCATTCTTTAAAACATTGTTTTATTAAAATAATATTTTATCTGACCTTGCATTGTGAATGGTTGTCTAAAGGTATGCTGATTATCGCCTAAATTGGTTCCAAGACTAACTTAACTTCATATCCAGATTCAAGATAATCCTTGGTTCTCAAACATAAACATTGCATGGTAATGTTGCATCACTCTTTTGGTCATGCTTTTCAATCATCTTTCATCAACTTGTTTATATTGTATATAGCCGATTAGTCTTCACTATTCTTTAATTCTGCTTGGTAGTTTAGTTGGATTGTTTTAGCATAGTAAAGAGTTTGTTGATTGAAATATGTTTGACTTTGAGTTGACTTATGTTTGTTAATAAATTCTTGTATTTTATGAAACTGTGTGAATTCATTCCATGTGTGTGCAGAGATTTGCTGTTCAATAATGTCAGAGCTTGGCTCCTCCTTTTCGATTTTGTCCTAATACCACCGCCTTACTGGGCTGGTATTCACAGGACAATCCTTAACAGACCGAAATATTATTTGATAAAATATTAAAGTATTAATATTAAATATTAAATAATACATTCATATATTCAGATTCATAGTCACGACAGACAGAAATGGCAGGAGGCAGGGCAGAGCACCAACCTGGAAATGGAGAAAAACAACTGTAGAAGTGCTGCGTGCAGCACCTCTGTTCAGCATATTTGTACCGTTAGTACAGCTGCAGTATCATTGTGAGGGTCAAGAGCAGCTCATTCAACACAGATTTTGTGACGTTCCATTTATAACTTTGGGTTGCTGCAGTTGGTCAGGTCTGGGTTTAGCAACATTATGTGCCCAAAGAATGAGGTCAGCTGGACTACCTAAATATACTTAATGACCTGGTTATTCCATCAATGGATTTTTTTCTTCCCTGATGGCAAGGGCATATTTCAAGATGACAATGCCAAGATTCATCAGCCTCAAATTGTGGAAGAGTGGCTCAGGGAGCATGAGATTTCATTTTCACACATAGATTAGCCACCATGGAGTACAGAACTTAACCCCACTGAGAATCTTTGGGATGTGCTGGAGTAGGCTTTGCACAGTGGTCAGACTCTCCCCTCATCGATACAACATCTCGGTGTAAAATTAATGCAACACTGAATGGAACTAAAGCATGTGACACTGCAGAAGTTTATTGAAACAATGCCACAGCAAATGCGTGCTGCAGTCAAAGCTAATAATTTATTAGTATGGTGTAGGGCCTCCTTTTGCGGCCAATACAGCGTCAATTCGTCTTGGGAAGTCCTGCACAGTGGTCAGAGGGATTTTAAGCCATTCTTCTTGCAGGATAGTGGCCAGGTCACTACGTGATACTGGTGGAGGAAAACGTTTCCTGACTCGCTCCTCCAAAACAACCCAAAGTGGCTCAATAATATTTAGATCTGGTGACTGTGCAGGCCATGGGAGAGGTTCACTTTCATGTTCATCAAACCAATCTTTCACCAGTCTTGCTGTGTGTATTGGTGCATTGTCATCCTGATACACGGCACCGCCTTCAGGATACAATGTTTGAACCATTGGATGCACATGGTCCTCAAGAATGGTTCGGTAATCCTTGGCAGTACACGCCCATCTAGCACAAGTATTGGGCTAAGGGAATGCCATGATATGGCAGTCCAAACCATCACTGATCCATCCCCATGCTTCATTCTGGGCATGCAACAGTCTGGGTGGTACGCTTCTTTGGGGCTTCTCCACACCGTAACTCTCCCGGATGTGGGGAAAACAGTAAAGGTGGACTCATCAGAGAACAACACATATTTCACATTGTCCACAGCCCAAGATTTGCGCTTCTTGCACCATTGAAACCGACGTTTGGCATTGGCATGAGTGACCAAAGGTTTGCCTATAGCAGCCCGGCCGTGTATATTGACCCTGTGGAGCTCCCGACGGACAGTTCTGGTGGAAACAGGAGAGTTGAGGTGCACATTTAATTCTGCCGTGATTTGGGCAGCCGTGGTTTTATGTTTTTTTGGATACAATCGGGTAGCACCCGAACATCCCTTCAGACAGCTTCCTCTTGCGTCCACAGTTAATCCTGTTGGATGTGGTTCGTCCTTCTTGGTGGTATGCTGACATTACCCTGGATACCGTGGCTCTTGATACATCACAAAGACTTGCTGTCTTGGTCACTGATGTGCCAGCAAGACATGCACCAACAATTTGTCCTCTTTTGAACTCTGGTATGTCACCCATATTGTTGTGTGCATTTCAATATTTTGAGCAAAACTGTGCTCTTACCCTGCTAATTGAACCTTCACACTCTGCTCTTACTGGTGCAATGTGCAATCAATGAAGACTGGCTACCAGGCTGGTCCAATTTAGCCATGAAACCTCCCACACTAAAATGACAGGTGTTTCAGTTTCATTGTCCAACCCCTGTATATATAAACAGGATCGAGGATTGAGGAGATCCTCGAAGTACTCCCTCCACCGCCCGATAATGTCCCCAGTTGAGGTCAGCAGCCTCCCACCCCCACTGTAAACAGTGTCGGCAAAGCACTGCTTCCCACTCCTGAGGCGCCGGACGGTTTGGCAGAATCACTTCGAGGCCAACTGGTAGTCCTTCTCCATGGCCTCACCGAGTTTTTGCCTCTGCCACCGCTTGGCCTCGCGGTACCTGTCAGCCGCCTCAGGACTCCCACAAGCCAACCACAGCTGATAGGACTCCTTCTTCAGCTTGACAGCGTCCCTTACTGCCGGTGTCCACCACCGGGTTCGGGGATTGCCGCCGTGACAGGCATCGCAGACCTTACGGCCGCAGCTACGGGCAGCAGCATCGACAATAGAAGTGGAGAACATAGTCCACTTGGACTCTATGTCTCCAACATCCCCCGGAATCTGGTCAAAGCTCTCCCAGAGGTGGAAGTTGAATCGTTCCCAGCAGACCCTCACTATGCGCTTGGCCTTGCCAAGTCTGTCTGGCTTTCTCCTCCTCCAGCGAATCTAACTCACCACCAGGTGGTGATCAGTGGACAGCTCAGCCCCTCTCTTCACCTGAGTGTCCAAAACATGCAGCCGAAGGTCTGATGATATGACAACAAAGTCGATCATTGACCTCCTGCCTAGGGTGTCCTGGTGCCAAGTGCACTGATGGACACCCTTATGTTTGAACATGGTGTTCATTATGGACAATCCGTGACTAGCACAGAAGTCCAATAACAAAACAGGACTCGGATTCAGATCGGGGAGGCCATTCCTCTCGATCACGCCTCTCCAGGTGTCACTGTGGTTTCCCACGTGGGCGTTGAACTCCCCCAGCAGAATAATGGAGTCCCCGTGAGGGGCACTATCCAGCACCCCTGACAGGGACGACAAGAAGGCCGGGTACTCCGCACTACCGCTCGGCCCATAGGCCAAAACGACAGTCAGAGACCTGTCCCCAACCCGAAGGCGCAGGGATGCGACCCTCTCATACACCGGGGTAAACCCCAACATGAGACAGCTGAGCAGGGGGGCAACAAGCAAACCCACCCCAGCCCACCGCCTCTCCCCGTGGGCCACTCCAGAGTAGAAGAGAGTCCAGCCCCTCTCAAGGAGATGGGTTCCAGAGCCCTGTGCGTGGAGGCGAGCCCGACTATTTCTAGTAGATATCTCGGGCTCGCCGAGATATCATAAGAAGGGTGACCGGAGGTTGTGTTCCAACTACAGGGGGATCACAGTCCTCAGCCTCCCTGGTAAGGCCTACGCCAGGGTATTGGAGAGGAGAGTCCTGCCGATAGTAGAACCTCGGCTTCAGGAGGAGCAGTGTGGTTTTCGTCCCGGCCGTGGAACACTGGACCAGCTCTATACCCTCTATAGGGTACTCGAGGGTTCATGGGAGTTTGCCCAACCGGTCTAGATGTGTTTCGTGGACCTGGAGAAAGCATTCGACTGTTTCCCTCTTGATGCCCTGTGGGGGGTCCTCCAGGAGTATGGAGTCGGGGGCCCTTTATTAGGGGCCATCCGATCTCTGTACAAGCGGAGCAGGAGTTTGGTTCGCATTGCCGGCACTAAGTCGGACCTGTTCCCGGTGCATGTTGGACTCCGGCAGTGCTGCCCTTTGTCCCCGGTCCTGTTCATAACTTTTATGGACAGGAGTTCTAGGGGCAGCCAAGGGCCGGAGGGGTCTGGTTTGAACACCAGAGGATTTCGTCTCTTCTTTTTGCAGATGACGTGGTCGTGCTGGCCCCCTCTAGCCAAGACCTACAGCATGCGTTGGGGCAATTTAGCCATGAAACCTCCCACACTAAAATGACAGGTGTTTCAGTTTCATTGTCCAACCCCTGTATATACTGGTGTCCTTTTCTTTTGTTTTCTGTTGTTTTGTTTCTTTAGTATCTCTTAGGTTAAAAAATACCCAGAAATTGAAATAAGTTATTCTACGTTTCTGCTAATATATGTTGTTTCAATGTTTTCAAAATTTATTTTAAATTAATTTACTTTTAGAGGAGTGTACTCAGTCAGCTGCTTAATCACAATGGCGCTGGCTTGAAAGGCTGACCACTGGGAGACCAGATAGTATAGGAAAAATGCTAATCAGAAATATGGATGCATGCAATAAACCTTCAGAACTTTGTTAAATATTTGATTTAGTTTGTTCATTATGCTTAGATGACATACCCATTGTTTTATATCAATGGACATCCCTGGTCAGTAAAATATTTTTGAGATTGCTTCTATGGTCCTGGTCTGCCCACAATGTGCACCTGTGGGGCTGGCAAGAAAGTCCAGAAAGAGCCTGTTGGCTTCCTCTGCACCACAAATGGCTTTGGCCTTTGAGGATCCAGAGCAGCGTTTCTGCCTCTAATAGAACAGCTGATCTCCTATAAAACAGAAAATCACAGCATTAGAAAATTATATAACACAGAAAAAGTGTTATGAAAAGATCGAATTTTGATCACATCAGTGGTTTTAACCTTTTGGTTAATGTAAATAATATAACATACCTAATTATTAGCCTACCAAATAC